>VXBZ01004309.1:153-37148 GCA_013399135.1 Heliornis fulica | reverse complement strand
GATAAAGGGGCTGGAGCACCTTTCCTACGAGGACAGGCTGAGAGAGTTGGGGCTGTTCAGCCTGGAGAAGAGGAGGCTCTGGGGAGACCTTATAGCAGTTTTCCAGTACCTCAAGGGGGCCTACAAGAAAGATGGGGAGAGGCTGTTCAGTAGAGACTGTTGTGACAGGACAAGGGGTAATGGTTTTAAAATAGAAGGAGGGAGATTTCGATTGGATATTAGAAAAAAGTTCTTTACTGTAAGAGTGGTGGAGCACTGGAACAGGTTGCCCAGAGAGGTGGTGGATGCCCCATCCCTGGAGACGTTCAAGGCCAGGTTGGATGAGGCCCTTAGCAACCTGATCTAGTTGGGGGTGTCCCTGCTTCTTGTAGGGGGGTTGTACTAGATGACCTCTGGGAGTCTCTTCCAACTCTAATCATTCTATGATTCAATGATTCTATGATTCTAAGTAATAGCCACTGTCTGGATAGTTGGACTCCAGGAAGGAGGAACTGAGGCAGGAGTCACTCAACAGCCCCTACAGGACCAGGGAAAACTAGTAGAGGGTTTTCCTACTGCTGGTAGGTGACCTGGCCACCATCCAGTGACACAGGACCACCCCCTGTAAGGAGGGATCACAATAGTTCTAAAGCATAGCCTGAACCTGCAAAAACCTCATGGAAGGAATTGGACATTGAAGGGTCTTAGGACAAAGTCTGCTGCATGTTGATGAAAGTTTGAATTAGGAAGAACTGTGAGTTGTTCAGAACCAACATGTCTCGAAAGGGTGGCTTTGCCTCATAATCAGTGGATTTAACGCAAAGGGAATTACTGTTCTGGCTTGGTCTAGGAGATGATGTATTGTTAGCTTTCTAGGCTATTTTCCAGATAATAATGCATTCCTTCACAACTTGATGTTGCCTTCACATGCTAGTAACCAGTGGTTGCTCAAAAAGAGAGGAAATGGTGAGACTTTTTCTGGGAGAAGGACAAAGGAGCAGTAGCTGATAACCCGACTCAGTACCTCAAGTACAGACAATGCTCCAATTTCTGTCCTAAACAAGTATCACAAGAGAAATGACCACTATCAGAACAAGCAGAGTTCAATGATCTGTACATTTTAATCATTTACTTATTTGGAAGAGAAATGTACAAACTTGCACAAAACAGGACACAGCTGAGAATGAGATCTGGATATACTTGTGCAGCACTTGAAGTGTAACCCATTAAACAAAGGTGCCTACAGAGTAAACTACCAAATGTACCTGGTGGAAGCTATTAGCAAGATCTTTAATACTTCTTTTCTACTCTGCTGCCTGTGGGATCACAGACGTTTAAACAGGCTTGAAGATGTGAACCAGAACCTGTGAGGAAGGGGGACATGCTTGATGTAAAGTGATAAATCAATCAATCACCCAGGTATGGAAACAAAACACAAATGAAAATGCTAAAAGCCCTAAAAATATAAAAATATTCATTATAATTTAACAATAAATACCAGTTTGAATGTAAGTCTCTTCAAGCTCTTTAGCCTATGTTAATAAGCTCTTTAGCCTCATTAGGTTCTAATCTAATATAAGCTTTACAGTATATAGTGTATCTGTCCTTCTGAGCCTTGCAGTGCTCCCTGTTGCTTATCATCACACCTTTTGCCACTTTGAGGATACAACAGTGATTCAAGACACATGCATCCCAAGAACAGCGTGAGTTTGGGAAAAATAAATAATGACAGGATGTGGGTGGGAGGCTGACTTGCCTTTCCCAGCACAATAATTATTTGTGAGAAAATATTCCCCATGTGCATTCTGGCAAATGTTGAAAACCAGATGCCCTAAGTATCAGATTCTCCCATTTAAGCTGAGCAGTATTTTACTGTGGCTTAGACTGTCACTTTATAGACTGATCTGGCTTAACGGCATCCTGTGATATGTTGCCTCAAGAAGAGATCAAGGAAAAGTCCTGGTGAGGAAGCCAAAGCTTCTACTTCTTCCCAGCTGCAGAGGAAGCAGTCTGCTGACCTATGTCAGGGACCAACTGCTTTCACGCAGGTCAGAACTTTGCTCATTTTTTTGAGCAGCAGAGACCAGGCGATAACATTTTCTGCCTGTGGTCTGAGTGCCCCATCTCCATGTAGGAGGGGAGCAGCCTCCCCAGCTAAGTGTACCTCTACACTACCCCAACTAAAACTTAAGTGAGCAGTTGCAGTTGGTTGGGTCCTTTCTGAGGTTTACAGGGCAAGGAAAAACTTCTGCCTCTCTCAGCAGCCTCCAGTGAAATCCGATGGCTCACTGTAAGCAAACAATTGTAGTTAAATCAAATGTAAACATCAATTTTTGTTTCAACAAAGATGGCAGAATTCAGCCCCGTAGAGTATTTGTGTTATGCCACATGAAAAAATCTGCCCTTCTGCTTCTGACAGACACTGATTTTGCAGTGCACACTTCAAAATTGAAATACTCATTAGGAGTAGGGCACAGCTGGAGACACATGCAAAGGACAAGCACATTAACATGAAAGGGACACTAAAATATGGAACTAGATTGGGCAAGTCAGGGGACAGGCTGCTTTCAAGTTTATTCTTGAGTGAGAAGCCAAGACTATTTGAAAGGAATTTATAAAGTCAAACTTTGTGGTAGTGGTCAAATGGCCACAATTGCAGCTTGGGATGCTCCAGTGCATATTAAGGTAAACATCTTCCCCAGGGAGGTAGTGCAGCACTAGAACAGGTTACCCAAGAGCTCATGAAATCTCCATCCTTGAAGGTTTTCAAGATTTAACTAGACAAAGCTATGGCTGACCTGATCTGACATTGGTGATCATCCTGTTTTGAGCAGGAGGTGGAACTATTCACCAGCAGACATTCCTTCCCACCAACATTGCTGTGATTTGGCTGGTTGTGAAGGATAAAGTTTGGTCATGAATGAGGAAGGCATCAATCTTCACATCTATAGTCATGCCACAGTACTACTCCCTCTGTCAGCTGCATGTCTGATGCTGGTCCCGAGTTTGGTCTGCTGTAAACCAGAGAGCAGGGGAGGAATGAAGGGGGCGTGGTGGTTGCTATCATGGAGACAGGTTTTGCCCTGATACAGAGGTCCTTGCAAGCTGCACTGACTTCAGCTATCTTCAACGTCCATTAGGTATCATACAAAACCAGATTGTGCTGGATTTTTGGATGAAGGATTAAAAACCATGAATTGACAATCATGAATTCTGAGTAGCCTCTGGGACCTGCCCTCACCTGGCCTTAGGAGATCTCTACTGTCCCTGTAGCCACTGGCAGAATTTCACTAGCCAGGGAGGAAAGGGATGGACACAGCAAATTGGATGGATCTCATAAAAAGCAGGCTCAGCCATTCCACATGTGCAGGTAATCCATTAGCATAGGACAGTATGTTTCTTACATAATTTAGCTGGAGTGAAAGTAGCTGTTGAAAGAGACTGCACAGATTATATCAATGTATAAATTATTGAGCTGATGGATATGATAGAGGAAACGCTTCATTCCTCTGTCCTGAGGATGGCAGCTTTGAAAGTTTATACCTGCTTCCTGGAAGTTGTACCTCCTGTAGACTCTGCTTAGATAATTAATTTGCAATATTCATCAGCCGGAGGATCACTGTAACATATAGACAAACGGAA
Organism: Heliornis fulica; assembly: GCA_013399135.1. NCBI lineage: Eukaryota > Metazoa > Chordata > Aves > Gruiformes > Heliornithidae > Heliornis > Heliornis fulica. Next base: position 33,527 of record VXBZ01004309.1, on the reverse strand, counting down.
GGATTATATACTTGTGTATTGATTCAGCTGGGGGTGGGGGTAGGTGTTTCTGATTGTGTGTGAAACTGTTGTTGAATAAATGGCAACTCCCCCCCCCAACCCAGTATTTGGATGTTTATCTCGTTAATATTTCCAAGCAAATTATAAACATTAGTGGATCACAGGCAAGATGTAGCCCTGCTTGACTGTAGCTACATCAGAGGCTCCATGCTTCTTCTTAGCATCTGCAAAGAAAGAGAATACTCAGGATCTGAGCAGGAAGCGTGATATCACCCATGTTCTTCTCCTGCATTCCACATATGCTCCAGTTAGATCTCTGTGCTTGCTGAAGCCCTGGGACTCCCTCTGTACAAAACTAGGCACCTGCTATCTGTTCCCAAATACAGGAGAGATACGGAGAGCAACTCTCCACCCCAACTCTCCTGACTCCAGGGGGGATCAGGTTCCTCTTCCATATCAACATTTCCAGGCTGTTTTCCACCCAGACCTTTTCTAAAATTTACCTGGACATTGGCTCTCCCGATCCGTGGTGACAACTCACAATATCACTGATGGGAAGTGAAGGTGTGCACCCTGGACACAGTATTTTGCATGTCCATAGGGACCTCTAGCCAGAAAAACCTTCCTGTTGTTTCACAAACAGTGCTGTACCCACAGTCACCAAGTCCCATACTACTAGGACCCAGCATTTTTATGTGTCCCCCCTGCCATTCTCTCCCCTTTCTTCCAGAGGCTCAGCTGAGATCCCTCAGGTTGTGGAGACTCGTCACAACTGGGAGGATGGAAGAAACACCTTGTCTGGAGGCAAAGGAGGTGGGCAGAGGTGTGGGATGAGATATACTGTGGCACTCAGAATTACTAGTGCCTGGAGACTTTCAGAGCTAAAACCAATGCTCATCTCATTCTCTTGTTAGAAGAGAGATTCTGAGCTGCAGTTGTTGTTCAAGACTAATAAAAAACAAGCCAAATGTCTTGATCCATGCATGCTGTTATTTCCAGCACACCTTCCTCCGAGACTGGTTCCCTTGTTTCCTCCTGAGGATATGTGTGCTACAGTAAGTATTTAATTTGTCTTTTAGGCTTACAGAGGCATCGGACAACAAAGGCATATGTCTCAAGGGCAACTCACCTACAAGCCTGCACCAAGGTTCCCTTTGAACTCTGGCTGACAGTGCAAAGACATTTAGAGTCTCAGATGTAGAAGCCCAGAGAGAGACAGGTTGGAAAGAGTTCTGAAAATGGGGGAAAGTTGTTTTTTTACTGACTCAGTGGTTTGTACCATTTTCTAATTTTCACTTTCAGGGCCCTTGATGGGCATATTTGTAACAGGTCAAATGATTAAAAGTATCTCGTGTGTTCCACACACTGCCCTCTGCTCTGGCTAGTGAATATTTTAGTGACCCATTTACAGCAAGTGGCTTTTATTGAACTGCGTAGGCAAATGCGGAGGGAAACTGAAGCCCCGTCATCCTTGTGACAATTAAACATCTGTGTCTATTTGTGTAATCCACTCTCGGCCTGGTAAACAAGAGGCTGTGCGTGGGTTTTGAGAGGAAGGTGGCCATCACCTTCTGTGATCTGAACATTTTCTTGCATACGCCTCAGCTAGCCTGTGAAGCAGGTAAGTCTTGGCTTTTGCATGGTGATATTATCCAGTACTCCAGTCTTACCAAATTCATTCTGGCTTTTAAGTCCCTCTCTCAGCGCTTAATCAACTTAATGTTTCACTTTCACCTGATTTCTATTTTTAGTTATTTTTTGGGACAGCTACTCAGCAACTAACCTCATTTCCACCGTTTTTCTTGGTGGTGCTTCCCTGCGTTCCTTCTTACTGCATGTTTGACAAAGCAAACCCTTGGGGGTGCCTGGCTCACATTTGCTTGTTCCAACTAATTTACGAGAAAGAAGGTCATCGCAAGCAAACACAACTGAATAAATTGTAAGCTGATGCTTGTTGAGGGAAATCAGAAGCTTGTTGCTGCTGATTTCCCTCTAACCAGCTAAGAAACTGGTGTGGAGCCTTCTGTGTAAGTGCACATACCCTTTGGCTGCTGCTATTTGTCGATCTCATTTTTTTGATAAAACTTTTTCATGAACAGGTAGGAGCACGTATCTTCATCTTCACTGAGCTTCCAGCTATGGGTACGAGAAGTTTCCTTTTACAGTAGCTTTGGAAAATGGATGCATAGGAGGTCACTTTCCCAAATAAAAGCCTTCCTTTCCTTTTACCTTTCTGAAGTAATTGCTAGTCAGCTCAGGACAATGTTTTATTTAAAATAGTCTAGCCTTACACCCAGCCAACAGGATGGATCAACTGAAACCCAATTCTTTCAGGACTGGAAACAATTTTGCTTTTCAGCTACCTCTCCATTCCTTCCTTGAGAGCAGCATTTTGTTTGGCTCCTGTGCAATGTCACTGACTCTGGATCTTTGCCCCACAGTTTTCCCACTCACTGCTATGTCCTCACCACCAGAGGATGCGATGGACATCTTGGTCAGGATTTTCCATCACTACTCAGGCAAAGAAGGAGACAGATACAAGCTCAGTAAAGGAGCTTCTCACCAGTGAGTTCACTGACTTCATTTAAGTAAGACGCAGCTCCTGAACCTCTTGAGTTACTTTTTCATTGGTAGGACAAGCAGCTGAAGTTCAGGAATAGCATCTCCTTCTGTAAGGCACATCCCACCACAGCCTCTCAGATGACAGTTCTCTTTGTGGAGCTGGACAGAAAGAGATGAGAGCAAATGTCCCGTTTGAGAAGTGTGTTTTCAGAGGATGGTCCAGCCCTGGTGCCATGCCAGGTGCCAGGTGCCACCAGCAGCAGAGCCAGGTACCTGTGTTCTGCTTACTCCTCCGCACTCTTGAGCAGAAGGAAAAAGGCAGCGTAGAAGCAGTGTGAAAATCTGTACTAAATCAGGCTTTAATCAGTTGTTTATTTGTTTTTAATAATAGGGCATAGACAACTCCTCTGACCATTTCTCATGAGACAAGAAAGTAGCTGGTGCACATTGGCCATAGACACAATACAGCTGCTTGTGTGCCCTGCAGAGACACACTAAGGAAATCTTTGAGCAAACGTTACTGATCTGGATAGCACACTGCACATTTTTGTGTTCTGCATTACACAGCATGGGGTTTTTTTATGGAGTAATGACCAGATTTGAAACATTTGTCTTAATTGTGAAAATTGTTGTGGTCCCTATCATCACCAGCAGGATTTTTTTTTTTTTTACATTGCATCCATTTCCTTGAATTGGATTTTCTTTTAATCTTGGCTATTGATTTATTATTACGAGATTCACTCTTCTTATTCCAAATGAATAGGATGTGTTTGCTAAGTAGAGGTCCTCTGAATGTGATGAATGGATGTATAAAGTGACCACTTATAAATAGCCTGTTGAAAATTTAGGTACTGTTTTATGCCGAAAAAATGCACCATCTTGTCAAAAGAAATCAGTGCTTAGCAGCTCTGTTTGTATAATTTCAGTGTTTAGTATCTGTATTCTGCCTAAGAGCCGCACTGTCCTCAGTTTCTGTTGCTCCGCACTTTTGGGACTCCAGGCACAATTTTTTAATGCTGTGGCTAGTGGTGTATTTACTATTCAGGTGCATATTTCATGCAGCCTTCTACTTCATAGCAGTGGGGCTTATGGTATAAGCCGTAGGGTGCAATGCTGGCTGTGTCAGAATTGCACATTGAAGATCTTCACAGCTAAGTCACTTTTCTTTCTCTTTAGGGCCAAAAGGATCCCCTTCTGATTGATAAGATTATGAATGATCTGGACTCCAATAAAGACAGTGAAGTAGATTTTAATGAATTTGTCATTCTGGTTGCCACTTTGACTGTGCCATGTAATGATTTCTTCGAAGAACAGCTAAAGAGAGAGGGATTTTAAAAATGCTCCATGTGATCAAACTCTTGGCCACAAAGGCAAACAAAGCGCGCTTATTTAGGTAGCCCTCATCAGCATTTAGCGAATGCAAACCATCATCCCTCCAACTGTTACAGCTGTAGAAGACTTAGGGAGCAGATCAGTATCTGGTTTAAGACGGACTAAAGACAGTTTACATTACTCAAGTTCTGGCTTTTAATCTTTTCAGGCTTTGCACTGCATGCATCTGTAACACACACTCATCTGCTGCATGGGTCAAGGGCTTGGGGTAACAGATTGTTTGGCAGGAGTCAAGACTTGCATTCCTTAAATGTCAGTGACAGGTAAAAGGCACAGAAATGTTACTTAAATACTCTATGAATTGGAAAATTTGGAACAAGACGAAAACCTTGCAATTTAGCTTTCAGTCATTCTATAGCAACCATATTTTTGCAGTACAAAAAGAGCAGCTTGTTTTTCACTCAGCTCTGCTTATTCTAAAAGCCTTTTTAGATGCTGCTCCATACCTCCCCACACTCTTATATTTCGGATGTGCTCACAGCTGCCTCCTGCCGCCTGAGCAGATGGTATCACTTGCCATTGTTCGGGGTTCACTTCCCCCACTCACCAGCTTCAGTTTTGTTGCGTTGGCACTACTGCATCCCAGTAGCCCACCTCTTCGCTCAGCACAAACGAATTTATTCATATGATAAATTATTCAAATACTTGGCAGATTTAGTTAGCAAACTGCTCTGAGGGCAGATGGAAGGATCTTCCGGGGAAATGTAAGTGCTTTCTGCTTTCACTACTCTGGCATACTTAAGGAGGTTTTTTAGAGGACCACTTCTGGGGGATTGAATGATGGGATCCCAGGGTGCAGATTTGTAATGTGAGTCATCACGTTACAGAACAATAATTTCATCAAGTGCTGATCCAACCCACTGCGTGGAAGCAGTGCAAAAGGGGCAGTGGGACCCAATGGCCAGGCATCGAGAGAGTACGACAGTCCCTGTCAGTGTTAATCTGGTCTTGGCTTGAGTTAGGGGCACTTCTACGCTTCTCTTTGAATTAAGCAAAAGAATTGCAAAATCTCCAAGGCAGAGTGCTGTGGCTTTTTTTCTTGCACAGAGAGGTCTCTTTGTTCCTTGTTATTTTAATGGTAACTTAAAACTGTAATAAAAGGTGTCTGAATTAAATTAAAATGTTCTGTTTGTGTAAGAGGATAATAAAAAAAACACACCCCAGTGAAGATGTGCCCTGCTAGGCAACATTATGAAAATGCATTTCACTCGTCTCTCCACTGCACACCCTGGACATCATTCAGTAAAGACTGTAACATTTGTATAAATTCGTGTAACATTAAGAAGAAGTAATTTATCATAAGAAGGGGATGCTATAAGGTCTAGTAAATATAAGAAGGGGAAGCATCCTCCTAAGAAAGGGACCAACATTGCTGTATATTGCTATCCCAGAGGAAAATGAGACTTTGCGGTCATGGCAGATTCACAATCTCTCTATCTTGGCAGAGACAGAAGGACTCACAGAAGATCTTCTAGGGGAATACGGCAAAAAGTATTAAAGTAAAACTGACAACAGCTGCAAAATTTTGCCCCCTGAAATGTCATGGAGCTCAACATTATTGCAGTTGTTGGACCAGGGTGCCAGGACTACCAGCCAGAATAAGTAAGACTGCTTTCACAGTTCCCGCATAGGCCCTGCAGATTTCCTCTAAGGGACAGGGAAAAAAATGCGGCTTAAAACTTCAACCCCAAGCAAAAAGGATTACGATTGTCCCAGTAAAGGCAAGTTTCTTCATTATGACTTTTGAGCATGAGACTTTTGGGAAACAAGCTCCAGAAAGTTCATAAACCCTTTGCTCATCCCTGATAAGGCCCTGGACAAGTAGCGGGCCGTGTGCCAAGCGGAATTATAGTAAGTCACAGCTGGCGGCAGCAACATGCCCCAGGGTCAGGCAGCGAGAGCTGCTGCTGTGATGGAGAGGGTCAGTGGAGCCATCTCAGCAGCTGCATTTACTAGGGATTGAGTGCAGCCTAATTCCGCTGCAGAAAGGGCTTGCTTGCACACGAGCTATGGGTGAATCAGATGAGAATGACTCAAATGATCTTTGTTCCAACAGAAGTTTTATAAAATCTCATAAATCACCCTTTTCAGCTTGACTGGTTAGGTTTGTATTGCTGCTGTTTCAATGACAATTGTTAAACTCTATCAGCTTTAAAGAAGAAACCTTTTGTCTCAAAGACTAGAGACCAAGCAGAAAAGGAAGTAAATATTACTAAGCAGAATCAGAGACTTAAAAATACAAAGCCCTGGCTCAATTCAGAGTCCTGGGGTAAGGGACTTGCCAACCTATCCTTGGATCCTGACATCCTGAGCATCACCTGGAATTTTTTATTTGCTTCTGAACCAGGAAAAGCTGTGAGCAACCCTCTTTTCCGTAAGCAGTGTTCAGGAAGAAGAACCGCACTGAAGACACACTGGCTGCACAAACACCATCTTGCACAGCCAGCCTCGCCATGGCCACTTTGTCCTCCAGATGTGAACATTTTGAGTTTAGCATCGCTCAGAAGGGAAAAATGTCTCCTTCAAACACAAGGGATGTATTTTTCCCTCATTGTTTACTGAAACTTTTCCTGCTGGTTTCGAGTTTGCCTGTATTTTGCGAATCTGGGAAGCACTTTGAAGTTTTACATGCAGGGGAAGCTTGCTGTGTGGCTTTCTCCAAAGTCCCGCAGTTTTATGAATGATGTCTAATTACAGGCATTTTTAAAATTTGTGTTATCAGGCTGTCTGAATAATCAATAGAAAATTGAACACCACAATATGGTCTCATATTTTCAAGTTACATTAAAGACCAATAGATATGCAGCAAAGCCAGACAAGATCTTTTCTAGCTATTGTAGAGTTGTTTTGCCTGACATCTAAAAAGCAGATTTTCAGAAGATAAATTATACTATCTTGAAAGCCTCAGCGTCTTCCATTTTCTTTCATTTCAGTTCGAAAGACACTTTAAGTGCCAGTGCAACTGGGTACAAGAAGGTTGCTGCACGATCGGTAAATAAATTTATAACCTCTTCAGTTTCGGTATCAAACTACAGATCTCAAAGAGCTGCCTATGACACCAGCATCATGAAAAGTGCTTTGCAATGAAGCTCTAACTTAGCAGCCAGGTTCACAATGAAGGCACCACCTTTTGCACTCTACAGCAGTGTAGAGGGTGTCAAGTGAAATGAGATAATAATATTCCTACAACTTTATGTTTGTTTTTTACAACATAAAGTTGTAGGATGTTAGGAGTGTCAGGAGGATGGAGCCAGGCTCTTCTCAGTGATGGCCAGTGATAGGACAAGGGGCGACTGGTCCAAGCTAGAGCACAGGAAGTTCTATGTGAATGTAAGGAAAAACTTTCTCACTTTGAGGGTGATGGAGCACTGGAACAGGCTGCACAGAGAGGTTGTGGAATCTCCTTCTCTGGAGACATTCAAGACCAATTTGGATGCGTTCCTGTGTGATTTAATCTAGGTGATCCTGCTCGGGCAGGGAGGTTGGACTAGATGATCTTTCAAGGTCCCTTCCAACTTCTAACATTCTGTGATTCTGTAAAAGTTCCTCATAAGGATGAGGAACAATTGCTTGTGGTTGTGGGACAGGAGAGAGAAGTGACACTAGGAGCCCCCAGCAGAACAGGGTGATGTTTCCAGCAGCCAGAAATGTCATTAATTGCTTTCCACTGAATGCCACCTAATAAAAATTTGAAAGTTATTTCCAGTGACAATTTTATATTTAGGGTCACAAATCTGATGCTGCACTTGCAGAGATGCCTTGAATACATGAATTATCTGTGTTAACCTGTGCTGGCTAGCAAAAGAAATTCAGCATCCCCAAAGCCTGTCACAACCGCTGGGCAGGCACAGACCAGTGCAGGCAGCACGTGTGACACAGCCCAGAGATACTCAGGGCGGCACAACAGTACAGCAGCTTAACATGCTTGCCTGTTTAGCTTGAGAAATCTGGATGGGGCTGCTTTTCAAATCCCAGTCAATATCAGTTCATTTACCCTTGGCACTCAGACGCACAGATTGTCAAACTCTGGACTGTCTCTACTCAGCCGTGCATGTTTCCCTTAGTGAAGCAGATATTTCCTCCTGGGACAAAGGCTCCAGGCTCTTCTCTGGCACAGCAATGACTGCCTTAGGTACGTGGCCACAGCAATGCGGTGAGCATACGCAGAGTGCATGGGATGGACTGTATCATCTCAAAACTTGATGGAGGTATCTCAGCAAAGCAAGCTTCATGCTACCCCAAGCAGTCAGGGAATTGATGCTGCAGTACAGACAGGACGGAAGAAAGGGTAGGAGAGTTATCCTGTAGCAAAGGAGAGCCACCCTCTACACCCAAGGCAAAGCTCCTTTGCAGGATCCATGCTGCAGCATAAAGTGGAGCGTGGCCAGAAGGGACACTCTTAGAGACAGCCATTGTCCATTGTCCCAGTTCAGCAGCACAGAGAACATTCAGCTTCTCTCTAAATTATTCCTGAAGAACTTGGGTAAAAGGTCAAACACAAAACTTGCCTCTGAAATCAAAACAATCATCTATATAAAGGTTTTTGACTGGCAGGAAGATTTGTTAGACTGTGATGTGACATCATGTGCATGTCTAATAAGGGTTTTGATTGACAGGCTGACAATTATTAGATGTGTCTTAAGGGATATTTAAGTCTGTGGAACAGCACTGTTTTATTTGAAGAAAAAAGGGGTCATATCTTCAGTTTTATCATTCTCTTGCCATATGATTATGGCGTGAGAGATAATGTTTCACTTACAACCTGGCAATCTGTTTTCTAAGCTAACTCCATCCGTGTCCTGCCTTCTGAGTTGGACTATGGTGGATTACATGCCTAGGGCAGCCATCAGAGAAGGCACAACCCAACTTCACCAAAAATATTAAAAACACCACAACAGGAAAAAAACAAACAAACAAAACAAAACAAAACAAAACCCACCGGAAAAACTTGTCATTTTAAAATGCCAGCTCTCAGCCACCTGCAATCAGTTGTGTACACTAGGGGCAACTCCCAAGGAAAAGTACTGCAGCTACATCCACTTACTTTGCCCTCGCAAGTAGATTCTCAGCTGATGTGAAACAGCAGAGCCTATTGCATTTAGTGGCATAATTTCATAACTGCTGAGGACATGTGCTTGAGACTTTAAATTAGCCTTCAATGCAAAGCTGTGTTTCTCATAGCTGGTTGGCTAAATAAGGACATGTTTGTAAAACTGCAAGTGTTGCAGCAAGGCAGCTAAGAGGGAGACATGAGGAGCACAGGTATTTGGGGGCAAAATTAGCAGAAAATGCTCCTGTGATACACTGACTTTAAAGTCTAAGCTGCCCTCTCAGGCCTGGGTTGACTTTGTGGGTTGCAGATCAAATTGCCACAGTGTTTTAAAGTAGATTCTTGATGCTGCATTCCCATTATTTGTGTAAACCCAGAAAAATGCTTTGCAGAAACACAGACTGAAAAAAAGGGAAAAAGCTATGGGTAGAGCCTGTTTCAAAGAGCAGAAAAACAACTCAACCACCCAGTACATTTGTTAAGGTTGCTTTTTTAGGAGCTGAAACATGCCAAGAAGTTGAGAATGCTGCAGAAAGTAGCAGGTTCCCCAGCTCCAGCTGTCCCTGGGGCTGGACAGATACAGAGTTGGGGAGCTCCATCCCATTAAACCATTAATAGGATGGGGGGGGGGAGGGGGGTGCTCTTTGGAAAATTTGAGGGTTTTTCCACATTGCTCTGATTTGATTTTTAATAAATTAAATCAATTTCCCCTGATTGACTCTGTTTTGCCCATGATGGTAACTGTCAAATGACCTCTCCCTGTCCCTAACTACGAGCCTTTAATTATATTTTCTCTTCCCTGCCCAGCTGAGGAAGGCAGTGGTAGAGTGGCTTTGGGATCACCTGGCCTCTAGCTAAGGTCAACCCACCACACTGGTCAAAGTGCTTGGCACTGCTGCTTGCATGTGGTGCTGAGGATAGCTGGTAAGGAATGACATGCATGTGAAAAATAAAGGACTGAGTGGTAGGAGAAGTTGAAAGGATAAATATACCATTACACTGTGTATGCTGGCACCTCTTATCTGAGTCATATTAACTAGGTGAATTGTGTAACACTCCACGGTGTCTCTGAAATGGGCCCATTATTGTGATGCCTAACACTACCAGAGGCAATCATATTGAATCACAGTTTTTTCCCCAGATGAGAAAGTCTCAATCACAGAGATAGCCACTTCAGCTGAGAAATACTTGTCCTTGGATAAGAAAAATACCACTTATTGAAGTGGTGTTTTGTCAAAGACAATGTTTGTTCTTCATAGTGACCCACATCTAACTAGTTTTGAAATGTGACATATGTGAGCACTAAGATTTCTTGATACATCTGGAAATTATATTTGGTTTAATAAAGTGACCTAAGTATTGAAAATGTGGTTACAAACATTCTAGGAGAAGGCTGCAGCACCATGTCTTCTGCAGAGCCAGCACAGGATCTGACCTGGGCCATGAGGGGTATGCCTCTAAACAAAGTCCAACTGCAACAACTGTGCCATAGTTTGGAAAGGAGATTGCTCTTCTGGACTAGGACTGATCAAAGCAGCCACTGCAGCCAGAAGACACACCCATAGGCATGGAGGCATCAACCAAGGTCCCTTGTCTGGGAGCCACACTGACACCTAGATGTAGCTCTGGTGTTGAGGTCTTCCTGCACCAGCCCTCAGGAGGGGAGGTACTACATGGAGGATCCACAGAAGAGGCAGTCCCAGGATAAAATCAGATGGCTCAGCAGATGTCCAGTGTCTCTTAATGCCAGAGCAAAAGCACACACCTTCACTGATCACACCCTCCCACATCTCTCCTTCCTGGGAGAAAACTTTTCTCTTTTCTGCTCCCACTTCTTGGCCCTGACTGCTTTGTGTAGATGCTGAGTTGAGTCACAGGCAAAGCTGGTAGTGATAACCGCCCTCAGGGTAATCTCAGTGTCTGAATGTAATGTTGCCTTGATTATTTGTAACCTGCTAAACTGCAAGCTACACAGTCCATGCTCTTATTCAATGCCATAAATAGTGTTAATGCAACACTTATCATCAAGCCTGCATGATGCTGATAGTCTTTCAGTTCATAAATTACATGTGTTTGTCATTTCTCTAAACCATTCAACATGACAAACCACACATCTCTTGTGTCAAACTGCCCGGAGCTAACAAGCTATGCTTTCTTCACCTTACAGAAAGTTCAGCTCTATTTAAAGCAAATTTAGAAACACACACAAAGAAGTAAGAGAAGTGTCATAACACAGAGATGTTGGAAGAGTCTCTTCCAAGCCTTGCCATACTCAGCACAGAGCTGGAGAAGATGGGTGGTGGCAGAAATCAGTGGTGGAGATGACCACTTACCACAGGGGAAGGAGTCCAGAGCTTGGACTCTCAAGAAGCCTGCATAAAAGTAAAAGGAACTAAAAGTAAACATAAAAGTAAAGGAACAAAGCACAAAGTGAGACTTAGACTTAGTGTTTCTGCTGCTGGAAATGCTCTTCTTTGGCTGTCACTGCTATTCTGATTGGCTTCCTGTAAAAGGAACTCATCAGGCATTGGCAGGGACAGTTTGGTTGCATTGGTTTTATTTAACTCTGTATTTCTTATCCATAGCCTGGACCCTTAAACTGTGTTTCTAGTTGTCAGCTGATGAGTTTTGTAGATGGGGTGATTGCCAATCAATAACTGCCATGGCAACAATAAAACTCATTTCTCATATGTCACACACAGTGCCCAAATGTAGTCATCATCACAGCCACAGTTATGGTCCCTGAGTGATGTGGCAACCGCAGTTCAGGCCCTCCAGACAATGGGAGCTTTGGAGATGTCAGTAAGCACTGCATTTATTTTTTTCTGGGTCTGCACTACAGGTTTCCTGCTGGTTGGGTCCTGGGCAGGGCAGTGACCCATTGCAGTGGAATGAGGTGGTTAGCATGTGTGCCGCATATGCAGTGTGATTTGGTGGCAGGTATCTTGATAATTTGTCTTTGTCAGCAATAACACAAAGCATGGTGTAACCTCTTTGGAGATTATAGTTACTTATGGGATGTGGCTTCAAAGTCTCTCAGGACTGACATGAAGAATTCAGTAATGGTTTGCTAGTACTGAGCATGGATTTAGTTATTCCAGTGTTCTCTGTGCTGACTCACAGGATGATGGAACCAGACCAGAAGCAGAAGCTCCATATATGTTTGGCTCTAGCTTCTCATTCTCTTAGTCTTTTGTGTGAGTCTGCACTGAAGACATGGCTTCCTAATGACCTCCAGGGCTGTGATTTGCCCTACAATTCCTCCTTTCCTTCTTTTTCTGTGTTGTTATTGCTGAGCAATAATTGATTGCTAGCATGCGATTTAACAAGTACGGGACCAAGAGTTTAACCCTCACCATAGCATTTCTGATGCTTCAGACCCTCTAGATTTCTTTCTTCCCTTAATCTGAGATAACCATCTCACAGCTCAGGAACAACATACCGAAGGATTTGCAATCAGTTGAATCATATATGTGTACAATAAAATTACACGTCAATCCCCTACCCTGCAAAGACACAGACACCATTGTGAGACTTGCAGCCACATGATAGAAAGTGAGGTCTGGCTAATACTACATCTCTCAGACACCATTGGGGAATGGAAAAGCTAATCCCTGGATTAATTCTGAGTTAGAGTGGGTATGAGTGCAAGGAAAATAAGTGTAGCTCAGAACAGTGTTTAGCAGCTGACACGATAGGAAGTTTAAAGTTCAGCCAAACATCTCACACTATGCATTACCCCACCACACATCTTTTCATCCAAAGCTGAGCAGATATGAGAAACCAGCATCAGCATCTGAGGATAGCATGCCTAAGGCAGGAGAAGTCCTCTTTGCTTGAGCAGTTGGTAGTGTAGGACTGCAAACTCACTTCTGCTCCTATTAATTTAAGAAACTAGCAAGTTCAGACAAGCAGAGGGGACCCCTGTGGGACATACAGCAGCCAAGCTACGCCCAGTGGAACAGAGTCAGAGCCTGCATGGGATTGTGTCTATACAGGAAGATTAACTGTTGTTTAAGGTGCCTAGTTTGATCTGTCTCAGGCAATTTTGCCAGCTGCAGCTGAGGAGGGAGGAGCTCTGGAGGGGAAGAAATGGTGGGCCTGAAATATGGCCTGAACAAGAAGGTTGCAGTTTTCAACAAGCAGATGAAAGAAGTCCAGGAGCTGTGGTTTGTACAGGCTCTCCAGAGGCAGCAAGCATGAAGGCTCATCCCTTTACCTGGGTGCAGTGGGATGTGCTGCAGGCAAAATTTCCATGTTGAGTGGAGAGAAGGGGGCCCATAGCCCGCAGTGTGTTTGTGGTGAAGTGAGTACTGGAATACAGTGATCTTTGGCAGGAATTAAAGCATAAGAAGGTGCTGTGTTAGTGAGCTGAGCACTCAAGGGACTCAGTTGGAGAGCAGAAAGGATTCACCTGTTCCTTCTTCACATTAAGGGGGGATCCCTAGGGAGTGTCTTTAGATCAGGCATTGCTCAAGAAGAAATCTCACTACCAAGAGTATCTTCCACAGTAATCTTCCTGTGCCAACTACCTTGGAGGAGAAGAAACTGCATTTACTATCTGTATTATAGCACGGAGCATTGCTCGATCACCATGGAGGAGGGGAAATGGGGTTTGTTTCACTACTCTCTTTATTCAGCTGTATGTTTTCCACCTCTAACTGCAGCTGGGATCTCTTCTCTGCCATAATAGCTGACAAGACACCTACAAGCTCCAAGGCTGAGGCGGAGGATTTCCACTGTAGGGTAGGCGGGTCCTCCCAAGCACGTAGCTGAAAGCCATAAAAACCCCACCCACAAGCACTGCTTTAACAGCCTGAGGCTCCACAAAGGCCAGTGTGCTCCAGCAACAGCCCCTGTGCCAGAGCAGAGCAGGTAATACCCTGCACAGAGCCCAGCCCCTCAACATGACGGCATCCAGTCACAGAATCACAGAATGACTAGGTTGAGAAAGAAAGTGAAGATCATCAACTCCAACCATATCTGTCCTCTCCTAAACCATGTCCCTAAGCACCTCATCTACCTGTCTGTTAAATACATCCGGGGATTGTGACTCAACCACCTCCCTGGGCAGCCTGTTCTGCTGCTGCCAAGGGAAAGGGGTTGCTTCCAGCGTGAGCTGCAGCTGCTAGCAGAATCAAGGTGTCATAGCATAAGATCAACCAGCTCATCTATCCCCTACCAGGGTCAGACTGGGAGTGTGTCTCAGTGTGTTATATAATTTGATATTAATGAATAGGATCATCTCAGAAAGCGTTAACATGACTCAACTCCATGAAAAGGAAAATGACACCTTTGTCATTTGCCCAAGGGTTTGTATCGCATTGAGGGGGCTTTCCCGTTCTGAAACGCTGCAGGGTGCTTTGGACACTGTTTAAACCACTCATTTTTCTTCACTATGTTAGTTGCAATGTCATCTGAAGAGCCCAGTCTCTGGCACTGGTTTTAAACACAAACAGTAAGAGCAGGCAGAGAGGTACGGAGGGGAAGGGGACCTGTGACACCCTGTGAGGAGGCAGCAGCACCGAGTGGTGAAGTGGTCCCCCAACCTCCCTCACTCTCTGACAGCTGGGATGTAGAGCTGAGAGATGAGCCCCCCTCCCCCTCTTTTCCCCAACACTAGTCACATGCAGGGCGCCTAGTCTCTGTGTGAGCCAGGCATGGAGGCACAGCAGGGCAGAGCCCATTCCAGCAGCTGCACCTTTCTGTGGGTCCTCATGCCATCCCAACAATTGGTTGTGGAAGACAGCCTTGTTTGATGGCACAGGGAGTTACCTCAGGCATTGGGAGGTTTGTGATGAGACTGGGAAGGACATCACTGTGCTTCATTGGCTCCTGCTGAGCCCAGAGCTGAAATGCAAAGCAGGAGATAATGCAGAGCAGATGACAGGTTGCCACTAGCACCTCTGGTAAATCCAAGCTCCACATCCACACCAAAAGTTGAATGAGTTTAGTTTTTGCACTGTTGTGCAAAATGTAACGCTCACAGCAAAATCCTGCAGGTGCTACACAAAGAAACACAAAGCTGCTGCAGGTCCCATGTGAGTAATGAATTGCAGCAGACATAGAAGTGGCTCCGATGCTCCCTCCCCCCATCTTGTGGTTGGAGAAGGACAGAAGGACCACACTTCATCTGCTAGGATGGCCTCCAGCCTCTGGGGTTACCTGCTTGTCTGGGTACCAAAAACAGTGATAGCCAAGACCTCAGCTATTCATGGCAGAGTTTAAAATATGTTGACTTTACTGTTGGTATGTCTTCGTCTGAGCAGATCTCCTCACAGATGGTTTGATAGATGGTGATAATAGTTTAGCTACATTATCACTTGTCCTTCACTCATTTTTGGACCTGAATTTAAATCTGCAGTACCTGTTCAATTTCTCACACAATCAACACTCTCCTTTACTGAAGATATTCAAGGACTCAGAATCTGAGGTCTAGTTTGGGAGCTAATTGGGACATGGCAGTCAGAATGAGGACTGGGTTCTGCCAAGTGCCTCAAAGATGGGGGCACAGAAAGTCATGCTATAATTCTTCATCTCTTCAGAAAGTGAGCATGTGATATGAAAAAAAAATGAGACTGGGCTCCCCTGCAGCCCCTGATGCTCTTGAATGGTCCCAGGGGTATCCAGGGCACCTCACACCACTGTAATTAACTTTACAGTCACTCTCTAATTTTGGGACTAAACCCTGCAGTTTTCCAACAAAACTTGTAATTTTCACAGATTTTCAATGGATTTCAGACTCCAAACTCCCTTGGTTAACTTTCTGATAATCCTTGCTTAAAATCATAGGAAGTAAACAATTCAAGGCAAGTACACAAATTTGAATTAGTTTAGTTCTGGTTCACACAGTAATTAACTGCTCAGTTCTCCAAAGGAGTTTTAACAACCTATGGATACAACATGATCTCAAAGTTCGAAAATTGTATTTTCCATTTCCTTAGTATTTTTTTATGGTCCTGAAACCCACACAGATAGGGCAAATTCACAGAAGTGCCATGCATATATGGACCGAAATTGTAATAAGCCATTTATTAAAGTAAGCCATAATAAATAATAATTACAGTCTAATACTGTGAAACCCACAGGCATATAAACAGGGTAAGATTTATTTATTTATTTGCTGTTTGACTGACAAGTTAGGTGAAACAGCAAGCAAATTATTCTGTACATGCAATGAAATTAAAAGCATCGAACTTAAAGCTTTGCAAGTCTGGGCTGTATTATTTCTAAATTTTGCTGAGCCAAAGTGATAATTTGTCAGGGAAGTATAGAGCAGGAGACACAGCAAGAAGCTAGAGATGGAGAAAAGGTAGTTACTGTCCTCAGAGCATTGATGGTTCATCCCAGGCCAGGGAAAAACAAGAATGTACCCTAAAACTAGTATCTCAATTGAGTTACTGATTTTTGGTACTATGCAAAGTTATGAATTGTCATTCTGAGGTTTATCTTTTGAATGTATTCGAGGGAAACCTGAGAATAATAACCTGAGACAATACTGCCAGAGCAGTATTGTCTCTTCTGTGGGGAATACATCCTGGGGAACCCCAAGTTTACCTAATTTCAGTAAGAATGCCATGCCTGGTTTTGCCTGTGTACTTGCTACAGAGCCTTTGTGCTGCAGCTGCAGGCTCAGGACCTGGAAGCCGGGGGGTCACCCAGCCCCAGAGGGATGCTGGACCCAGGTTGCAAGTCTGGCTGGGATGCAGAGGTGCCTACCCAGGCCTAGCTGGTGGCAAGCACCTGGCAGAGGTGCTGCAGAGAACTGTGTGTCACAGAGCAGCAGGAGGGAGACAGGGAGCCCTGCAAGTCTGAAATGTCCTGGGACTGGAGAGCAGGAGAAGAGGAGGAGGGAGAGATGCTCCTTGTTCCTCACCCTGGAGTAACTGGAAACACACACACTGTGAAAGTGCCCTGGCTGCACGGGAATGGGCTTTTCTCCCCAGAGCTTTTCAGCTCAGCCAGACAGTTAAGTAGAAAGATATCTATTAGTGAGAGGAGTTCGATCAGCTTGAAAATTTGTGGCTGTGATTTGGACCCTCGTCATGCCCACGTACTGTGTCACTGCGAGAGGAATTCAGTTACCATGGGTTACCCTATCAGTACGGGGACCAAGTGCCTCCCCTCCCAACAGCTCTATAAAAAGAGTCTCTCCAAGATACTCCAGCGGCTCCTGCCTACCGGTGCAGACCGGGAGAAACTTGGCGGTTGAGAAGAGAGGGAGGGCCACCCGAGAAGGTGTCAGCATGCCGTCTGCCTTCCAGCTTCAGTGCCACTTTGTCCTCATCTTCCTGGCAGCCTCCAAGGGGGAAACCAGATACCTAGAGGTGAGCAATGATGACTAAACCACCTCACTGTGCTTTTAGCTACTGTCTTCTAACTTGTGCTCCCAGCTTTTGAGTGTCATGCTTTTTCCTCTCTCCAGCTCTATTCTCACTCCTTCTGCATTAAACCTACACCTGGGTAATATTAATGCAACAGTCCTATCCCTGTTCTACCTTCCCCCTCACTGTTTTTTTACCCTTCCTTTTCCCAAACTTGTGTTTTTTCTGAGGATTTAAAAGGCTCACTGCACACGGAGCTGCTGGGCTCGCCTCTTAAGTGCCAGGTTTATTCCCCTGGGCTGCAGGTTGGCAGCTTTCTGACCGAGCTCTTCCACAGGTGCACTGTATCTGCACAAGGGATTTAACCTGATGGTGCCTGTTCTTGAGAAATGCAAGAAGGAGGCTGCATTTTACTTTGCCCTGGCATCTCCTTGCTCTTTTTCCTTCACCAGGTAAGGGATACCGGTGAAGATGAACCCTTTCTACTCCTCAGTGAAGATCTGAAGCGAGAGCTGTCTGCAGGGCAGATCTACCGGCGGTCACTCCGTGAGTGTCTTTGGTGCTCTGTCGGAGTCCATCAGTAGGTGGGAGAGTCCTGAGGGGAGCTGAGGGAGAGGAACAGGCTGTTTGCAAGTGACAGAGCTGCAGGTGTGTTTTATGAGGGGGGAGAAGAAAGGCAAAATATTAAATTCTCAGAGAAACTGTGATTGAGGCAGAGGGATTGAAACAGGGCTCTGAAGAGAAGTTGGAGCTCAGAATTGAGGATCCTCAATAATGGGAGGATGGGAATCAGACCACCCATGTCCCTGGGCAGGGTCACATCTCCAGGGGATGAGCCAGATGGAAAAGCTATGATTAGAGAAGTCTGAAGGAACAGTGTGTTTGTGCTCTTGTGCACATACAGACACAGAGAGATGCTTCAGTGTGCTACTCCCCTCTATGCCTCCCCACTGCACACTTGTGCTGACACATGTGAGTTACTATTCATCCTACTATTTTCACTTGCAGCCGGGTCTCAGTGTGGGGGTCATTCCTTGCTCCCTACTTCCCTGAGCTGTTGGAGCTGGCACTGAGTCTCCCTTCCCAGAATGCTGAGGCAGCAGCACGTGTCTCTTTCTGTAGGGTGTATTGACATGCTGAGTATAGAGGGGCAGTTCACCTTCACCGCAGACCAACCACAGCTACACTGTGCAACCTTCTTCATCGGGGAGCCCGAGGAGCTCATCATGGTAGACTATGACTTTGTAAACATCGACTGCCAAGGGGGCGATTTCCTGAAGGTAAGAAGCTGGCAATTCAAGAAGCTGGCAATTCCTGCTGTGCTTCACCTTCCCTACTCTTGTCGGACATATCAGACGTTTCCTATGTGTGCTGGGGGCAGGTGAAGGCATCTACACAGAAGTGTTATGTGCATGTGTCTGTGTGTCTGTGTGTTTGTGTGCAGCAGACAAGGCAGTCGTATCTGGGACAACTGTTCCTCCTCCATGAGGCGCGTTCCTCCCCCATCACCACCCCCCTAATGCAAGTTCAGATGCAGGCTGAGAATCCCTCCCTAAATTGCAGCACTGGCTCTCCTGAACTTTTCCAGGAGCACCTCTACTGAATGTCCATACCTATTGGACTGATTGAAAAGTTCAGTCAGTATGAATTGAGCCCCTCAGAACCATTAGGAGGGTTTTCCCTCATGGTTTACATCATGAATCACATGAGCCCTGCAGATAACGATACAGCTCTCTGCTTACAGGTCACATAGCATCTGCTTATTAATGAGTGGGTTGTTGCAGGCTTTCTTTCAAACGGCCATGCTAAGCTTTTCTAGACATTGGCTCTGAACGGAAAGAGCTTCATGCCTCAGAGCTGTTTACATTACAAACTCAAAAAACTTTTCCAGCATATTTTGCTGGCAGGCAGAAGCACTGACCAAGATTCAAACTCAGTATAGGAGAGAAGGGGAAGCTTGACAGCCCCTGACAGCTCCCCTCACAGTGCTCTCTGCCCTTTTTGCTGCAGTGGCCATCACACCAGCACAGACCTCATCACACCAGTGGTAAGCTGAGCTCCAGGGAAAAAGAGGAGGAGCAAAGGTGTCCTTCATCCCTTTCCTTGTCTCCCTCCCGTGGAAAGATGCTGCTCCCATGCTCACTTCACTCCGTGGAATCGTGTCCCGCCATCCCATACCCACGACTGGCATCTCTCCCCATGTTTCTACAGAGAGGCTGATTTCAGCTTCTTGTGTGTCCAAACGTTTCATACTCAGGCTTATAGCCATTGACGGAGGCTGGAAAAATGCCAGGATATCTTTGCGGCTTTAGAAGTTTCCTTCCTCTGATGATGGGGTCTCCAGTCTCTGCATTACACTATTGTATTTATACAGGCAGCTTTCCCTGCTGTAATTTGAGCACCCATGTCTCGTTACTTCAGAAAATTTACAGTTCTGGCAGATCCAGGGGCTGATTTTGCAGTTTTTCCATGAGGAAGTCCCATACATACTTACATGAGGATTACCCACTGAAGTGATGGCAGGATCCGTCCTTGGATTTTTGAAAGTATTTACTGGAGCATATAAGGAAATACTGCATGAGAGCAGCTAGGAGGGCAATGAAAGAACAAGGCAGGCAACTGTGCAGCTATGCTAAAGATTTCTATCTTTCACACGTTTCCCTGAAGATGTTGGGGGCAAATTGTTGCTATTTTTGTTGTGAAGGAAAGATTTGTAGAGTTTGCTGTTTAAGGTCCAGTCAAGTAGGGAGCATTTGTTCTGCGTTCTACTGCTTAGGACAAGCTGAAAACAGATGCAGGAGAGAGCGGTACCTCTGCCAATAATTCTTCCCCAAAGCTTTATTGTATTCCAATACCCCTGGAAGACCTCTGGGACCATTAGTGACAAGTTACAAAACATGGATGGTGGAAAATTACAGGCCAGATCAATGGACTTAATACCCAGAGTTTAAGGGTGACTTATGTTTCATGTGGCTTCCAAATCCACCAGGTCAAAAACTTCTATTAGTAACAGTGAAATTACAATAAATTTTAATTCTTTCTAATAGTATGCAAATATGATGATGCTGGAGCACAATGAGCTGTGTTCCTCAACCAAAGGTCACCAAAATTGTCACTTGAAGAAAATAAAAACATCTGAATGTATATGTATCCCTTTCCTAATTATGAATTGAAGCTTGAATAATTAGTTAAATGCTAGGAAATGGATAAATGCAAAGAATTATTTTAATTGGTGGTTCTGAGTAAGCCATCTGGTGTCAAAATAAAACTGTAATACTCCACGTTTCTGTTCCCTGCTAACAGAACAATAAGCCAAAGCCTTATTTTCCATTATTGAACCTCTGTAGGTATTTGATGGCTGGATACTCAAAGGAGAGAAATTTCCCAGTTCCTTGGACCATCCTCTCCCCACTTCCCAAAGATACGTAGACTTCTGTGAAAGTGGCAATCTCCAGAGGAGCATCAGGTCATCACAGAATGTGGCAATGATCTTCTTCAGGATTCACCAGCCAGGCAATGGATTTACCATCACAGTCAAGAAAAACACCAACCTCTTCCGTGAGTCTGTGTTTTATACCATCAAACAGGCTTGTGTTTGGGGCACGAAGCAAAATAAGCGTGGTTTTGCATTGAATTCTCTTATTGTTATCTGCACTGACACGACTCCAGGGACACCAGTGGAGCTACTCACACCTGCAAGCCTGAGGATTTAACTCGGGCTCAGGGTGTGACACAAGAAAAAATAATGAGGGAAGTGTGATAGATAACTTATGCATGACTTCAATATTCAGGACCAGAAGGCTCTTTCTTTCAAAGAAGATCCTTCCAATCTAATGTCATGTTCCAACGCATCTGGCTGGAACAAATATATAGCATTCATTTAGACAGTTTAGTCACAGCAGTTTCTAGATCTGGGTGAACAACGAGGAAAAAATATTTGAAGAGGCTCAACACTAAGAACAGCATATTGAATAGTTACGTGGCAATTAGGAATGATATATGATCCCAAGGATCTATTTGCAAATTATTTCCCTAAGCCTGTGTGCTGGCAATGCACAAATAATGGTCACTTGCATCGTCTTCCCAAGAAGGGGCAGGACATTCAGGAATCAGTGTTCAGACCAGTCTGATTTATCTGCCTCACCAGGCAAAGGATGAAGATATCGCCCCATCCTTACTCAGTTGTTCAGACACAAGCCTGCATGCTGGATCTCCACACTGGTGTGGCTGCACGACCATGGATGTGATTGTGCGGCTGCTGGAGGCGGCTTATGTCCTTCACCCAGCTGCTGAAACAGCTGCAGACCTCTGGTTCTGTGTGGAGGGGCCCTTGGGTTGCACACAGAGATGATAGGCTGCTCCCTTACTTAAATTGTTAAGTTTGAACTTTAAGATAAAATCCACATGTACTCATGTTCCAATGGGATATTTTGCAGGATAAGGAACTCCAGTTAAGAGGGGCAGAGTTTGCTAGCAATATCAGGCAGCAACTGCTCAAAGCTAAGCAAAAGCCCAGTATCCATATTTAGCTTCCTTTAAACTGGCAAACAGTATAAGTCCCCAAAGTCAGTCCCTGATGCCGAGATTTGAGGTGTGAGTTTTCCCATTGAGGTGCAAGTTCTCCCATTGACTGCTCCACCTTCAAGTTCTGCCAGACCTCATGCTATATGGCAAGCAACAAGCAGAAATTTTTAGGGGACAAATGCTATTCAAGAACCCCAGAAAATGCCATATGCATATTTTTTCAGCATTTGGTTGTAACTCTCAGTAATTAAATAATCTGTTCTTTGTCAGTACTGAAAGTACATCATTTTACTACGTGCAACGATGGCTGCACAAGTAACTCTTGTACTTTCTCCCGTGACCCAGCTTGCAATGTCATCTCTCAGACTCCCTCGGGAAGGTTTACCATGGTCATTCCTCATCAGCACAGAAACTGCAGCTTCTCCATAATCTACCCAGTGGTGATAAAAATATCTGATCTTATCCTCGGACATTTAAATGGCCTCTTTTTAAAGGTAAGTTGTTTCCTAAAGAATTACTACTATGTCCAGTTTTCCTGGGTGTAGGAGAGGGAAGAGGGTGAAGCTGGGATAGCCTGTGGCACAGGATGCTAAGGCATGTATGCTTCAGACCATGTGCGAGCACGATGAGAGCTCTGGTTTCCCCTAGAGATGAGAGCTGTGTCTGTCTCTTTCACTATTGTGTCTGTAACATTGCAGAGGCAATGAAATTATGCAAAATACCATTAATGCATGTAAATATTGCTTGCCATAACAAAGGGTAAGAACTTCACTAGAAAGAAAGGAGTGCTCTCCTGGAGAGCTATCTGTCTGTATTTATACTAATAAAAGCACCAACCACTCTGAACAGAAAAAGGAGACATGGGTTCTGTAGTGACATATTAGGATGGAGAAAATGACAAATGTGTTCCCAACTGATTCCCTGCTGAACAGGCTGTGTCTCCTATCCATATGCTCTGATGGCAGAGGGCCAGGGTTTGGCTACAGCATTTGGATTTTGGTGACAACCAGGCAGATGGAGACAAGAGCTGTTCATGGCACCCTGTGCCTGGAGGGTCTAAGAAGGTGCAAATTCTAAAATATTCAGAAATAAGGGAGAAAAAAAGTTTGGTTTCTGCCACTGATGAGACTGGCAGCCTCCATCTTTCACCATCGCTGCCAGTGTGTGAGCAAACCAGGCTCACACAAGTGAGTTACCATGTTTAGCAGTGGGCAGAAAAGGGGAAAAAGCATGAGGGTGATGAAATATCAGACACTTAAACAGCATCTGTGTGAGTGAAAGCCCAGAGGTGCACATGGTGTCCATGAAAGATGGTTTCAGCATTAATTTTCAGGAAAAGACCACTTGCGGGTACAATATACAGAGAGCCACTTTCATCATACAAACATAATCTTTCAGTTGACTTTAATAAAAGTCAACTTTTATTAAATTTCTACAAAATAGCCCATTTAAGCAATAGTTATTATTTAGGAATAAGTATGGTTAAGTTCCTGACTGCCAGCTGAGTGTGAGCACACAAGCAGCC
This sequence comes from Heliornis fulica, assembly GCA_013399135.1. NCBI lineage: Eukaryota > Metazoa > Chordata > Aves > Gruiformes > Heliornithidae > Heliornis > Heliornis fulica. The sequence goes on along the minus strand of VXBZ01004309.1, from coordinate 10,150 downwards.
CAAGCCTGTATTAATTTGATTACACATCTAGACTGCTTATCCACACTAATAGCTGTTGAATCAATACCTTAAGTACTTGTTAGTAATTTTCAGTCTTTCTGTGTAATTCTTTTAAGGAAATTAACCGACTAATGTCAAATTGAAGTAGCATTGCTCAGGATGAGAAAAGCCTGATTTCACACATATTTGAGCATTGACAACTTCTAAAACATATCATTGACTGCAATCCTGTTTAGAGAACTGTTACTTTTTGAAGATAAATAACTTTAAATGTCTGCCTTTTTAGAAACCATCAGCAGGCTGTGCAGGAGTGGGAGACTTTGTGGAGCTGCTAGGAGGAACTGGATTAGACCCATCCAAGATGTTTCCACTAGCTGATCTCTGTCACTCCTTTCATGGGTCTGGTAAGAACTCCCTCCTCCATTTACCTCCACTTGATACATTAATCAACCAGAGCAAGTCCTGCAGAGGTCCCCAGAATCTGGTATTCCTAATAGGCTGGTGAACTTTACATGCAGCCAAACACGAGAGCTAAAGCTATTCATACCTGCAGCTGGGCTGTGTGATGCAGCACATCTATGACGACCTTCACTTGCCCCTGCGGTAACCACTATAACAAGGTGAAGTTACACATATTTTTTAAGTGCTTTTCCTATCACACATGTGATTATTAGAGTGCCTATAGATGAATGAGCCTGAAATTTTGTAACACATTAAGTCAGAGAGATACGCTCTCAGTTAAGGTTTTGCTCACTCAGTATTTCCAAAGTCTACTTTCCTGCTGCAGGAGTAACACCTACCCCAAAATCCTCAGAGGTCCCACTCTCTGCTTTGAACCCTGGAGGAGCTCCAAACTTGTTTCATTATCATGACATGTTCCCAACCTCTATATTTCCCATAAAAATCAGAATTCACTTTCTCCCTGATAATCAGTATTGCAGATTAGGAAGTGTTGCAGTGATGTGACCTGCTAGCCCACTGCACATGTGTTGTTCTACCTTGGGAGTATAAATGGGCGCACCAGAGAAGAGACATTTCCGCAGGGCTGGAGAGCAGGAATGTGCCTACCACTTTGCCCCTGTGGTGTTCCTCTCCTTTCATCACACCACAGCTTAATGGTCTGGGCACTGGTAAGAGCTTTAAATAGCAAGCACTGGTGCTGAGTGAAAAGTGGGCACTACAGTGAAACTAAAATGCACTTTCCTGGTGGTGTGAAGGAAGAGAAATCCCAGCTTGGCATCCCACGTTCTCCCAAAAACCATCAGATTTCTCCTCCAGTGAGAAAGGTGCTCCAGGTTCTCCAAATGAAACAGATTTTGCTAAAACCCAGTTGGCTCATCTAAAGCAGTGGTTAGAGATTTCCCCCAGAGTGAGTCCATATGCTGGGCCCTGCCAGTTGAGTTGGTCTTGGTGGGACTCTCATGTGCCTCTGCAGCTGTGAAGAACCTCTTTACGCATAAAACCACTTGTGTCTCTAACAGGAAACCTTTCAATACTTTTAATTTTTTATATCTGCCATTACCCTTACCCATCACCGGTGGTACCTAGCAGTAGCATACTTCCCCAAAAGCAAGCAGGTACAGGCCTCTGTGTCATGTCTATCTATGCATACATGAGACTGCGGGAGAATGGGAAGAGGGTGGCATTTGCAGTTACAACACCTGATTAAATATGCAAGCCATTGTAAAGTAAAACTAACAAATACAAAAGAGGGCTTTTAGTTAGCAAATCACTGCTTGCCAGTCATTACTGCACACAAACTTTGTTTCCACAGTATCACTTTTCCCTTTCTCTCATCTAAGCATATCTTTATATCTCCTCTATGTCTCTTTTCCCTAACTAGCCCAAATGAAGATTGGCTGTGAGAACACTGTGCTGCGGATGGTCTCCAGCGGCAAACACATCAACCGTGTGACATTTGAGTATCATCAGCTTGATCTGCAGGAAACAGAAAACAGGAAGGAGAACAGCATTGAGGAATTCTGCTTTCCTAGTATCTGAGAACCCAGGCCACACATTTTCACATAGCTATTGAAATAAGGTTCTGGTGAATGAAAAAAAAACCTCGCATTATTCCTTTAACCAGTTGGTCTTATTGAGCCTTTCTTACAGCACAAGCATATTTTTTTTATCATACAAACCAGTCATTTCCGTGAGCAAGCAGGAAAAAATAACCAATATAGTAATCTTAGTTATTACCATATTTTTTCTGTAGTATTTAAGCTCATTTACCACATCCAAAATCAATAGCAAGATCAGAAGGCTATGATTCCCACATAAATATTGTTAGGATAACAGACACAAACCCTCTGAGATTCTCGTCTGAGGACACATGAAACCCACAAAAAGTATAAACTTCTTGCAGCAACTTTATCATTTTAAATCACGTATAAACAACAACAAAAAAATTGATGGTGGAATACAGTTCCAGTTTTGTAAGAGGAAAACTAACATTAGCGTGTGTATAAACTACTGGCTTGTTTATGACTATAAATGTACTATTTATTTCTAATGACATGTTTTTAATAAAAATTCATAGCATGGAAACTTCCTTACACAAATCCAAACATAAATAAATCCATTCAAAGAGTTGGCAAAATGTTACTATGTTGTATTTTTCTGAAGAGCTCTTTCAACATTCTGGTTAAACTTCCTAAGTCTTGTGCAGTTCTCTGAAAATGATAACTTTGAACATATGTTGCTGTAAAACTGTGGAGTATTAAAGTAACATTATGGGCAGAAATGTGTTTTGCCGATGTTGCATACACCTTCACGAAGGGTACATTCCAGACGTACACTCACTGGTGCCTGGCCTGTTAAAGGGTTTTTTGGTCAGTGTCCTGCTGACCCATGGAGGCAAGTATATGTACAAATGTGGGCTAATATTTTTCCAGACCTTTGGGTGACCCAGAAGAGGAGTGTAAGCCTAGAGAGAGCTAGGAAGCCCAGCGCAGCAGAGGACCAGAGTTGTGTTACATTCTGTGATACATACGCTCTAGCAGACAGGTTGGACTAGATAGGACCTTTCAAGGTCCCTTCCAACTCCTTATGTTCTGTGATTCTGCATCCTAGCTTGGAGGGAGGCACATGGACTGATTCATATGTTCTCAGAGAGCGCTACCTGGCAATAATCACAGCAAACTCATCCCCCTCTGATGTTCAGTTAACATTCAATGTTAATTAATCACAGAATCACAGAATCACAGAATATTAGGAGCTGGAAGAGACCTCGAAAGATCATTCAGCTGTGTGCTTGAGATCTTCAGTGGTCATTTCTGGCACTTACTGTCAGTCACCAAAAATCAAGCGTGGTGCAGTTCTAAAGTTAACTTCCCCTCAAGGGAATGGGTGAAAACTACAGACTCTCCCTATGTAGGGTTTTGGAACCCCTGTTTTGGTGACTGATTTGTGAATAGAGGGATGTGTTTGGCAGCCTGGTCAGACAGGAGTATGCATGTCCACCCTGCAGGGCTGTATTGATGACAAAGGTGCAGATTATGGAAATGTTTTGCTATGTTAAGAAAATTGAAATAAAAAATCAGACAAAACTGCTGCCAGCTACTTGGAGGCACAGAGCAGCCCTCACTCAGGGCTCTGAGTAGTGGGTCCTCAGCCACTACACTGCTACTCTGACCCCATGCCACCCACTGTGGCCTCTCTGGGCCTCTCAGTGTGGTGTTGACAGTGTTGACATGTCCACCCAGCACCAAAGATATTGTATTGGCAGGGAGAGGGGTTGGGGGAGGAGATGGAGGGTGGTGTTGGAAATCAGGGCTCAAAGAAAAGTAACTTTTTTCCTGAGAAAACTTTTTCTGCAGTGAGGATCTCAGACCCCCAGCACTCCACTCAACTCATCCTTGGGTGCCCCTAACCATGTCCAGCCTGATCAGCCTTTCCTGGGCATCTTTCAATGAACCAGGGAAAGTTTCTGGGTCGCGTAGTTTGGGATGAAGTTCAGAAGATCCCACATCAGATCAAACCTATCCACATACCTACCTGCACACTAGGTTTGAGAGAGAGGTAAAAGTCTAAAAAGCTGCTCCTTGGTCACTGAGAAACATGAGAGGAGTTGAAACATTAACAATGGATTTCAGGTCCAAAACATCAGAACTAGATCACCAAAGGCAGTAAATTCACTATCTCTTGATTAGTGAAGTATCACGGTTTAATTTCTCTCCTTTCATCTTTATGTTGTGCTTTTTTACAAATCCCAACATGCCTTAAATACCTCCAAAGCACCAAGGCCTTATTGAAAAGTTGCTTAAAGATCAGATATTTGAGATTTCTCCTTCCAAAGAATACAGAAGTGAATTATATCACTAAGAATACTAACTGTTATAGATGAAGGTGAATGAAGAACAACATTGTAGGATAGCACCATCCATTGCTGTTACTTCATGAGTAATACTTGAGGATATGGTGGTGTTCTCAGAAATGGTTGTCACTTCATCTGCTCCTTTTAATCAACATAAACTTAGGCAGCACCATCAATGACATCACTCCACCCTGTTTGCTGCCTTGGAAAATCCCAGACTGCAGTCAGCTAATCATTCTTTGGTCTTTACTTTAAGCCTTGCCTGATGCAAATAAAAGTATAGCTATGTCAATCTGTGTCTCTGCAATTATGGAGGCCCTCATAATTTCAGGAACTGAAGAATTTCCATTACAAGAAGTCAGCTCATAGATGGCAAAACTTACAGTTCTTCTAGGATTTCATAGTATCATAGAATGTGTTAGGTTGAAAGGACATTTAAAGGTCATTTAGTCCAACCCCCCCCTACAGTAAGCAGAGACATCCTCACTAGATCAGGTTGCTCAGCACTTCATCAAGCCTGACCTTGAATATCTCAGGGTTGGGTCCTCCATCACCTCTGTGGGCAACGTGTTCCAGTGTCTCACCACTCTCACATTGAAGACCTTCTTCCTAATGTCTAATCTAAACCTGCCCTTTTCTAGTCAATATCATTGCCCCTTGTCTTATCACCACATAACTTTACCAACAGTCCTTCCACAGCTTTCCTCTAGGCCCCTTCAGGTACTGTCAAGATTCTATCAGGTCTCACTTGAGCCTTCTCCAAGTTGAACAAGCCTAACTCTCTCAGCCTGTCTTCATAGGAAGGTGTTCCAGCCCTTTGATCACCTGCTCCTCTGGACCTGCTCCAAAAATTCCATGTCCTTCTTGTTCTGAGGATTACAGAGTTGGGCACAGTATTCCAGGTAGGGTCTCAGGAGAGCAGAGCAGAGGGGGAAAATCACCTCTGATGATCTGCTGGTCACACTTCTTTTGATGCAACCCAGCATATGGTTTGCCTTCTGGGCTGAATGCACATTGTTGGCTCATGTCCAGCATTTCAGCCATCAGTACCCCCAAGTCCTTTTCCACAGGACCGCTCTCTATCACATCATGCCCCAGCCTGTATTCATAATGAGAACTGTTCTGACAGTGAAAGAACTTCATGAGGTTTGCACAGGCCCACCTCTAACTGGTTTAGTTCTGGAAAAGTAAGGAAATAAGTATCCTTGCAAAGGAGAAGAAAGGAAACCAAGGCAATAAAAGGACTGTAAGGAGGGGAGAAAAAAACTCAAACCCAACAATCAAAACCAAACAAAAAAAGTCCAAACAAAAAGTGGAAGTTTGTAAAAGGAATATAAAGAAAGCAATAATAAAGATAAGAAATGTGTGAATAACATGAATATTTGTTGAAAGAAGCAAGAAAAGAACTTATCAGTTAACAAGATCATAGACTGCAGGCTTACAATAGCTGGAAAGCCTGCTAAGAATTAAAGAAAAACAAGCTCCAAACAATGAAAAAGGAATAAAAGCCTTTGAAGAGGCGCTGTATGGAAATGCTGGCTTTGAGAAGAAATCATGACATCTGCCATTGTTGCCAAAATCAACAAAACTCATAATTAACATTGAAACCCATGAAATTGTCAAGAAAAGATGTGAGTGACGGGCTTAGGGCAGAATCTGATGTCCAAGAATGAATCACTCTTTTCATCTTTTTGATTTGACATCACTACTGTCGTTCCTCTAGAGAAGTGATGTAAAAGATGATGTGGTACCACAACAGCATTACACAGCACGGGAGCAGCATGCTAGACTTTGAAAGAAAACCACTGAACTTGAACTGATGTATCAGTCAACACTCCACCAACAACTGAAAAATTCTTCATCAACACATAAACTACAAAGGAACCTATAGTAAAAAAAACTGTTGTTTGCCAGGAAGGGTCAAACCCAGCAATTCTTACTGGAATCTCAACCTTGGATGATGGATAAAACACATGAACCAACTCCTGCATTTTTTGTACTAACATAAAATCCAGGGTGGCTGTTCAGAAAAAACTAATGCAGTGAGTTGCCCAGAGGGAGGCTGAATTTCCCACCCTAATTAAGATTTAATGATTAAAAGTCATCTACTTAAAGACTGTGCAATAAATCTTCAGCTTAAATGTTATTTCCATCTTTGCCAGGTATAAATGAAATAAATTCATAACAATTGCAAAGATTTATTGAAGTGTGGTAAGTCTTTGCTGTTGAAATTACCCAGAAGAGAAGAAAGAAATACTCTGAGGGAGTGGGGAAAAAAGCTAGAGCATCTGTCTTACAGAAGTGCCCCTGGGTATTTTAAAGAATTAGCTGAAATAACATTTTTCAAGACTTTTCTGGCAACAGAAAAGGGGACATTGTTATGGGACAACATAAAGCATGTGTCAATAGCCATTAAAATAGGTCTTGATACAGGAAGAGATACAGACTTGCTGAAGCTCTTCGGGATTTCTAAGAGGAAAGAAAAAACAAAAAACAAAACAGTCCAGGAATTATTACTGCCTTTGGATGTAAAACCTCAGCAAAGCAACTGTAACTTAGAAAGACTGATGATAGTAAGATTTTACACTGATTTCTTGCTTTGTGAGGTGTCTGTCTGTTCCCAAAATTAGATTCACTGTTCTTATTGCAATGACAGAAAAATCACAGACTTCTTGTCAGTAATGTGCAACACCCTGTAATAACACATGATAATTTTTTAAGTTAGAGTTCTTCTGCTAAACTAATGTTGGTTTTTATCTTTCCTGACTGACAATGAAAGTAAGCACTCAGATTGAGACAAGTGTGGTCTTTCTGAATGGAGGTCTAAACTACTTTTAAAACATCTTCTAAACTCCAGAACATCAATTCTACCAAGTCATACCCTGCTCTCTCTGTGGTGGAGTTTTGATCAATATTTCAGAAGGAGTCACACAGAGGCTGGGGAAAGTAGATCTGCAGAACGCATTAGGTGCTCAATCACATAACCTGCTTCCCACTGAATATCTAGTCCTATAAATTTCATATATATCTCCAGGGGCCATCACACTGCACTGGCTTCACACACCAAGTAGATTTTACCTACAGGGAGACCACATTTCCTTTTGCACATAGGGTACAAAAGGCTCTGAACTCTGTTATCCCACACTGGAATATATGCAGCACCAATTATGTAACAGGGTCCAAATTAATTTTTAAGAGTTTAAAGAAATTTTACTTGCCTTGATGCACAAGGCAAATGCACACTTCTTAGGACCTCATAGCTGTATTTACTCGGTTCTAAACACAAGCAAAATTATACTCAAGGAAGTGAATCATTATAGTCATTTTTATTCAGAGCCTCATTACTTCTGGTATCTGAGTAACTTTCTTGTTGATAAATTGACAGAGTTTTCACTTTTTTCCCCACTTTGCTTCTTATCTTTAAAGATCAGCAACAACTAATCATAGCAACTATGGATTTTGTACGCACATGATTTCCTATTAAAGGAAATGCAGTGTATTACACGTGAGTCACTACAAAATGAAGTTTTCATTATCTGTTCTTTTGAATAAAATTGATATTCATGGCACCGTGCTGCTGCAAATTACCATCAAACCATCAATTACAGTGTTGACTAATAGTTTTTTTATAACTTTGCCCCTCAACAGGAAAGCAAGCAGTTTTGTAACCAAAATTTGCCTTTTGTCTGCACATTGGTCCACAGTACCCCTCATGAGGAGGACTCACACAGTATTTCAAAGGATCCAAGCATGTCCTTCAGGCCAAGCAAGTAATGCCTGCTTCATGCAGGACACATTGCTCACAAATGTCCCACCACTTACTGTCCTACCCTGGGGCTGGTGTTTTCCCAAAGCAGCACAGTGCTTGGCAGCAACCTTCTGCCTGGAGCCGAGACTCACAGAGCTGCAGGAGAAAGAACTTCTGGCCTGCAAACTCACAGGCACAGCTTCCCATGTCTTCTCCGTCTCTGGCGTCACACTTCCGTCTCTGTCTTGACCAGAGTCCTGGAGCCCTATGGCAGGAGACTAGAGCATTGCAGTCCCCCATTTTCCCAGTACTCCTGGTGAGTCTGAGCAAACTGATGTCAAGCAAGAACTATATTATCTCCTCTCCCACCCAAGATGTCCCCACATAGCCTCCCCCTGCCCTGGCACACTCTCCACTGCTGCTGGTGAGGAGGTGCTTGTGGAGGTCTCTCCTTTGTGTATGAGAGAAGCAGAAGCCTCGTTAACATCTAGCCTGACCATCAGGGCCTACTGGCCACTTCGTGTACCATGAACATGTGCAGCTACAGGCAGGCATAAATAAACAAAAATAAAACATGGAAAGCTCAGTTATTAAAACAATCTGAGGAAATAATAAAGGGTATGACTAAGTACTTACCACACAACAAAAATTAAAATCACAGAATCATCACAGTGGTGATAAAAGATTATAATAATATGTCTGAAGAACAATTATTCTGTCTTTGGAAACCTCATCTTTAATTAACTGACAGATATCAGCAAATGTCTCCAGCGCTGTAGAACTGGCTGAACTCAGACACGATGACTGTCTGCTGGGTGATGATGCTTCTGACATTTTCTTCAGACTCCAGATCTTCAGTGAGGCTGCTGGGGAACTTTCTGAGGGTCTCAGCTGATCCCACCTCACTGTTCACAAACCACTTCTGGTGGTGAGAAGTCTGTGGATCATCTCCAGATAATCTGACCAATTTTCAGGAAGTGTGTGTGAAGCGTTGTTTTTGAAAGTCCTCTGTGTGCCTCCAGCGGAGCTGCCTTTCCACAGAAAGGCAAAATTCCCCTGACACTAGTGAGGCTCAAAGTTCAAGCCTGAGGTGGTTCAAGGAGTATGAGCTGCTGACACAGCTAACATCCATGAGACTATGCAACACAGAGTATTGATCTAGGTCCCCTGCAACTGGAAAACACTATTCCTCTCCTCCCTTCTCTCTTCTCTAGAGCATCTCAGTTGTCTCTGGGTGTTTCCTGTTAGATGAATGCATCGAACTGAGGTCTCTCTTGACTGTAAGAGTAATTTACACACCTTGCTCAGACAGGCACCTCTATAAAGTTGTTGAAATAAGGGTGTATTGACTTGGAGTTGAGTCTTTTCCTTTCAGTAGGCCAAAGTTGTGACATAGGCTGAACTAATTTACAATTCATAGAAGAAAAATGTCTTTTTTTTTTACATTAACTTACTTTTTACTTACTTTTTGTTACATGAGTTTCTTTTAACATACCAGTATGTTTTTGTGGTCTTCCTGTGGTCTGACATCTTTCAAGGCATTTCATAGGATATACAGAACCACACACACTGGTTTGGGTGGGAAAGGTCCTCAAATGCCATCTAATGCCAGCCCCCTGCCATGGGCAGGGACCCCCTCCACTAGCCCAGGTCGCCCAAAGGCCTATCCAACCTGATGTTGAACACTGCCAGGGAGGGGGCAGCCACAGCTTCTCTGGGCAGCCTGTGCCAGGGCCTCACCACCCTCACAGGGAAGAATATATCATCTAACTCTACCCTCCTTCAGCTTAAGGCCATTACCTCTTGTCCCATCACTACAAGCTCTTGTAAACAGCCCCTCCCCAGCTTTCCTGTAGACACTTCAGGTACTGGGATGCTGCAGTAAGGTCTCTCTGGAGCCTTCTCCTCTCCAGGCTGAACAAGCTCAACTATCT
>VXBZ01004307.1:24128-44488 GCA_013399135.1 Heliornis fulica | reverse complement strand
GAACTTAATTTCATGCCTGTATAATAAAGCACCGTCTGATTCTTGCTTTCCCCCCCCCCGCCTCTTCCCCCCCTTTTCCGATGGATTATGTATGTTTTGTGGTGTTGCACTAGTATGTGCTCAGGGTATTTTTGAATCCCAAGCATTCCCAAGTTTCAGTTTACTCTGATCAAGGATGCGTAAAGAATGGAGGTTCAGGACTTGTGGCTGTTCTTGATGGTGCAAAAACGTCTGGTTTGTTTTTTTTTCGTTCGTTTGTTTTTAAATTTCATGGGCTTAGCGATATATAAAGATGTATCGCGCAGTATAATTGTTACACTTTTGTATCTGAAGTAATTTTTAAAGTTTTCTAATTGAGCTAAGTGTTTCTATTGGGCACCTAAAGATAGAATCATTCTGATATTTTATAATGCTGTTTACTTTAGGGAAGCTCATTTGGTCAATCTAAGTGAATTTAATAAAAGTCAATGAACAAATGATGTTTCAGTTCAATGAAACTGCACATGGACTGGTTCCTTGGTGAATTACAACATCAAGGTGCTTAGTGTAAATATGCTTAGAGTTTGTGAAGAATGTGACTGCTTGTCAAAGCAATACAGGTGTCTGAAGGTGAGCTATGATCTAATATTGGCACTGACAGCCTGAAGTCAGTAGCTTCTGTGACCCAAATACCATACTGAAGTGCCTCTTTCTCCACAAAGAGCAAGACTTGCTACCAGTTACTTCATAAACTAATGCTGGCTGTCATCCTGTGCTTGTGAGATTATTAATGATNCGCGCCGGGGCGCGGGGGGGCGCCAGGGACCGTTTGGCAGGTATCACGCGTGGGGACCAAGTTCCACTTCCACTTTTTTTCTCTCGCATTGGGCTACCTCACTGGTCCAGAAGTCCACCCAAGAAGTTACTTTCCAAAGGAACTTAATTTCATGCCTGTATANAACTTAATTTCATGCCTGTATAATAAAGCACCGTCTGATTCTTGCTTTCCCCCCCCCCGCCTCTTCCCCCCCTTTTCCGATGGATTATGTATGTTTTGTGGTGTTGCACTAGTATGTGCTCAGGGTATTTTTGAATCCCAAGCATTCCCAAGTTTCAGTTTACTCTGATCAAGGATGCGTAAAGAATGGAGGTTCAGGACTTGTGGCTGTTCTTGATGGTGCAAAAACGTCTGGTTTGTTTTTTTTTCGTTCGTTTGTTTTTAAATTTCATGGGCTTAGCGATATATAAAGATGTATCGCGCAGTATAATTGTTACACTTTTGTATCTGAAGTAATTTTTAAAGTTTTCTAATTGAGCTAAGTGTTTCTATTGGGCACCTAAAGATAGAATCATCCTGATATTTTATAATGCTGTTTACTTTAGGGAAGCTCATTTGGTCAATCTAAGTGAATTTAATAAAAGTCAATGAACAAATGATGTTTCAGTTCAATGAAACTGCACATGGACTGGTTCCTTGGTGAATTACAACATCAAGGTGCTTAGTGTAAATATGCTTAGAGTTTGTGAAGAATGTGACTGCTTGTCAAAGCAATACAGGTGTCTGAAGGTGAGCTATGATCTAATATTGGCACTGACAGCCTGAAGTCAGTAGCTTCTGTGACCCAAATACCATACTGAAGTGCCTCTTTCTCCACAAAGAGCAAGACTTGCTACCAGTTACTTCATAAACTAATGCTGGCTGTCATCCTGTGCTTGTGAGATTATTAATGATGGATGATCATATTTAACACAATTACTTGCAAGTAATTATTTTTATATACCTCTCCTGGTCTTTGCTGTAGATTCTGATGCAGAATTCATGATGTAGCTTGATTATTTTAACTAAAAAAAAAGTTCTATTTTGTCTTTCTGTGTGATGGGCAGCCTCTCTTTAAAGTGATCTACTAGGGGCTTTGCTTAGGTCTTAATTCCTTGCAGTCGATATGTGAGAAGGGGTGTGTATGTGAAAATGGGCTTATTTATTTTTACTTCTTGGGATAGGAATAAGGAAATGCTTGGTAATAGTTTATGTCCCTAGTATCCTGGCAAATGAGATTAAATTGCCAATTTCCACAGTGGAATGAATAACTTCACAACTCGTTTATAGAATGGTTTTGTGACTCTGAAAGTTTATTTTGTGATGGCTGTTGACTCCTCACTTCCCGCTGTTGACAGCAGCAATAAGATGACTTGATGCGTAAAGGCTGCTTGTAAAAACTTGATAGCACTAGCTTAAATCAGCCAGCTTCTTGTAAAGTCTGTATTTTGTAGTTTTTGCTTAGTGAAGTTTCAAAGTTCTTACTCTTCTAAACTAATACTTAATCTATCCTCTATCTATCAGGCTTTTGCAATTGTTTACATAACGTTATACTGCCTGCTGATCACTGCAGTAGTGCCACGTCACATTTCAGGAGTGAATTAGGAAATGAAAGTTCAAGGGTGCATATCATTGTGCTGTAATACTTGCTCAAATGTAAAGGTGAAATTGTGTTGATTTAAAACTCGGTAAGAAATTGCAGTGTGGCCAGGTGCTGAAACTCCAAGTATTTCAGTTTTGACATTCCACTTTAGAAACACAAGCTAAGAGTATTGTTACTAGCTCTTGGAATGTCTAGTTGACTTCTGTGCTCTTACTGTTAGATTGAGGTGTTTGTTTTGTTTTTTTTTTTTTTTTTTTTTTTTTTTCTTTTTTAGCATTTGTTTGAAAGATCTGTGTAGAGATTAAGTGTAAGTAGTTGTCTTGTGCAGATTATTCACTCCTGAACAGATGTAGGACAGGCTGGTTCAAATTTCAAGGGCAGAGTTAAGGCTGCCAGAGGTATGATATGGGAGACACTGCGTTAAATTTATCCTGCCTTGTTTGGGGGCTTATCCTGAAACTGGGGGCTTATCCTGAAACGTTCCATGTGGGTACAACGTATAGCAAAGTAACTTTGTTGAGTGACTCTTGTGCTGGCTGTATGCATAAGGCTTGCTTGGTTTGACTTCTTCATTTACGAAGCGGCAGCTTTACTGAGGGTATAGTATGCTTTGCTGATACCCTATTAGCAAGTTGGACTGAAGTTTCACTGTCATCTAAACTCTGGCAGCTGCATTTACAGATTTCTTAACAGAGCTATTTCAGTTTGTGAAGTCAGTTAAGGGGTGGGGGAGTCTGTGGTCAGGTTTTCTGTCAGATTAATGTGCTGAAGTAGCTCAGCAAAGGATCTGAGTACAGCACGAGTGTGAGACCTAACAGCTTCCAGGGAGCTAAACTAGCTAACTTCATGATTGTGTTTGTGGTGGTCTGTGGCAATCCAGGACAGGACTACTGCTCATCCAGCTTTCCTTTGCCTTTCCTCTCTCAAAGCTGCAACTCCTACCTATCTATAGGTAGGATGCTCATATAAGGAAGCTAAGCAATCAGAAAACTATTAAATTTGAAGTTTTGGCAGATTAATACCTGTTCAGCCTTATAGCTGCAGACCAGAGCTGAGGAAGTTTAGAAAGGGGTATGGAAAACTTGTAATATTGAGGTGGATAATTTTAAGCATGGAAGCCTGAGGTTTTGATTTATGTAAACAGTTAATAATGTTACTGTACTCAACTTTTATGTGTGTTGTTGGAGAAAGTGTAGTAGATTAGATGGACTTCTGGTTTGACTGGTGTTCTGTGCACACGCTGAGAGGTGTGACTGGTCTGATTTAACTCACTGGTTTCAACATCGTGTTGTATAGATCTGCTTCTGAGACTGACACAGTGCAGGCCCAGAATAAATCCAGTGTACAATACCCAGTCTAGTTCCATCAGCATGGACGGTTTCCTACTAAACAGGAATTTTGGGGTGACCTCAGCTGCCAGGCTTCACTTGAAGAAGCTGGTTCACTTCAGATAATGACATTGTGTACTGGAATTTGTGCTATTTCATTTACTGAATCTGAATTTTCAACCAAATAATCAAAGGTTATTGAACTTCGAAATGCCACACTGCCAAAAAGAGTTGTGTGATAGCCCCAGACATCAAGGAGAGAGTTAAGATGACCATTGTTTCTAATATGCAGCCTAGTGTAGGGTTTGCATTCAAGAGGTAGGGCCTTCCTCTGAGTCATTGTACAAATATATTGTTCGGGACTGAAGCTCATAAAAGGAGAAGGCAGTACCTTGCAAATTTTTTCCTGTACTCTCATATTGCATAGAAGTTTTCACATCAAAAGGATCAAAGTGTACAACTGGTCCTTGAAACCATCCATAGCCAGCCTGTAAACAACTAACTCAGCATATGTCCAAACATCATATGGTGCATCAGTGTGTGTATTTGCTGAAGGCAAGACTTGTAGTACTTGGATTTGTCTCTGGATGTGTAGGGGATGTTTGTATCTATATTTACTTTCCTGTCAGAAGCAAAGGGCAGAGTGAATCCAGTTTGTAGACTGACATCTTGATCCTACATAATTTTTCACTTTCTGCTGCTTCAGCAAAGCGGAGCCCTGGGCTCTTCAAGCTATTTAAAATTGATGACTTATGGCAATTTATGATGGTTCAGTGGTCTAGTATCAGTCCAAGGTTTGGATGCATGTGAAACCAGTGGTATTCAAATTATCTCTATTTCCCTTTAGCTCCCTGTACTGAGGCAAAAATTACCTGATTAGTACGTATGAGTTAAGAACACTGATTTAAGGTTGAACAGAATGTTTTTTTGACATGAAATTCTGTTTTTTCTTGTGTCTACAAATACAGGAAATGTGAAAACAAATAACTATATTCACAAGAGTGAATTCCCTCACAGAAATGATATATATAATATCAAAGATAGGTCAGAAACCCAGGACTTCTGGAGACACAAATTCCTGTCTAACTTGGAGGAGGAACTTACTACTTCAGTGTCCGGAGGACTACGTTCTAACAGCTTGAGCAATTTCATTCTGTATAATAAATGTTAACCTAGCTAGAGAATTACTGGATATAAGGGTTTTTTTTAGGGACCACCTTGGTGCTCGTGATAGTTTATCATGAAACATCTGGTAGGTAGTAGGACTATGTAGGAAGACTTTGGAACACTTCTTATTCCTAGCCAAGGCAAGGCCATTTTCCCATGTGGTAAGAATAAAGCGTACTTCTGCAATGGTAGTGCCTAAATGTGTTTATATAATTACCAGAAAGTTCTCTCTCAATTAATTTTTAATGGTCTTGGGAATGTGGAGAGGTCCCACTCGACTGGAATCTGGCAAATGTTGTCCCAGTTGTCAAGAAGGGTAAGAAAGAAGACTCTGGTAATACAGGCCTGACAGTCTCACCTCAGTGCCTGGTAAAATTATGGTGAAAATCATGCTGGGAGTTACTGAAAAAAAAACCCTCCTAAAGGACAACACAGTCACTGGTCACAGTCAACAAAGGTTCAGAAAAGGAAGGTACTGCCTATCCAATCTGATTTCCTTTTGTGACAAGGTCACCCAATTGGCTGACCAAGGGAAACCAGTTGATGCTATATTTTTGGATTTCAGTAAGGCTTTTGATAAATTGTCCCACAGTATCTTGCTGGACTAAATGTACACCACACAAGTAGACAGCACCATAATGCCTTCATGGGCAGTTGGATCCTGGGTTAGGCCCAGAGGGTGGTAGTGACTGGGGTTACATCTGTCTGGTGGCCAAACACTAGCGGCGTTCCCCAGTTCTTTTTAACGTTTTTTATAAGTGATTTGGACATGGGACTAGAAGGTGTCTTAAATTTCNGCCTATCCAATCTGATTTCCTTTTGTGACAAGGTCACCCAATTGGCTGACCAAGGGAAACCAGTTGATGCTATATTTTTGGATTTCAGTAAGGCTTTTGATAAATTGTCCCACAGTATCTTGCTGGACTAAATGTCCAGCATACAAGTAGACAGAACCATAATGTCTTGATGGGCAGTTGGCTGATGGGTTAGGCCCAGAGGGTGGTAGTGACTGGGGTTACATCTGTCTGGTGGCCAAACACTAGCGGCGTTCCCCAGTTCTTTTTAACGTTTTTTATAAGTGATTTGGACATGGGACTAGAAGGTGTCTTAAATTTCCAGATGACACCAAGTTGGGAGGAGCTGTTGATTTTGTTGAGGGCGGAGGAGCATTGTAGAGTGACTTGGATAGATTAGAGATCTTTACAGGTTGTGTAAAAAGCTGACACAAAACATTTTACCCTCTAAGGATGTACGTATACTCAAATACTGGGAGTTAGTGAAACAGCTTGGGATAAGCAATGCAAGTTTTCTTTAAACAGAGCAGAAAGAGTGTGTTAGGACATGGGCTGAGCTGCTTGTGTCCTTCACTCTACCAATATAAATAGTTTCTTAATTACAGAATCACAGAATATTAGGAGCTGGAAGAGACCTCGAAAGATCACTAAGTCCAACTCCCCTGCCCAAGCAGGATCACCTAGAGTAGATCACACAGAACATGTCCAGACTGGTCTTGAATGTCTCCAAAGAAGGAGACTCCACAACCTCTCTAGGCAGCCTGTTCCAGTGCTCTGTCACCCTCACAGTGAAAAAAGTTCCTCCTTATATTCAGATGGAAATTTCTACCTTCCAGTTTGGACTCATTTCCCCTTGTTCTATCACTGGCCATCACTGAGAAGAGCCTGGATCCATCCTCCTGACACTCACCCTTTATATATTTGTAAACGTTAATGAGGTTTGCCCTCAGTCTCCTCCAAGCTGAAGAGGCCCAGCTCCCTCAGCCAGTCCTCAGAAGGAAGATGTTCCATTCCCTTAATCATCTTCTTAGTTGCCTGTGCAGGACTCTCTCAAGGAGTTGTATGTCCTTCTGGAACTGAGGAGCCCGGAACTGGACACAGTTACACAAAGGTTAATTATTTATAGAAAAGACTAAATTTTATAGATGATATATATAATAATTTATGAAAGCTTGTAGTTAGTATTTGTGTGTGTGTGTGTGTATATGCACATGCACTGACACCCCAAGGCAGTTCACAGATTCACAGAATGTTAGGACTTGGAAGGGACCTCAGAAGATTATCTAGTCCAAACCCCCTGCCTGAGCAGGATCACCTAGATTAAATCACACAGGAACGTGTCCAGATTGGTCTTGAATGTCTCCAGGGAAGGAGACTCCACAACCTCTCTGGGCAGCTTGTTCCAGTGATCTGTCTTAATGAGACTTTTTCTCTAGTGTTTATTTGTCCATTGACATTGTATGGAACATATATTCTAAAAATCTCAGAATCACAGAATTGTAGGGGTTGGAAGGGACCTCAAGAGATCATCAAGTACATCCCCCCTACCAAAGCAGGTTCCCAGACAGGTCTTGGATATCTCCAGAGAAGGAGACTCCACAACCCCCCTGGACAGCCTGTTCCAGTGGTCCGTCAACCCCACTGTGAAGAAATTCTTTCTCACATCAGTGCGGAACTTTCTGTTGTACAACTTGTGACCATTGCCCCTTTTCCTGTCACCACAGGCCACTGAGAAGAGGTTGGCCATCACCCTTTGTCCCCCACACTTCAGATATTTATAAACATTGATGAGATCCCCTCTCAGTCTTCTCAAGGCTGGGCAGCCCCAGCTCACTCAGCCTTTCCTTACAGGGGAGATGCTCCAGGCCCTTCATCATCCTTGTGGCCTCCACTGGACTCTCCAGAAGATCCCTGTCTTTTTTGTACTGGGGAACTAGACGCAGGACTCCAGGTGAGGCCAGACCAGGTCAGAGTAGAGGGCGAGGATCACCTCCTTCGACCTGCTGGCTACGGTCCTTTTAATGCATCCCAGGATCTCATTGGCCTTCTTGGCTACCAGGGCCCACTGCTGGCTAATGGCCAACCCCCAGGTCCTTCTCCACAGAGCTCCTCTCCAGCAGGTCATCCCCCAGCCTGTACTGATACCTGTGGTTGTTTCTTCACAGGTGCAAGACCCTACACTTGCTTATACTGAATCTCAACTGGTTCCTCACTGCCCAGCTTTCCAGCCTGTCCAGGTCTCACTGAATGGCAGCGCAGCATTCCTGCGTGTCCACCACTCCTCCCAGCTCTGTATCATCAGGTACTTACTGAGGGTGACACTATTCCCTCATAAAGGTTTTTGTTAAAGATGTTAAACAAGACCGGACCCAACACCAACCCCTGGGGAACACTGCTAGTCACAGGTCTCCAGCCAGACTCTGATCCACTGATCACCACCCTTGGCTGAGCCCGTCAGCCAGTTCTCAACCCACCTCACCATCCACTCATCTAGCCCACACTTTCTTATCTTTGTTGTCAGGATGTTGTGGGAGACAGTATCAAAAGCCTTGCTGAAGTCAAGGTAGACAACATCCACTGCTCTCCCACAGTCCACTCAGCTGGTGATGACATTGTAGAAGGCTACGAGGTTGGTCAAAGATGATCTCTCCTTGGTGAATCCATGCTGACTACTCCTCATAACCTTCTTCTCTTCCAATTGCTTGGAGATGGCAATCAGAACAAGCTGTTTCAGCACCTTTCCAGGGACAGAGGTGAGACTGACTGGCCTGTAATCACCCAGGTCTCCTTCTTGCCCTTTTTGAAGACTGGAGTGACATTGTCTAACCTCCAGTCCTCAGGCACCTCTCCTGTTCTCCAAGACCTGCCAAAGATGACAGAGTGTGGCTCAGCAATCACCTCCACTAGCTCCCTCAGCACACATGGATGCATCCAATTGGATGGGATCTTTAAAGGCCATCCAGTCCAATCCCCCTGCAGTAACCAGTGACATCTTCACTAGATCTAGTTGCTCAGAGCCCCATCAAGCCTGACATTGAGTATCTCCAGGGATGGGGCCTCCACCACCTCTCTGGGCAACCTGTTCCAGTGATCTAACACCCTTTTATTGAAGAATTTTTTCCTAATATCCAACCTCAATCTCCCCTTTTCTAATTTCAAACCATTCCCCCTCCATCCTATTGCTCTACGCCCTGTCAACAGTTCTTCCCCAGCTTTCTTATAACCTACAGTTCTTGTGCCCTGCATTTCCATGCTATACAGAATCAGCAAGTTCCGAGGCTGTTCCAAGGCCATAACAATCCTTCCTGGAATGTACCTCATGTACTTTGTAATGGTTATTCCTTACAGGAACCACTTTCCAGTAAGATTTTTGTAGACTCCTGACGTATGTTGAATGCATGAACATAAACTTTGTGTCACGATCTCCACTTGGCATCTGCAGCCTTGGGAGACTGTGGGTGGAATTTAGCTCCCCCAGAAGAAAGAGTGTCTGATTTTTATTTTACTCCTCCAGTAATAGTTTGATAGAAGAAGCATCCAGAGACAGAAAATCTTTAAACCAATCTTTTGTCTTAGCTGGAAGACTGAAGTGCTGTTCCTACTGCTGTTGAGTGGCCTTCAGCAAGCAGGGTCAAACGTCTCGGGCACAAAATGCCTTCCACTTAAGTACCTTTTCCAGGAAGAAACAGAGCACACCTCTTCCTGTGAAGGCACAGAAATAGTGCTGTGCTGATTCTTAGCGGGCTTTGATGTGGCTGTAAATGTCAGGTGTGGTTTTCTCATATAAATTCTCAGTACTTTGTACCCTAGCTAAAGAATGGGCAGCTTTTCTTCCCTGGACCTTTTCAGGAGCTTGATGTTTAAATCTTTTAAGTGTTGCCCACAGTTTTTCTTCTCAGAGATGCATCCATTGCTGAGGAAGTTGTGTGTGGGGTATATAGAATAATTCAGGTTGTGAAGGCACTCAACAGAGGGGTTCACCTGGTCAACAGTATCCTCTACAAGCAAGCCATGATGAAACCTGTCTTGAAAAGTGGTCCTTTAAAGACATCTTAAGTGCTTTTCTTAAAAAGACAGAGAAAGAACAGGGAGGGAGTTAATCAGTAACAAGAATGGGAGGGAAATACCCTGGGTCAAAATCCACAATGAGAAAACAAGGTGCCAGTCTTTGATTTTGTAGAATCTGTGGCCATGATGTCATTTGGAGCTTTTAATCCTCTCATGCTGGGTGATTAAATTAATGCTGTGTCATGGTTTAACCCCAACAAGCAGCTAAGCTCCACGCAGCTGCTTGCTCAGAGGCCCTCTGGTGGGATGGAGTAGAGAATTGGAATGTGAAAATGAGAGACTTGTGGGCTGTGATAGAGGCACACAAGGAAGGAAAACCAAGGAATTCAATCCCACTTCCCATGGGCCAGCACGTGTTCAGTCATCTCCAGGAAATCTGCACTCTGTCATCTGTGACAGTGACTTGGGAAGACAAACACCATTGCTCCAGACATGCCACACCTCCTTCTTCCCACAGCCTTTTACATTCTGAGTGTAGCATCCTATGGTATGGAGTATCTGGGATATCCCTGTGGTTGGTTGGGGTCAGCTGTCCCGGCTGTTTCCTCTTGAGTCCCCCCCAGCCTACTCACTGGTGGGGTGAGAGGCAGAAAAGTCCTTGTCTTTGTGTGAACACTGCTCAGCAACTACTAAAACATCCCTGTGTTATTAACTCTGTTTCCAGAACAAATCCCAAACAGCCCCATGCCAGCTATGGTGAAGAAAATTGACTTTATCCCAGCCAAATCCAGGACATGTTGCCAAACAGAAACCTCCCAAGACTTACTTCTGGACAAGTAGAAAGAAGTAGAGGAGAAAGTGAAGGGAATTTTTTCTTTAATTGTTTCATCTAGCACTCTTGTTTTGTATTCCAGCCTTTTACTGCAACTCTGTAATTTGACAAAATTCTCAAGTGCAGTGAGTTGTGCTACAGAAAAATATATCCTAGCTGCTCTTAAAACACATTAAATATTTGAATACTGATTAGACCTATCAAATGTGCTCATTTATTAGCAATAAATAATGATCCTCTGTGTAACAACTGTGCATAAATTGACTCCATCTGCACATAAATTTCACCTTGTTGTCCAGCATCTAATGGAAGTTGTTTGATCCATTTTTACCAGCTGTCTTTAATATTTTCATGATGTTTGTATTCCTCTGAATTGGCTTAACATTTTTGTCATTGTTCGTTTCCTCTAGGCCAGCTTCCTCTTCCATATTTCCAAAGTACGTAAGAATCCTTTTCCCATTAAAAAAAAAGTCATAATCACAGTGATTACATTCTACTTGGAACAATTTGAATGAAGCAAAACCTCAAGGATTTGGAGAGCTGCCTGAAATCTTGAAAAATAGAAGTTCAACTTAATGAAAAATGTCTTATTTAAATGAAAAGGAAAGCAAAAGGCCGCCAGTTGTTTTTGCATGATTTACTTTGTTGACATTTTTATCAAAACATCTTTTATTTTTGTAAAAAATGTCTTTCATTGAACTAAATGTTTGGAAACTTCAGTTTTTGGCAAAAGCAGATTTTTGGCAGAAACTTCTCTTTTTTTTTCATTATTTGAGTAACTTCAAATGCAGAACAACATATCAATGGACATGGGGAACTCATTTATTTTCAATGATTTTCTCTGTGGTTTTGTTGCCAGCAGCGCTTAGTCTGGGGTTTTGTAGGTACCTACCTAATGAGACATTAAACAGATGAGCTGGTCAGATGGACAATGGCTGGGCTAGTGGGTCCTTGTGTTGGGCACAGCTCTCACATGCATAATAGAATGTAGGGATCACCCTGTCCTCCCTGATGTTACTTAGCATCCCCTCTCTCACAAGGCAATCCTTCTCTGAAGGAAAGTTGTTTGAAACCTGGGTCAGAAAGGCTGTTGCCCTCCTGTGTTGCTTAGGATTTTCTCTTGGGTGTAGAGTATAAAATACCACCATTTCAGAATTGCAGCTCTGTCTTGCCTTGCTGGAATGCTGCATGGCATCAGGAGTGCTAGACAAGGAAATAATATTATTACATGTCAACAGTGTTGATAATTAACATGTAAATAAATTTGCTCACTTTTCCCTGTCACAAGATTGGCTTAAAAAAAATCAAAAGATTTTGAAATTATATGTATATGCCTGCAACTTTCATGAGGCACTAAATTTCATGCTTTTCAAGATTTTCTTTGCCTCCAAGAAGAACAGAATATCATTTTTATTTTGAATGATAAATAGGTCTTCTCAGTCTAGGAATGGGGACAGTAAGAAAAACATCAAATATGATGATCCTGGCAATAAAATCCCAAGGAGTTGGCAGCCGTGGGTCAGAGAAGACAAGGCTTGGGAGGGAGCCAGAGCCTGCCTGTGAGCAGGAGCAGCAGGCTGGAGACAGCTGTCTGGAATTTGTCTGGGCAGCAAGCACCCAATGAGATGAGAGAGTCATGCAAGGAAGCAGCATTTTGCTGCTGTGGGAGCTGCAAGATCAGAGCTTGTTTCCACTTAAAGGGGTTTCCTGTTAGATCTACAACTGGCAAACTCTCCCCATGAAGATGAAAGTTTAACAGCTTCCCAGGATGGAGCTACATGAGCAGAAAGGTGTTGCTGCATGCAGAAAAGTGTCTATATTAGAGAGTATTTTCTGGCATGGTTATGGGGTTTGAGAATGGGTGTTTGGTGGTTGGGTTTTAGGCATTTTTTAAGTTGATGAAGAGCAAGGCTGCAGGAAAGAGAGAGGACACAGGAACTAATGGAGTGAGGCACAAGTTGAATATCTCTGCGCACAATTTTGAACAATTGCAATGAGGTCAGATCATGATTTCCCACATTTTAACCATCCACTTAATCATCTTACTATCATCCCTGGAACCTGTCAGAAGGATCCATGCCCTCCAACTCAGACCCAGATATGTAGATAGATAGAGTCTCTTCTGGTAGATCTTGAACAGCACCTGCCTCTCCTCCTAACTTTATGGAGAACATGGGCATTTGTTTTCAGATGTTCACTGGGGCTTGAATTAAACGTCTGAGGCTGTCTTGGCATAAATGTTTCGGTTCAAAGCTACAGTACCATTCTGAAGTGAACTGCCTGATTACCCCCACTTACTGTGTGCTGATTTGGTATGCAAAGAAGTTTTGTTGTCTGTGAGCTAGCTTCCTTTAAGAGGAGACTTAGAACTGCAACACTAAATGTGCTCCAACCCTGATGAAGATACTGAGAACTAAGCCAATGAGCAGGCTGCACAACTGCAGTGTCCTGCAGCATACACCAAACACGCAAAAACTTTTGCAAATCTCCCCAAACCACTAAATGATTCTGCAACCTCCTGCACAAATGACCTGCTGCATTTCCAGATCACTGCAACCACCAGCTGTCAACTTGTGACTCTTGTGTTCCTACTCAGTCACTTACCTGTTCTTTCTTTTGACCTTCTTTACCCTGACTTCTGTTGCCTTTCTCTCCTGGTTTAGCCCCAGCCAGCAGCTAAACACCACACGTGTGCACACACCCACACCCACCCACCCCCCCATCTCCCCCATCCCCAGTGGGGGGGGGGGAGAATCAGAAGAAAAAGGTGAAACTTTTGGGATGGGATAAGGATAGTTTACTGGGATGGCATAGGAAGAGGAAAATAACAACAATGCTTATAAAGTGGAGCATGATGCAGTAATATTGAACATCCCTTTGAGACAGCTGTCCTGTTTCTGTCCTCTCCCAGCTTTTTGTGAAAATGAACTCTATCCCAGATGAAAACCAGGACATTGTCCACTCCTTATAATGTGGCATCAATGTCATGCCCAGATCGTACACTTTCCAGTTAATCACCACCACTTTTCTTGTCTTTGAGATATGTATGTATGCAGATGCCATTCTCTTAGTCTATCGGCCATCCCTCTAAACAATGTGTTCAATTTCTGTAGTCCCTGACTTTGGGCTCCACGTGACATAGTAGTCTGTCAGGGCAGGAGAGGTGGTGTGTGCTGTTGGATTGTTGCATGCTGCATCCAGAGCTCATGGCTGCTGTATCTGGTGTGGCCCATGACCATGGTCTGAAGGCTGAAGATGTCTACTTTGAGGAAGTTGCTGGACATGAGTTCAGTTCCATCATAACTGTGCTTTGGTTGGTTTCATCATTAATTCTGGTTATTCTTACTTTAATATCATTGATACAGCATAGAGCAATTGTATTAGCAATGACATACAATAGCAGGGTTAGTTAGCAATAAACATCATACAATTTAATTTATTGACTATTCTCACCCAAAATCAAACCCCCTTGTGGTACACATTGGACTTCCTCATTCTTTCATATCACACACCAAGTGCACCAAAGACCATGAGCAACAGGAAGCCCACAGACTTGTTTACCTTTGCCTGCAGCAGGAGTGACTCAGGCTGTATTATCTTGCATATAATTTATGTACATGACAAGGACTTTACCTTCTTCTACACTTACAGAGAAGTTTCAACTGGACAAGGCCAGCTTGATTGGTAGATTGCCAGGAGTTTATTAACTGTTTGCCCTTTGCTAAGTGTGTATCCCAGTGTTGGAACGTCCCACTACCCATTGCTTTAAACGTAGTTGTTTGATTTTCCCAGAGGCTGGTGCATGACAGGGGATGGGATACACCCACTCAGGGCCATGCTCTTTGGCCCAGTTGTCTACGAGGATGTTTGGAAATGAGTCTTGTTGTCTGACTCAACTCTCTCTGGGATGCCATGTTGCCACATGATTTGATTTTCAGGGCTCAGAAAAGTGTTCTGGACAGTGGCACGGGGCACAGGATGTGTTTCCAGCCACCCAGTATTTTCTTCTACCATTGTAAGCGTGTGGTGCTCACCTTGGTGGGTTTGTAGGAGTGTGATGTAATCAATTTTCTAGGGCGTCCCCATATTTATACTTCAACCATCATCCACTAGAGAGCCTGGTGGAGTCTAATGGAGCTCGATGGAGCCTGTCCCCTGGAGCCTGGTGCCCAGCTGGTCCCTGATCATTGACTCTCTGGCCAGCTCCCTGCTCATACACTAAGCATGATGCCATGGTATTCAATATTCCTTTGGCTAGTTTGGGTCAGCTGTCCTAACTGTGAACACAGCTTCTTTTGAAAACTTATATCCTAGCTAAAAACCAGGGCACTTCCCACTTTTTGCCATCCTCTATTATTTTCCCTTTCCTGCTATTGTCCTCTGCAAATGGTAACATCTGTGTCATCAACACCCCAGAAATCCAGTGGATATGTAACTGGAAGCCTGAGAAAATGATGTGACCCATTAACTGTGCAAGGGCTGGAAGCAGCAACATAACCCAGTGGTAGTACCAGAAGGCTGCTTAGCTGCTCAGCTAGAACTGTTCCCAGAACTGGGAACATGATGGCCTTGTTCTTGACAACCCAGACAAATACCCGGGGTTGTCCTGGCCAACATATCTCCAGTGCAGAGAGCTCAAATCAGTCTTTGGATGGGAGGAAACTGCCCAGCCTTCTCAGCACCAGAAGAAGAATTGGAGGGACATGCTTCTTCTGGCACTGCTTTTGGACACCTGGACTCTACCAAAGAACAAGGGCACATGAAGGGATATGTTTTTAGTTCTCTCCCCACCCCAGCTGGAATCAGAGCAACAGCACCAATGGACCAGCTTCCAGCCCCAGGTGTATGCTGGGTGACCAGCTCCAGTGCTGCATGTCTGTGTCTAGCCCCCTATACCTTTTCCCAGTTGTGAAGTGTGACTCCGTTACTCATAAAATAACTATTTCCTCCAGGTCTGTGTATCGAAGATCATCTTCTGGGTGTGTGAACACACCAGGATCTCAGTGTAAGTTTAGATCAGGCAAAATGAATCCCACAGTTTTAACTAAAAGGAATCTCAGATTGTACAAGGAGGTATTAACAGGCCCTGTGTACCTATGGGGCCCAGCCCTGCAGAAATATGCAGAAACAAGAAAAAAATAGTTTGAGAGAAGATTGTGAGAGACAGAGGTAAAGACAAGAAACTTGGCTGACTTGCCTTTATAAGGACAGAAATATTTCCTGAGTACAGGGGTGCTTTATGGCATAGATGCCCGAGAAGAGATTTTTAAAAATGGGTTTGAATTTGGCCCTGGGGGCTGATGGAGGGCCTGGCCCAGGCACCCTGCACAGCCATAAGGGAGGGAATGGGCAGGAACCAGCTCATAGTCTTGTGCCCAGGCTGAAGAAATGGAGGGACACTTGGCTGCTCCCTCCAGTGAAAGGCAGGGAAGGACATTCCTGAGTTTTCTATCTCTGCTGTCTTTGCTGCAGTGACCATAGCACCATTCCTTCACCCATCTACCCCTTTCTATTTCAAGCTCCTCGCCCCTCCTTCGTACATCCCCTTTCTGGCAAGGTGGAGCCCAAAATGGAGGAGAAGGTGATAAATACAAATTGTGTCTACAACATGGCTGCAGGCAGGAGCTTTCCCTTTGCCTTTCCAGACCCCACAGACCTGATACCAGGGCTGCAGCTGCCTCCCAGGCAGAATATACGTCCCCATAAAACTGCTCGCCAGCTCTCACTACTACTGAAACCATCAGCATGTCAAAACACCTTGTTACTAGTGGCAACCATTTTCTGCTAGTCTAATATTTTGTCCTTGCAAAGAGTGGGAGAGGATGAAGTAGCCTTTCTTGTTCGCTTAGAAAGCTCCAGCGTCCTTTACATTCCTGCATGGGTCAGTCTTCCCTCCGTGGCTTTGGCAGACCACCAATGTGGCCAGTGATTTTTCAGCTCAGCTGCTCCTGGTGCAGAGGTTTTCCAGATAGCTGCCATAACCCAGATTCTCCCCAAGCTGGTAGCTGAGAGCAGTGCAGAGCTCACAGCCTGTCCAAGTGCATGGTCAGAGCCCCATCTCTCCTTCCTTCTGCTAACCAGCCGCTCAGTCATCCACACTTTCCCTCAATAGAATTACTTTGTCCAGTCTGCAGATAAAAATAACTTACTGTTTTCTAGGGGCAGATCCTAGAGAGATGTTCTCAAGAGAAAAGCACTGAGCAGTGGAACAAATAAACCAAAATAGTACAATTCTGTGATAAACCGATTACCTTGGTTCTTCGTGGTCTGAGAATCAAATTACCAAAAATAGAGTAACAGTTTTTGTTTTTCTAAACTGCCTTTTTTTGGTGGTGTTTCACCTCTTGCAGAATAGGCAAATGATGCCCCAGAACTCCCATCCCACAGTCCATCTTGTGAGAAACTTTGGCCAGTTCATAGGTCACAGACCAAAAAGACCAAACCCCACTGACTAATGTGATGTGAGAGCTGCTGGAAGGCTGCATGATGAGATCGTATTGCTCCTGTGTGGCTTCTCAGGAAGTTTTTAGTTCTTGACTCCCATAGTTTTCTTCTACAAGAAAAGTGGAGGCTGAGAGGACTTAGATTCTAATAATTAGGCATAACTACTAATAATTCAAAGGTTTTAAATATAAATGTTGGAATACATTGAGTTTCTGTGCACTGTGGGAAAGTCTTGTAGGTAAAGCAGGACTTGAATCATTAAAGTGCCGTAAGTCCCATTTTAGGTTGATACGTATTAAAACCAAGTATAAAAACTGAGGTACACTGACAGATCAACATTTAAAACCTCGAGCTTTAAGCTGGGAGCTGTGGATACACTAAGTTTAGTTATTAAATTTGTGCACTCATACGCAGTTTGAGCTCAAAATCCACCGTTGCCCATCTCAGTGTGGTGCAGAAGGTGTAAAGCCTTGCTAGAGAAATCTGGGGAGGAGCTCAGAGGTTTGCCTGGCTCCTTCTCCTCTGCCATGTGCCTCTGTTGCCTGCTCCCAGCTGGAGGGATGCTGGTTGCTATGTCCTCTGAACTTGGCCCAAACCGCTCCCACTCTAGTGCTGGAAAGATGACATGAGGCACCCCACAGCATGGGTGCATGACTTTATAGGACTCATTGCTTCCTAACACAGAGTATGTTTAGATGGTTTTCATCTTCCCTGACCTCCCTTCAAGCATCAGCTGAGATCATGGCACCTAGTTTCAAGCTTGGAAGCAAAACGTTTGTGTAAATGCAAGTCTAAGTGCCAAACCTGCATTTCCTAAACATCCAGTGATGTTTTTAGTGGCTTGTTATCTCTCCCCTGGGATCCTCCCTTCTGCCCTAGCTAGAGGCACTGTTCAAGCATTGCTATGCTTGCCACGCAGCTCCCTCAGACCTGGGTTTAATGGGACTAATGTGTTGATGCTCAGCACCCTCATCCCCCCCAGGTCTTTCTGAGGTGGTGGCTGCTCCAAAGCTTCTCTCTGACGAAACTGCCAATTCCAGTCTCCTTTGGTTTTATTTTAAATCCGATCCTTACTTATTACCCAAACCAGCATGTTTATACTGGGGTCACAAAGCATCCCTAGAGAAACTGTTTTTCCTCCCATCCCACAGACTTTTTCGATTCTGTTGTTTTATCTGGGATTTTAGAAATAGCACTTTGGATTTATATTTTCTTCTTGTCTGCCTCTCTCAGATCATGGTCATGGGAATCACCTGCTGCCCACCGTCCAGACAGTGGGAGACAGAGTACCAAATACAACAGAGACAGCATGGCCCCATGTCCTCTTCCTTCTCTCCTGAAAGCTTGTCCTTCATCCCTACCGATTTTGGCCTTTCCCATTTAATTCTGTGCAAATGCAGTTTTGATGAGCCCTATCTCCATCAATTCTGAAAGAGAAAACCAGAAGTAGCCTGTGAGGCTGTCCTCCTTCTTGGTTTGGCACTGTGTGCATGTCTCTTGAGCTCCCCGGTTGCCAGACTCCTTCCAGCCAAGGCAGCTCCAGGATTTGTTCAGGAGGTTTTCTGGGTATTGCCATACGCCTACAGACCATTCTTCAAAAGATATATTATAGAATTATTCATCGCTTTGCATCCTGCTTAGCTGTCAGCCTGTAGTTACCCAGCTTTCTACATGCTTACACTGTGCTTGTTTCATGCATTTCCCTTTTTCAGACCTATGAGGAATTTAGGGGCTCTTGGTGTGATGTTTTGCCTTCTGTCTGCGGAGAAATGTCAGTGTGACATCCACAGGTGGAATTGGCTCAGGCAGGAGATGTGAGATGTTTACCTGATCTGAATGCCTGTTGTATCTCTCTGAGCTAAACACGGGGATGCCAGCGTGGTCACTGTATAAGCTCTGGAGTTTGTGGACATTACAAGGAGATGGAGAGGAAGGGGTCATGGCTATGACAGTGCTTTCCCATAATTTATTACCAAAAGACTTGACTACACATCTCAGCCAGTTTAAACGAAATAGAGGCATGATGGATTTATGCACTGGGGACATCAAAGAGCATAATTGTTCTTATATTCCTTTGGCTAGTGTCCTTGCCCTTCGTACTGCCCTTCCCACTGCCTGCTGATGTACATCATCTCACTCTGTCCAAGGTCAAATTCCTCAGCACCGGAGATAAGGTGTCCCTGGTCTCTAGCCCTTGCCTGCATAATGCCTTACCGGGAAGCCAGTACTGGATATGACAGAGCCAAATCTACCCTTCAAGAATATGTTTTTGGATGCAATAACATGGAACAAAGAAAACAAATCCTCAGGAAAAGAACCACACCAGTAGAGTATCTGCCAGTGCTCAGGGTGGTGAAAGGCAGTGATGATTATCCTATGAGACAGTATTGTACTTGGCACTCAGACACTTGTGTGATCTGTGCTTTGGGAATCCCTTAGCAAGATGAGGAAAGAGTTTCTAATGTAAAAAAAAAAAAAAAAGGAAAAAAAAAAAAAAAAAAAGAAGGAAGGCACGCAGTGAAAACTCACCTTCTTTAATTTATGGTGTGTCCATGTGTACACCCTCCATAAATCCTGGAGAAGAAGGGCGCAGTCATCCAACTCCTACTAACCTTTAATCCTCACTGTTTTCCTTCTCTCTAAACTCAAAGTTCCAGAGAAATATGATTTATCTTCAGAATTTATGTTTGGTTTTGTTGGTGGGAGAATTCTTTTGTTTTCTTAACTTCAGACAACATGAATCATTGTGCAGTAGGAGGCTTGGACACAAGACTGAACAAGAATGGATTTCTTGGGTTTGTGAACTAGAAGGTAGAAACTCCAACACCTTTTAATAAATATTTGTTCACAAAGGTTTTTTTACAGTTTTTTTACAGCTATAGCTGCAGCACTGATAGTCCACATGGCCTGAAAGTATTTTAGGAGCTTGTCAAGAATTTATTGTGTAAGTATGCAATCATCTCAAATCTAACCATGTATCTTCTTCCACTTGCTATTTTGCTTCCTTTTTTTTTTAATTATAAAGCATTCAAAATTAGATAAAAACCCTCTCCTTTTTAAATTGAAAAGGTAAAAATTGAATTTTTTTCCTATACTCAAAGCATAAAACCCTTCAGTATGTATTTCACATATTAGCACACAAACAAAACACACTGTAGAACACTTGTTACATGTGAAATGTTTTGACACAAATAGTTGGTGATGAATAGCAATAAATATATAAATGTATGTGTGTGCACACACACACGCACTGTCACGATCCGATCCACCACCAGATAGACTAATTTGGCAGAGATTAAACCCCCTTGTGTTCCAACCAGACTCAGATTGCTGTGGCTGGTTGAGACCTGCTGAGCTGAACCTGAGTGATGTCCAATTAGGTGTGAAG
>VXBZ01004307.1:0-23597 GCA_013399135.1 Heliornis fulica | reverse complement strand
CCTAAACATGAGCCAGCAGTGTGCCCAGGTGGCCAAGAGGGCCAATGGCATCCTGGCTTGTGTCAGGAACAGTGTGGCCAGCAGGACCAGGGAGGTGATTATGCCCCTCTTCCTATGTGATCTGCTCTAGATGATCCTGCTCGGGCAGAGGGAGTGGACTGAGTGATCTTTCAAGGTCTCTTCCAGCTCCTAATATTCTGTGATTCTGTGATTCTGTGATTCTGTGATTCTGTGACAAGAGGAAATGGCCTCAAGCTGTGCCAGGGCAGGTTTAGGTTGGACATTAGGAAAAACTTCTCTACTGAAACAGTAGTCAGACATTGGAACAGGCTGCCCAGGGAAGTGGTTGAGTCCCCATCCCTGGAGCTGTTTAAAAGACAGGTAGATGTGGTGCTTGAGGACTTGGTTTAGCAGTGGACTTGGTGGCGGTAGATTAACAGTTGGACTTGATGATCTTAAGGGTATTTTCCAACCTTAACAATTCTATGATTCTATGATTATATATATATATGTGTATATGTATATATAGAGATTGCAATATCTGCCACCACAGGTCTGTGGCATCCCATCAGTGCGATGTCTTTAGGTCTTGTGGGGAATGTTCTTCCTCGTATTGCAATAGCTCCTTTGGTTTGGTGTGTCCAGGTCCAGTGGTGGGAACATTCCTCCTCTTTTTTCAAATCTTCCTCTAGTCTGGTGTCTTCTAGTCCACTGCCTTTTATTTTTTCCAGTGGGAGAATGTTTCTTTTTACAGTGTTGTCTTACTGCATAGTCAATAAGTTCTTGGCATAGCACACATGCCCATTGCCATCTCCAGAGGGTCCTTGAAAATTTGTTCTTCACTTGACTCTGGGCCTGGGCGCATAACAGAGGACTTGGGCTACATTCTGATGGGTGGAATTAATGGAATTGACTTATTGGGTGGTGATAATGTTTGACAATTTTTAGGGTGATTGGGAGAGAATTATGGTGATAGAGAGAGAAGAAAGAGGGAAATATCGTTCTGCATACTCAAATATAAGACAGATTTGATATGTGGTGACTGTAGCACCTCCTTAATTCATTTCCATTCAATTACAAGCCTCGGCGCACCTTGTCTCTGACAATAACATACCATACCATGCTAAGAAATTAATGCTACAAATGGGTAAAAAATATAATAAATATAATAAATAGCAACAGAATGGAAGTGCCCTTTGTGCCAAGAACAATAAAGTGGATGCACAGAGTCTGAGGATTCTTGGCAAAGGATGCCTCACACAAATTAGGCTGTAATAGGAAGTATTTTTAGATTTGGATTCCTTTCATTTGATGTGCGAAGGGTAAGATTCCATGGAGTGAGTCCCTAGTGATCTTTTCCCCTTTCTGGAAAAAAAGTGTAGTTCTTGGAAGTAGGGCCTGCATTTCTTTCCATGAGAAATTCATATTCGTTTTAGTAAAAAAATGTCATGGGTTGTTATTTTTTTTAATTTTATTTCAACACAGAAACTCAGAATTCAGATTGTGATATACTGACAAACTCCAAGATGTGGGGAGGAACTGGTGAGAGACTTCCCTTGAGGTCTCACAAGGAACTCCAGTTATCCAAGGAAATCATGGTGTTTGGTATTTTGATGAACCACAGGGCACCTTCGATGACCACATCTGTGTGGGCGGTCATCATGTTACTACCTGAGATAATATTATCTTTCACCTCAAAATGTTTTTTCACTTAGTAGCATAAAGAGTTCTATTATTAGAACTATTTGAGAATACATTTTCATTAAAGGGAGAGGTGGTGGCAAGTACATGTGTAACCCTTAGAACTGTGGAGTAACTGTAATGCCAATTTCTTAAAAAACAGGTTTATTTGTATTAAAGTCTTCTGGTTAGATGAAGCACAAGATTTTTCGGGATCTGGGTTTTTGGTTGGTTTTGTTTTGGATTTTTTAGATGGGTTTTTGTTGGTTTTTTTTGTGTTTTTTTTTTTGTTTGTTTGTTTTTTTTGTTTTTCTTTTTCTTTCATGGCATATTGTGCTTCTCCTTCTTAAGAAAATCATCTGCTTCTAGAGCCAGGAGCTAGACTTGAGCATGCTTTTGCAATGATTTCAACATCTTTATTTCCTAATTTTTACCTTTAACAAAACACAGCCATGGTTCCTGGACAAGAAGGAGGACAATTTTGGATCTGCTCTGCACAGAACCCTGTTCTTTTCCTAGTGAAATCAGTGACAAAAATCCCTCTGAATTCAGTGGAAGTAGGGCTGAACCAGAGACTCATAACAAAGGCGGTATTGTTCGGCATTGCAGGGGTCTGGGATGCTGGTGATGCCCTTGGTCTTTGTGCTCACTTCCTCTGGCTCACTAGGGATGTGGCTTTTGGTTTTTCAGCTCCGGGGTGCATGTTTGCTATTGGGCGCCGGTGATGTTTTGTGGGCTCTGATGCCACATCTACTGCAGGGGAGTGGGGTCTCTCCTAATTTAAATGCACGGAATCTAAGATTGGGTTTGCATTTCACTCTTGATCGAATTTGCATGATTTTTTTATTATTTTTGCCCGTTTTCTTTTATAATGCCAGCAATAAAAGGTAACATAAACCCCAAGAGGCTGCTTTAAGTGCCTGTGTTGCTCTCGTCTTTCGTGATGTGTCGATCAGCAGTGTGTTTCCTTCACACAGCATGTCAGCTGGCTTGATTTTCTATGCTGAAGTGGTAGTAAAATAGCATAAAGTGAGGCTGGGAAATTGAGAATTATGGGAGGTATCAAGACCTCAGTATTGTAAGAGGTCCCTGGAGGAGAACGGATCTGTCATTCTAGAGACCAGATAAAAGCACCAACACCTTGGTTAAGTAGGTGCAAACAAGTCAGAGTATTTAGGGAACTGCAGAGGAGAGAGGGGACAGTCAGTGTCAAGAGCCATAAGCTTTCAAAACACGTATTTTTAAAATTTTCATATGTAATGATGCCAGTTTTGCAGGCTAAATGATTAAAATTAATTACCATCTATTTTCATTCTTTACAATTGCTGTAAAGGCTAGAGAGATATATTTTTTCCAAATTAGATTTTATTCTCATGCTCAAGTACATGTTTAGATTAATTCTACCTGAAGTGGATGAACTAATTCGGTTTTATGGAGCAATCTGGTCAAATTTCCCAACTGGGCATTTTAAAAAGAGGAATCTGAAACATGAAATGTAATAGTCATCCCCTGATCAAGAGACTTTTCCCCTGCAGAGAAATCTGCATTTATTGGTGTTCATTCCACATTTCAAAATCACTTCAGCTATAAATTGCAAAGATATAGTTCAAATTCATTTTTAATTACTATTAGTATTTCTGAGGCTCTTGGAGGTGACAGCTAGTTTGTTGA
Source organism: Heliornis fulica (assembly GCA_013399135.1). Taxonomy (NCBI): domain Eukaryota; kingdom Metazoa; phylum Chordata; class Aves; order Gruiformes; family Heliornithidae; genus Heliornis; species Heliornis fulica. The sequence continues at coordinate 20,246 of VXBZ01004307.1, read as the reverse complement.
AGCATCATCTTTTCTGGGTGCATCTGCTTCTAGTGGAAGATTTATTTTTTTTTAAGTGTCTCTGCTTGGTATTTCCAGGTTAGAAATTATTTTCTATATTTCATTCCTGATTTCTCCCTACTTAAATATGGCAGCTAAGGAGGTCTTGTCCCCAGCTGTCCCCAGCTTCCCCCAGAGCCCTTTGGGAGCCATGGCTATGGACTCTCTTAGCTTGCTCTCCATGATGTGTCCAGGTGCTGTGGCTGCTCAGGACCAGCCCTTCCTTTGCATCCTGACCCATGGTTCCCAAAGATGCAGGACAAGGAGAAGCCCTCCCTGAAGTGGTGCAGGTATCACTGGCAGCACCCTGCCTCTGCTGCAGTACATCTGACTGGTATCCAAGATCAATAATAGCCATACTCTCCTTTTAGCTGCTGGTGTTATGGAGCCTGCGTATTGTATCCTGCCTTGGAAGAGCTGGAGGAAGCAGCGTGAAAACCATGTTTATAAAAGGATGTGAGATATAAACTAACATTCCCTTTCTGATATCTGAAGATAAAACTCTCAGTAAAATTCCTTAAGGAAAATCTGAAAACAATTCAACCTCAGTGTCAATTAAGAACCCATAAACTCCATTTATCTGAATTTACATATGGAAGAGAAGGTGGTATAATAAAAGAGAGATATAACTATCCATCTCTCTCTGCAAATATAAACATGGTTTTCCCTGTGTTTATACTAGACTGTCTACAAATGCACCGTAACCCAGAAATGGAATCTTGGCCCCCCAAGCACACCTCTGTGCCAGGGCTGTGCACTCTGACAGGCGTGGTGGCTGTAGGATACAGAGTTATGGGCACCGCTCTGCACATGAGGGTGGGAGCTATGATCAAGGCATGGAAGGCAAATCCAGGGCAGGGATATGAGTGGGAAGGGCTCTGTTCAAAGACGGCAGATGACCAGTCGGGCAGGAGGATGTACAATTATTCTGAGTGAGAAGGAAATGCTGCTTGAGCAGCAAGAATAAGTAAAAAGGATAATTACCAGGAATTTACAGAAGTATTAGTACAATCATGGAATGGCCTTTGTTTGAACAGCAAGAGGGTGGTGGAGGAGCCGGAAATAAACTCCAGGTTGAATGCGGTAATGACAGAGATTTTACTGGAGTTTTAATAGTCATGGAGAAAGGGGGAAGGAGGAAAAATATGAATTCCATTTTGAGGTATCAGGAGACCTTGCAGGAGAAGGGAGCAAGGAAATGATGTGGGTCTGGCTGCTCACTCACAGTTAGAGCAGATGTAATAGTTGCAAGTGGGAACCAGATTTAAATAAGCAGGTATGAAAGGAAAGCAGGATAGCACCTCGACCACACATAACCCTGAAAGAGAAGACAAAAGAAAATAACAGGAAGAAAATCTCAATGAGCAAAGGATACACCTGGCCATTGAAGGTGAGGGAGAAGTAAAGACAAATGAAAAAGCAGCTCTTGTTCTTAAGAAAGAGGTGGATGGGCTGCTTCAATGCCCTAGAGAGGGAGAAACTGGTGAGGGGATGAAAGGGAAATAAAAATACTGGAAGCAGAAGCCTTGAGGTTTTGAGATGCCTGGAGATGAGGGGGAGGAGGGAGAGCAAGCAGCAAGCAGAAAAGGAGGTGGAGCTGAGCATGCAGCTAAAGCCTCCAAGGCTCCCAGGGAGAAGGAAAGAAACCCAGGGAAAAAAATGGTTACTGAGAGGGTGAGAGGAAGGGCAAGGAGACAGTGGAGACATGAGCTATGGAATTACAGCTGGAGCAGTGGATTGCACTGGGAATTGAGCAGGAGAGAGGTTTGGTAATGCATCCTCACACAAAGCCTTCTCCCTTTGTGTCTGAATGTGCCTGTCTATCTCAATTTGATTAAGTGGTTGATCTTGTTATCCAGATGAACAGTGGGTGCTGATGCATAGCCCTCAGGAGCACATAGAACCTATAAGAAGAACTGATTAATGAGTCGGTGGCCAAAAATTGTAACAAATCCCTAAAAGAACAAGCAAACAAGCAGTGTGGTCCCAAACGAAGCTTGGCTTTGACACAAAGCCCTACCAGCAGGACTGGGTGTGCCACCTGCCTGGGCTGTTCCCTCCAAGGGAGGTTCACACCCATGGGCTTCCTGGTTCAGGCTGTAGTTTTTAATTAAATTCCTCCATCAGTCACACACAGGTGCTGCAGGGTGGTGTTCAGGGGGAGCTCTCCCTCCTTGCTGGCAGCCAAAGATGGACCACAGAACTATGAGAGAAAGCAAGAAGGGAATGGCTATATGGCCTGAGCCTGGCGTAGTGTTTGAAGACCAGGGAGAAAGGTAACATCTGTTTTAGATGAACTGATCTTTTTTAAGGCAACATAATTATTTGAGATGATCTAACATAAGTAGCCATACTGGAAGAGGCACAGGAGTCCCTCACCACATTCATGCTGGGCCTGGTGGGAGGTGGCTGGAGTGATAGATAACACTGGTGAAGTATGGAGGAGATGAAACAGTATGCAAGCCTCACCAGCCAAGTATGCAGCTCAGCTGCATACTTGGCTTGATGTCTCTCTCTGAAGAACTCACAGTAGCAAGGCCACAGAAAGAAGAAACTAAAGGAGATCCCAGATCTTGCTCTTCGTCCTGCCTTTCTCACTGCTCTGCAGCTATTGAGCCCCTTGCACAGGCAGTGGGCAGCCTGACTGGTGGGGAAGCAGGAGTCACTCCTCCACATGTCTACCTGCTTCCCCAGCAAGAGAGAGGTCCCACTCCCCAGAGAGCACACTAGCAGCACTGCTTGCTGAAGAGCCCCACCAGCCAGTGCCAGGGACCTCACGCCATCCCTGCAAGCTCCATCCATGTTCCCCAATGCAACTGTTGCTCTTCAAGCATGGTGTATTCCATGGGTTGCTTTGGACAGGTTTATGTAGACCTGTCACGCATCTCAGCAGGTGGGTTGCTGTTCCTCACCAGAACTGCTAAGGTGCATGTTCAGGGTGCCAAACATTCATTCAACATTCACCAACTCCACCGCCCTTTATCCCAGCTGCAAACTCCACACCCAGGGCTGAGGCTGAGGAGGGACAAGCTCTTGGCCAGTTGCTCTCACTGCTGAAGTGAGGTCTGTTTAGTACTTGTCTGCACTCAATATGTGAATATGATGAGGAATGTGTAAAAAAGCTCCTGAAAGCCACTTCATGCAGATGTTACCACACATAGATTATTGTCCATTTATGGCTGAGGGAGAGACTTGGTAAATTACAGTGTAGTTTATATCTCTGTGATTTTATGGCCCTGGGAGTAGCCAGCAAAAACCTATTAACAAAAAGAAGACAGAGTTAGGATCCCTGTAACAGGAGAAGGAGGGATGGTGGAAGAGGGATTTATGATTAGTCAGTTTGCTCAAAGGCAGACTGTCTTCTTAAAAAAAAAAATTGCTGTGTAAACCGGTGATAAATAATCATTAATAATGAGTCCATTTAAGCAGATTATATGAATTACTTCTTTATAAAAGTACAAATAACATTTACTGCTGTTTTGACAACGATGTCATTAATGGTCAGGGTCCCATTTAATTAGCCCTTGGGTATGCTGCTTTAAACTTTACACACTCTGCATGCTGCGTCACCTCCTCCCGACATCTTTATCTTGGGGGGTGGTTTTTGTACAGCTGAAACTCCAGAATGCCAACATTTAAAAGACTTGCAGCTCAGAAGAAAGCTCAGAGATTTTCTGATAACCTTATAAGCAACGGGGAAAAGCTCACTCCAGACATCAAACCCACAGCTCCAAGGGTAGCTCTTGGCTCAGCCTTTGCTTATTGATTTGCATGGTAAATCCAGGCTCCTAACGCTATGTAAAGTGCATGTTAACAAACATGAACACAGAGCCATAAACCTGGGCCACCTTGTCCCTGGGAAAATTGGGGCACTCCCAAAGGAGCATCAGAGATAGCTTTAGTTGTGTGTTTGGAGGGCTGAAGTCAAGGAGGACTGGTCAGGATGGAGCTGACACAGCAGAAGACCCTGGGCTCTGATGAATCTCAGCCATATGGGGGTTTATGAAAGCAGCAGCCATTTTGGTTTGTTCTTTACACTTTCTAAAGTCCTATTTTATGAACACCCCTGGCCCGGGAATGCATACACAACTAAAAATAACTTGCAATGAATGTAACCTGAAGTCAGCCCACCTGGCAGCTGCAAATGCAGCTATCTGCTGTTCCTTCCTTCCTTCCCGCTGCTCTGCCCCAGCTCAGTTTAACCAGAGCACAGGTGTCTTCTTGCACCAGCACTGGACAGACGAAGCAATTGCTCTTCTTAAACCGGTGGGGGTTCGACCACTTGTGCTGATTTACTTGTTAGTCGGAGCAGGGGGACACTAATGCCTTGCAGATGCTTCCTTTCCAAACTTCATCAGTTCCAAAGGGAGCCGGTGAGATGGAGTGCAGGGGATGGTTGTCCTACCTGAACTGCAATGGAGCAGATCCTCGTGGTGACTGGAAACACCTCTGTCAGAGGGAGGAGGCACTACCACACTGGTCAAAGCCAAATATGACTGGACTCTCAACAGTTACCAGTTGAGTTGTTCTTTCCATCACAGTTGGAGATAAGCAGCCATAGACACTTAAATGAGTCTATTTAGATAGACCTTTTCATGTAAAACAGATTTGTTTCATGTTCCTTTGAAGGAATGTCTTCAGAGACAGCAATTTCTTTTGGCGCAGTCATTTTGATCCAAATCTGACTTGAAGGCAAGACAGTAGCTTAGCCAAGTCCTGCCCTTGGAAGCAGTCACCAGCTGTGGACATTTTCTAGAGGTGGAACTGGGTGAAAGGGAGCACCAAGCGGCTTCTCAGCTTTTCCAGCAATTCTTATATGGACATGACAGATTACTTAAACTTTTACATTCTGCATTTTCACATATAACAAAAGAGTCAAGATGATCCAAGATCTAAATAGCTTTTGGATCTACAGAGGAAAGGCATCATGTAAAGAACTTCTGAATATATAATCAGGACAAACAGGTAGCCTGCTGGCCAGCTCCTGTCCTTACCTTTGAGGTGTCCATTTTAGCAGCCCTCCAAGTACATGCTACTGCCCTTGCACGTGAGCTAGTGCCTGGACCTGTGAGTAGTGTGAAGTATGTGGGGGGTCCCAAATGGAGGCCAACTCACCCTGAAAACATTTTCTATTTGGAATGAAAATGGAACTGCACAGTGTAAGTCCCTTATTTCAACACAGGTTTTATTTTTATCTTTGCATGGGGAATGGGTTCACACACTAAATGGTAATTTGAAATGTCAGGTTTAACTCTGAATGAAAGACACCAAATATGTTGGCAAGGAAGCAAAATTCATGGCTGTTCTCATGTCATTTACTTCCTTTCAACTGGCTTTGAGAAAAGACAGCAGCAGTGTGTTGACATCAGCTCCAGCCCTTGGTTCTTGGCGAAGCTTGGGAGTGTGCCTGCCCTGGTGTCCCTTCTCTTGTCCCCATTGACTCAACTATTTCTGGCCTTCCCAAAACCTCATTTCTCAGCCTGTTTGTCGTTATGGCAGTGCTGCACCTACAGGGGGGCTGAGGTGGCCTTCTCTGCTTGTCCAGCCCAGTCCTTAGATTGGCACCTCACCAACTGACATGGGTTTTACCCTCAGGGACTCAGGGAAATGCCACTGCATTTCCTGGGTGAATGCACTTGTCCCCAGCCACTGAAAGGAGAAGAACCACCTTCTCTGGGCTCCTTTTTAGCCAGAGGGGGCATGGGAAGAGCCCAGGAGGACTGAAAGGAGACAGCTCCATCTCTAAGGTAGGTGACATTTGAGGGCCACCTTGTACCAAGCATTTCCAACCAGTCCTCATTGTTTGTTTTGTGTTTGGTGGGCAGGCTGCTTGCACTGCTACTTTGAAGCATCTTGGTTCAGGAGGGGTTTGCATTATTCTTCCCGGTCCTGCCCTGCTCAGCGGAACAGTCTTTCTGTTTGTATTGACTGCAGCCCTCCCAGCTGGAAAATGGCTTGGTTACCTACTGCCTCACCACAGAGCCCTCAAATCACTCATTAGATTTCAGAAATAGGCCAGGGTGAAGACCTGTTCAGAGCTGGCCAGAAACATTGTGAAGCAGCAGGAGAAAGGTGCCAGGTCAACCAAGGCAGCAGAGGACAGAAGTGTCATTCAGCAGGAACTGCTGAGAAAATTAAATGTTGGACAAGCCAAAGGGAATGAGAGCGTCTCTGCTGTGAAGCTGATGGTTAGAAGAGATCAGAGAGGCCAAAAGGGAAACCCTGAAAGGTGTCATTACTGGCCAGGATGAACTTACAGTTCTTCCGCCATCTTCCAACCATCATCCCTCTTGTGAATCCAGATGAATTCTTGCTGTCTTTACTCCCTGTGTTCATGTTACCATAAGATATGCAATTGATTTCATACAGCATGAAGTGCTCTTTTAAAGTTTATGGCTGCCCACTACACAGAGACCCTTGTTTAATATTTCTGTTGCTTTTTTCCTAAGTGTGATTAGATTTGACAAACACAGCAGTCACCAGCACCACTCTTACCGCGGCTTTTGAAAGCTTACATTGCTCTCAGTGTGCTTTGATTTGACTCTTGATAGGTCAAAAAGTTCTCATGACTATACAAAAGTAATTATTAGTATTTCAGTTAGGGGTTCATTAACAAAATTTAACAACTTTGGAGGAGGCTAGTCACTATGCAAGGTTCGAATCTTCCATCCACACCAGTTCTTCCCCCATCTTATCTTTACTATTACATTTATAAACTGCTCCTCATTTTGTTAATGCACATAATTTTTGTAGAATCACAGAATATACTGGGTTGGAGGGGACCCATAAGGGTCATTGAGTCCAACTCCTGGCTCCACACAGGGTCAGACAAGTCAGAGCATGTCACTGAGTGCATCGTTCAGATGCTTCTTGAACTCCATCAAGCTCTGTGCTGTGACCACTTCCCTGGGGAGCCTGTTCCGGTGCTCAGCCACCCTCTCAGTAAAGAACCTCTTCCTAAAATCCAACCTAAACCTCCTCTGTCACAGCTTCATGCCATTCCCTTGGGTTCTATCACTGATCACCAAAGAGAGGAGATTGGCATCTGCCCCTTTGATCCACCTCACCAGGAACACATTGACTCCTCATAAGTCTTCCCCTCCAGACCCTTCACCATCCTTGTTGCCCTCTACAATATGTTTATGTCTCTATTCTACTGTGGCACCCAAAACTGCACACAATACTCAAGGAGAGGCTGCACCAGCACAGCTGGTGTTTGAATACTACAGCAGTTAACATGGATGACTGCAGTAAACACTGAAGGCTGAATAGGCAAAGAAGAAGTTGGAAGATACATACAAAAGTAGTGTTTTCAAATCTTCTGGGCTTGCAATTCATTCTAGAGTTGTTAGGGGTCAGCAGAAGAAACTGCAGACCCAGTAGTCACTGTCTTTGAGCACTCAGGGAGGATGGTGATGTTTTAGAGGTTCGGAGGACTGGAAAAGATATGCACACACATTTAAATAGATTCAGAAAGCCAGGGGGCAGAGGGGGCAAGGGGTTTGGGGAGGAGAGAGGCTCTCAGGGAATTACAGACCAGTCCGCAAAGCTTCAGTTCTCAGACAAATACTGGGAAACATATGAACATTAAAAAAAAAGAAAGATGATCAATAGTCAGCATGTATCTATCAAGAACATGTAATGTCAGATGCATTTAATCTATTTCTGAAACACAGTAAGTGACCTCCTTGATAAGAAAAGAACAGCTGACACAACATTTCTTGTAGCAATTGTTCACAGATCCATTCAAAATGAAGAGGCACCACATCTCTTGGCCATAGTTTTTTCTAGCCTAATCATCATCAAGCAAGTGCCCGCCTTGCCTCTGCTCTGTCAGGCCATGACCATGCATAATGTATAGTTTTGTCATTGCCCATGCACGCTCAAATCCCCTTTTAAATCTAGATGGAGCTCTTTTTATGACTGAAGCCTTCTTTTATCTACCCTCAGATCTCCAACTTGGATGTTAGCTTGACTTACCCCTTTCATTCATTCTCCCCCCTTTGGCACCTTTCTCCCTGAAAAAGGAGACGTATTTTTATTTGATCTTTGATATTCAGACCCCTGGAGCTGCTGAGCCTTCAGTCTGCCCTGAGCCCTGGTGCATATGGACACAGTCTGGTTTTTGAAGTTCCCTTTGAAGTCCACAGTCGGTGACCACACCCAGAGCAGAAGGCTGTATGGCCATCCTCTGGGATGCATGGTTTAGACATACAACACATTTGCTATAGGTAAACCTCCAACATTATCAGGAGTATAACCCTGGTATTCAAAGCCAGTATGTAGCAGAAAACTGGAGAAGAAAGTCTGCAGAAAATTCTCCTCATTCAAATTTTCTGTGCTTTAACAGACCCTCAGGCTTTGCATTTCTGACCCAGTCCATGTCAGCACCAAAGATGACATCTTTTCTAATGAACTAAATAGGGTCTGGGTACAGGCTTGAACACTTGCCTGCAGCCATCTCAGCTGTTTATCTGCTGGCATGCTGCCTGTACGGTTTTGAGCTGTGTCAACTGACAGGTCCCAGACAGTTCCCCATGCTTGGCAGGAAAATATTCCCTATAGGAAGTATGGGTGGGAATGGAAGAGTTTAGGCCAATGGATGTGAATTGCTCCACACCATCTGTCCTTAAAGCAAAAGAACAAGTCCTGGCCCCATTTTATTTACCAATATTAGCAAAGAGACTGCCTTTTGGGATGGTACACAGACTTGCCCACTTGCCAAATGGTAACTGGAGAAGAGGTCTTTAACTCTGTCACAGTATAACCTTGCTCCAAAATGGCCACTAGGGAAGTTCATCATCAGTATTCCATCTCTCAGAGATACTCACGGAGCCAAAACACTGGCCCAAGAAACTGAGCTAAAGCTTAAGGATCCTCTACATCAAAACATAGGGAATGCAGGCAAAAATAGATCCTAGTGGGGAGTGTGTTCCCCATTCCCTTTGCCAGTGTCAACTAAAGGAGCTGCATGGGTCAACAGGGTTGACTTCCTCTGCAGAGTCACTGTGGAGCTCTCCAAATCTTCAGATCTCTTGGAGAACAGACAGAAAATTAAACAGCCCCTGGACTTCACAGGGGCAAATCTGAATGTCATTCTGCATAGGACTTGTCTTCCTTGAGCTGCCAGGGACAGATATACTCTACAGCTCACCTGGTATCCAATTCAAGTATGATTCTGCCTGTCTCTTGCCGTCATGTGTTATTTGACCCTGCAATTTCTCAGTAATACATCCCTTCTGTGTAACAGGGTCTGCCCTTCTGTATTGGAAAGTTGATTAGTATGCCAATCTTCTTCACATTTCTCCCTCTCATGATTTATTCTTCCTTCACTGTTGGGGTGGGAGCCCTTACTCATAAGGCTTGTGATACTCTGGATAAAGAAGCTGAGGATTCTCAGTTTCCTCTATTGTGCAGAGAAGACATTTATTTTAAGTTCTACATGACAAATCAGATTTTCCTCCCAGTGCTGCAACAGCCAGATACTGAATATAATGCCTCTTACCTCAGCCTGTTCTGCCCAAGTTTCAGTAACATCCATATTCAGTTTTCCAAGACACTCAAAGCTCATCTTTTTCCTTGGACTTCTACAGAAAATTAACCTGGGCCTTCTAATGAATGCTTTTTGAATACTTTTACCAGGACACCTGTGACTTGCTTCCACCTCTCTTCAATCTCCAAAACTCTGAAAGGTAAAGGCAGCTGTATATTGTCAGCACAATCTTATGGATACGGTTCTGATCCCAGGAGGTGTAGATGATGTTGGTGAGGGAGCATCTTCTCTAGGGACAGAACCTGTAACATATATTTCATAGCAGGAAGACACACTTTTTTATTCACCTGGATCAGGAGACAAGTTTTGTCTGTGAGGTTAGGTTCTGGTTCACCTTGGTAGGAATTGATACTACTCCTCTGTGATGAACTGCTTGGACTGAAGGACACAAACCTTCCCATTAGTTTGGATAAAGCCAGATCTGGAAACTTGGAGCTCCTTTCAGGCCTTCGCAGAGACCTGTATCCTTTCACAGCATTGATGTTTCCTTGGGCAAGAGTGTGCTGAGATCCCCGTTCACTTGAACCATCATGCACTTATGAATTCCCCAGGTGTTGTGTTTGGTCATGAAGGAAAGAGTTGGCAAGTGGATGATCTTCAGGACATGTTTATCCATGTATAAATTCACTCTATTTTCTCCTTTTCCTCTTCACAGCTGTCTAGTCAGTATCTCCATGAACTCAGACTGAAACAGCCTGTGGGCTTATGAGTGTGGGGCTTTATCTTGGCTTGAATAGGAGTATCCAAGTAGATACTGCTAATACGGAAAAAAGTTCCCAGTCTCAGATGCTTACAAGGCACATCCATCCAGAGACTGGATATGCATAGTGCAACATTCTTAGAGAAAGACCGGTGAGTCAGAGAAACAACCTACCAGTGACCTCACAAAGGCTTTGGTGTTGCTCCACAGAACTCTCTCATGAGAAAGCTAAGAAAATATGGACTAAATAAGTAGCAAATGGGCTAGAAAACTCTGCTCAATTGGTAGTTATCATGGTCCTGTGATCAGACTTGAAGGCTTTATTGAATAGATACTCTACAGACCAGTCCCAGGACAAGCAGAAGCCTGCGTATCCATTAATGACCTTGACACAGAAATAGAAAACACTCTCACTCATGTTGTGAATGATCAAAGCTGGGGGGGAGAAAATGCAAAACCTTTGAAAGGGAGAATTATAAGAAAAAATAATCCCATTCAATTATAGAAACAACCTAAAATAAATAATCAATAATGCCTTAAGGATAAGGGCAAAGTAGTATGGGGGCAGGTAGTAATAGACAACTACGTAAATGTGAATTGGGTAACTGCCTAAGCAGGGGCTCTGCATAGATGGAGCTGGTGATTAAAGATGAATATGAGTCATAGGCTTAATGCTGCTCTGAAAGAAAGGAGATACCACACTCTGATAGAGGAAGAGAAGTCAAAAATAAGATTCAGTATTTCTCTTTCCACTTTATTAATCCTTTCAAGACTTCTGAAATTTTGTGTATTTTCAAGTACCACACTTCACAACTCCATCTGGACGGTGCCCTGAGGAAGGTAGGCAGGAGTGTTTTGCCTGGAGGAATGAAAAAAAAAGTAGGCTACCTTCTTCAGGTTGTGATAAGCAATTGCTACTCAGAGAAGGGGGCCAAACTAACTGTCTGTGTTATCAAGCATAGGGCAGCAAGTCCTGCAAAAGACATCAGGACAAACTGAAGGGTAAGTACACTCTGGAACAGATGGCCAGAAAGACCTGCAATATTTTAGAAACAGATTGTAAAATACCAGTAAAAGACCAATGTAGATATAATCCATGCTGTACTGGAGCTATACAATGGGACTAGACAGCCTCTCTCCTTCTTGTCACTCCTGTTATATATGATTCTCTGATTATTTTTTAATTCAGTACCATATCAATGTCATTGCATGCTCTGTTTGTTAAACTATTTACCTTTTCTCCAGCATTTCTTCTGCTGGTGTCATCCCTCTCTTCCCTCTCTCCTGCTCTCTGATGGCCTTATCTCAGTATCTGTCTTTCCCTCTCCCTGAAAGGCAACCTCTTACGTCTTTATTTTTCTGACAACACCACCTCATAAACAGCAATTTTCTTCAGTTACAGATATAGAGTAGGTGTTTTTACCCTCAAATGTTTAAGCTCACAAAGGCAAATCATTGGTTTTTGTTCCTTCTTCTTTTTTTATGTTCTCAGAAGGGTGATGGATTGTGCCCTCCCAGGGACACGAAGCTTTCTCTCACACCCATGGGTCAAAATCTCTGCACTAGGGATTTAAACAACAGCGTGGTCTACAAGTTGAGAAACAAAGAGAAAGGTAAGGAAAACACCTATTACAAGTTTTACAGATGCCTATTCTCATCCCATGTTAGGCATTTAAACAAGAGAGTTCAGTGACAAGCCTACTTGGCTCCATGCACAGTGAACTGAGAGAGAGAGAGAGAGAGAGAGAGAGAGAGAGGGAGAGAGAAGCATTTCTCATGGGTGATTCATCCTGACTAACACTGAGCTTGCCTGATCACAGTTGCCAACAGCAGGACTCAAGAAAGATGTGGCTTCTGTCCAGGTTCCTTATCCAGCTAGCCAGGAGGTACTTGGGTGCCATCCAAGGCACTGTCATTGAACAGGAACCAATGAACCTGCTTAGCTAAAAGAAGGGGATACCAAATTGTTAGGAGTAAGTAATATTGTCTTGGGACAGTGGGAAAATGTTTGCAGCAACTGAGTTTCTTCAGTGCTACGCAGGGCTGTAATATACTCCATGAACCTTCCTTTGAGAACTCTGTTTGAATTGTTCTTAATTGGATTGATGTTTAATTTTCCAGGTTTTCTGCTTTAAAAAAGTCAGTTTATCTGAGGAAAAGAGAACTTGGTGAAGCTGTGGACAAATAACAAACCCAGCCCTTTTTCTGAGCTGGAAGTGATAGAAAATAAAACCTTATCAAAGCTGTGCTGGGGAATGGTGCTTTGATTTACCTCTGCTTCCTGTAATTCCTTATCTCCTCTCTTTGATATGACCCTTAGCTGTCACTTCTATGTCCATGTGACTATGGGTGGGTTGGAGTGCTCCTTCCTGCCCAGCTCGGGGGCTGGACATTTTCAGTTTTCTACCTTTGTGGTGGTTTTTCATGGTGGCTTCTTTAAGAAGCAGCTAGAAGCTTCTTTGAGGTCCAAAAAAGCAAATCCCAGCTGGGCTCCCAAGGCCAAACTCCCAAACCCTGTTACTGACAAGGCCGTCCAGGCCAATCAGTGCTGGTCACAGCACCTCTGGGAATCACATTTTAGAGAGAGAAGAATGCAAACTGATGCATTTTGCCACCAGGGAAGGGAATGAGAAGATGTAAGAAACTTTGCAGACATCAAGGTCAGTGAACGGGGGGAGGAGGAGGCGCTGAGAGAACATTCCCTGAGGCCTGTGGAGAATACCATGATAGGGCAGGGATCCACCCACAGTTCATGGAGGATGAAGAGACCCCACTTGTAGTCCGTGGAGAGGCCAGGCAGAAGCCCACCATGGAGCAGGTGGAGGAAAACAGAAGAATCTGTGACCTATATTGGAACAAGCCCCTGACAGAACCATCAGCACATGGAGAGAGAGACAGAGGCAGAGNACAGGGAAAGAGTGTGAGAAATGCCCCCCACTCCCTCCTCTCCCCCGCTCCCCCCCTCCTCCCCCGAAAGGAGAACAACTCATGAGGAACTGACCCAACACTGAAGCCTCCATTCCCTATTTCTCCCACTCCTACCCCCCCTGTGTCATCCTGCGGAGAGGAAACATCATGAGTAGAGTGAAGTCTGCAAAGAAGGAAGGGGCAGGGGGTGGTGTTTTAAGAGCTGTTAAGTGGTGTTTTACTTCTCATTACTCGACTCTGGTTTCTCTGTGTGTGTAGTTTAATAAATTAGAGAGTTTTCTTGCCTTTCTTCTGTGTTGAGTCTGTTTTGCCCATGAGGCTAATTGCAGAATGATCTCTCCCTGTCCTTATCTCGACTCCAAAGCCTCTCAATGCGTGTTTTCTCTCCTGTCCAGCTAAGAAGGGAGTGATAGAGTGGCTTTGGTGGGACTTTGGCCCCCAGCCAGGGTCAAACCACTGCAACCAGATATATAAGGGATTAAAAGCAGGAGTCCCATTGACTCAGCTCTCAACTTTGCGTCAAACTTATTTGATCTCCCAAGAAAGTAGGAATTCATTCATCTAAGTAAAGGGATCCACATCTTGTCTCAACTAGGAAAGGCCTCTGATCATCACCCAGGAGCAAAGAAATAATTTTCCAGCTGAGATGTGTTTCTAGTACCTCTCCAGTGCTCCTTTCTATTCTGTTTCATAAACCTGGCCTTCCTCAAGATCATTGCTACTTATCATCTCCTGTCTGTCCCAGAAGATGCCCACACCCCCAGCCTCCACCATTCACCATTCTGTTGTCCTGCAAACACTTTTGAATATCAGTCCATGGCTGGCACTGCTGAAGGGAGCTCCCCAAAGTCACTCCCATGAGTCCCTCTAGAAGCCATCCTTTGGTAACCCCCACATGAGGCATGAGGTGTACGGGACTGTTTGTCCTTGTACTCCTCCATTAGTCAATACTTGCCTGTTGCCTGTGGTGCTATATTTAAGTGGTGAACTACTTGGAGCACAGCCTGTCCTTTCCTTTTGTGATTGCATAGTGCCTCATATAACAGGGTATTGCTTCATGACTTGTGCTGTTAGGCAGAGATGCAAAGTAAATAAATAATATTAATGCTATAAGAGCCTTTCCTTACTTCCTGCTTTTATCTTTCTTTTCTTTGTTTCTTTTATCTTCACTGTTATAGCTATGCTCATTTCGTTTAAATAAAAGAGCCACTCAGATACAGCTTGTTTTTTTATCTTCCAAGAGAGCATCCACTTCTTAGTCCAGAGGTCAAAATACTGTATAATGAATCAAGCAACATGGGGGTTAGTTTTAATCAAATAATTTGTCTTGGTGGGCACTGCTGCTCTTTGGGAAAGTAATCCGTTTCTGTCTCAGCAGAAACCTATGCATAGTATTGAAGCAGATCCTTACTTAATTTGATCTGTTTAGTTTGATCAGTAGCTCAAAGAACCGCTCTCTTCTATTAAAAAAGAAAAAAAAAGTAGCTTACACCTTTATCTTTGAACTTTAAGCACTGCTTCTGAATAATTAACTTTGTCCCTAGAAAACATCCTCACTTCCCCACAGATGCATTGCTAAGCACAGAACATGCAACATTTACAGCTGGATAAACTGCTATTTTTTATTTTCAATACAAACACCAAATTTGTCCCCAAATGTTGTTTTAGTTATTCCCAAAGTATTTGTATATCTCCACCAAGTAGTTTTGGCTAGATGCTGAATCCTGAAGCCTATCAGAGAGAAAATACCCACAGTTTACGCAACACAGTGATGTCCAGGCAGTGGAAGGCTGACACGTAATCCCCATCTCTGAGTGTGGAACCTGAACCCTGCCTTCCCAGAGAGTGCTCTGAACAGCAGCCTGAGGGTTATTCATGGAAAAGCATTGACCACAGAGCTCCTCTGAAGTCCTATTCAGGATGAGATATTACAACATCCTCTATTAATTTTGCTGTTGTTGTTCTGAAAGGATAGAAAAGACCCAGACACTATAGCAAGATACACACTGTTAATACAACTCGAAATTTTGTGAGATCTCTTTTCTCCTACCAAAGACTACTACTCAAAACTTGTCTTTGGCTAAGTAAGAGAAAAGACATAAAGGTTAAGGTATAAAAGACCAGATTTTCATTAAACCATAGGAAATTTCAGCTTCTGGTGTTCTTGGGCAGCAGCCTGATGAGAAAAAAAAGACAAATGACAGGACTGGGTTCTTAGTATGAGCAACTTGGTCTGCATTTGTATGTTCACTGCATCCCAGAGAATTAATGGCTCTGTAAATGAGCCAATGAAATGGTAAGAGTTATCTACATATTCCATTTATTTTATAATAGCTGTTAATCTTGCACAGCCTGATTTGATAAAACAGATCATCAGATCTTGATTTTTGTGTGCTTAATTTAAACTGTAATTAACTGTGCATTACGTATGTAAATTGCAGTGCAGAAGTCTCGAAAAGTAAATGAGGATGGGGCTACAGTCCAAAAACAAGTGTACAGAGGTATTGCTGAATTCCTGCCTCGGTGGGAAGAAGGTACCAGTTGGTGCTGAAGGAACAGAGTAGCCACTCTGTTACCCATGCCAGTGGGTTTTCAGGTAAACAGTGAGGACAAAAGAGGGGTAGTGACCCCATTTTTAGTAGTAACACATCCATGAGAGGCTCCTGCCCAACATGTCCCTTCTAGGCAAGTCCTTCTGTGATAAAATATGTCTGTTTTCATGGCTCCAAGTGCAGAGGAAAGACCCAAGAAGCTGGAGGAGGGTGTAAAGGTCAGTGTTTCTTCTTGGGGAGGCCATGGTGTTGCATGAGTATCTATCATGTTAGTGAAAGAAATAGGCATCTGAAAGGTGAAGTGCAAGTACGCACTGAACTTGTCTGGCAAACATTGGTATGTCAGTCCAGAGCCATGATTTAACTGAAGCTGAGTGGAACTGGATATCTAAATAATGGCCTGCTGTGTGCTCAAGTTCAATGACAAACCGGATTTGTAATGAAAACAGAAACCTTTAGTTAAAGTTACTCCAATACCTTAACACCAACTTCACTCTTGTTCCATGTCTCCATTAAGCCAGTTCAAATCCTGCTGCAGATCATGTCCCACTCTCCCAGGCTCCTGGGCACATTCATCTCTCCTTCTGTGATCCTTCCCATCTGCCAACACACACACTTGTGTGATCAGGCAATATAGTAGCTCTGGGAACTCATCTGCCTTGAAACAAGCCCTCTGTCCTCCAAACAGGATTACCCCCAAACCTCTGCAGGACTTCCTTTGGAATGAGTCACCAACAGTAAAACATGGCTGCGGCCAGCTCTCACCCTCTCAGCTGTTAGAGACATTAACTCCTCAGGGTTGAAAGTGGTCAGAAAGAGAAGAGTACCCTGAAACATTCTGTGTGTTACAGGAGGGATTAAAAATGTCAGCTAGGCCAACCCTCTGTACTAAGGCAATTAAATTGTCTCTGTTCTTTGCCTGAGACACACTTTTTTTTCTATGCTGTTGTTAAAAACCTTCAGTGAAGGATGTACTTTTGGATTCAAGATAAAACCAGCAAGAATGTCTCTTCTATATTTCCGCCATCCTCTGTCCCTTTTTTCTTCCTTTTGTCTTATCTTTACATATGTAATTATGAAGTACCTTCACTTTGTTGTAAAAGAGCTTTGAGTGATCTGTTCTCCAATATCTGCCTGTAATCTTCAATGTAGCTGCAGATACCATACATTAATATGCCATAAAAGAGGAAGGGATGCATGTCTCAGCATGCCCACACCTTTAGCAGGTATTTATTTTTGAAAACAGCCATGTTGTAACTTGCAAAACTTCTTGGTGCAATTATTACTGCCCAATGACTGTATCCCTGTATGATGAACATCTTAACATAGTTAAATGCAAATATTTGATGAGTTACAATAAAGCTCTCCTGTTTGTTGGAAATGGACTCTATTGTGTTACAGTGCTAAGAGACCTCAGTCTTTGGTATGTTTGAGGAATACATTTTTTATGTTGCTAAAACCCGTCTAAAAAGACTACTTTGGATTAGGTGGTTAGAGTAGCCATACTTAAGCCTCCCATTTGTTTTAGATGTAGTACAGATCACAGCATAACTTGCAATAAACAAGTGGTTTAAATCCTGTTTCTGTGAGGGGAAAGCACAAAAGATACCATCACCGTTGGTGATGTGTGGTGAATTTCTTGGCATATGGAATGGAAAGCAATAAACTGGCTGAATAGACTGTGCCTGGAAACCTTTTCTAGAAAACACATGGATATTCTGGAAGTGAGATTTTCAAAGCAACCATTGGCAGGTTTAGATGCTTGCAATATGTAAAGTGGAGAAAACATGTCATGAGAATAAACTATGGTAGACAGCATGAGTGTCGCCATTGTCTTGAGAATGTGGGAAGACCATGTTTCTGGTTTCTACAGAAGGAAGGATTGCTCTAAAACAATCCACCCCTCATATATGCCAGGACATAAGGCAGAGGTCATCTGCCCCTAGACAATCCTATTGTAGAGCAATATCACAGAATCACAGACCCATAGAAAGTTTAGGAATTGGAAGGGTTCTCAAAAGATCATCTAGTTCAACGTCCCTGCTGGAGCATGTTTAATTTGATGCATCTTCTAATCTGTGAGGTCACTTCTTCAGTCCTTCACTTTCTGCAAAGTCATTCCTCAAGTCAACATCTTCTCCTCTGGGTCACCAAGTCTGTTGTCCAGTATTGTCAGGATATGGCCAACATACTCCACCTTCTTATCTCTGCTTTCAGACAACCACTGGTAATTGTAATCACCTCAATTGTCATTGTTCTTTATCTCAATTTTATTATGAATATCTGATACAGATCTCCAACTGAAAGTTGTTTAAACAATGCTTGATAAATCTACTGCTTCCCTATCATCCACAGTTTAGTGGAGACATTATTTGTGTTAAACTTCTGTATTCTCACCAGCAGCCCTTCCCTTGCCCATTGAGCCCTGCACCACAGAGTCACAGGGGCTGTGAGATATACTGCCTGGGTAAATAAATGTGACAACAATGCTTGCAGTTACGCCTCCTGGAACGATGGTGCCACATAAGGTCATATTTATTTTCATAGCCTTTGTCTTTTGACCTGTTGATTATAATACCTTATTGTTTTGCTGTTCTGACTAAGCTGTTTGTCTTTTGTTGTATCTCTTCTGCTGATGAACAGATATTCCCAGCAAACTGAGGCTTCCAAACACCCCTGGGACTCTGGTCTCCATGCCAGATACTTATAACATGGAAGCACAAGACATTGCAGGGAGATGATGGACCTTTGCCTATGCTGGCAGTGACATCAATGTAATCATTTAATTACTGCTGTACTGAGATAGACTTTGGAAAATATAAAATTTTCCAAATATTCAGTGTCTCGCTATAACACCACCATCAAACGCTTTCCTATGATCACTGAAATGTAAGAGTAGTAGTTGACATTAATGTATTTGTTCAACAGTATTATGCAGTGTAAAGGTATGGTCAATGAATGAAGAACTAGGAAGGAAACCAGTTAGCCCTATTTAGTAGCATAATAATCATACAAAATCCCTTTTTGGGCAGGAACATTTTTTTACCTTCAGTTGTTTCAATCACTTAAATTTTCCTTGGGCAATTCTGCCATGGTCCACTTCCTCTTCCTTTGAGGTGAATTTTAGACCCTGTTCTCTGCTGTAGTTGAATTATTTCTTTGAATGGATGTGCACTTACCTTCCTTGCTGACAGTCTTTATAGCTCTGTGGTTTGCTGCTGAAAACTTTCAGTTCAGCTTCAGTAACCTGTGTGAATATCCAGGTCTTACTTACATTACCAGGTTGGGTCTCATACAGAATCACAGAATTGTAGGGGTTGGAAGGGACCTTGGCAGATCACCAAGTCCAACACCCCTGCCAAAGCAGATTCCCTAGGGGAGGTTGCACAAGTCAGCATCCAGACAGGTCTTGAATATCTCCAGAGAAGGAGACTCCACAACTCCCCTGGACAGCCTGTTCCAGTGCTCGATCACCCTCAGCATGAAGAAGTTCTTTCTCACATCAGTGTGGAACCTCCTGTGGTCCAACCACTTGTCCTGTCCCCACAGGCCACTGAAAAGAGGTTTGTCATCTCCCTTTGTCTCCCACACTTCAGATATTTATAAACATTAATGAGATCCCCTCTCAGTCTTCTCAAGGCTGAACAGCCCCAGCTCACTCAGCCTTTCCTCATAGGAGAGATGCTCCAGGCCCTTAATCATCTTTGTGGCCTCTGCTGGACTCTCTCCAGGAGATCCCTGTCTGTTTTGTACTGGGGAGCCCAGAACTGGACACAGGACTCCAGGTGAGGCCTGACCAGGTCAGAGTAGAGGGGGAGGATCACCTCCTCTTAATGCACCCCAGGGTCCCATTGGCCTTCTTGGCCACCAGGGCACACTTCTGGCTCATAGCCAACCTGTCTTCCACTAGGACTCCCAGGTCCTTCTCCACAGAGCTCCTCTCCAGCAGGTCATTCCCCAGCCTGTACTGATACCTGTGGTTGTTTCTTCACAGGTGCAAGACCCTACACTTGCTTAGATTGAACCTCACCTGATTCCTCACTGCCCAGCTCTCCAGCCTGTCCAGGTCTCACTGAATGGCAGCGCAGCATTCCTCCGTGTCCACCACTCCTCCCAGCTCTGTATCATCAGGTACTTACTGAGGGTGACACTATTCCCTCATAAAGGTTTTTGTTAAAGATGTTAANTCAAAAGCCTTGCTGAAGTCAAGGTAGACAACATCCACTGCTCTCCCACAGTCCACTCAGCTGGTGATGACATTGTAGAAGGCTACGAGGTTGGTCAAAGATGATCTCTCCTTGGTGAATCCATGCTGACTACTCCTCATAACCTTCTTCTCTTCCAATTGCTTGGAGATGGCAATCAGAACAAGCTGTTTCAGCACCTTTCCAGGGACAGAGGTGAGACTGACTGGCCTGTAATCACCCAGGTCTCCTTCTTGCCTTTTTTTTAAGACTGGAGTGACATTGTCTAA
>VXBZ01004302.1:2158-21940 GCA_013399135.1 Heliornis fulica | reverse complement strand
GAGGTTGCAGTGAGGTGGGAATTAGTCTCTTCTGCCCCATACAGGTAACAGAACTGGAGGAAATGGCCTCAAGCTGCACCAGGGAAAATTTAGGTTAGATATTACGAAAAGCTTCTTTACTGAAAGAGTCATCAAGCATTGGAACGGTCTACCCAGGGAGGTGGTTGAGTCCCTGTCCCTGGAGGTGTTTAAAAGACGGGTAGATGCAGTGCTTGAGGACATGGTCTAAGGGTAGACTTGGTGGCGGTAGGTTAATTGTTGTACTGGATGATCTTAGGGGTCTTTTCCAACCTTAGCGATTCTATGATTCTATGAAAAAATCTTGAAAAGTTTCAGAAAGTCATTGCCCTCCCCCCCCCAATCCTTTCAGAAGGGGAATGCACTTAGCAAATGACCTATATTTACACTAGGAGGTCACTGATACTAGATAAATCAATTTTGTTCTAATAGTTGACAGGATAACTCCTAGTGAATTCTTTATTCCTATAAATTCATGTTTAATTGTACATACAATTTAATTGATACTGATGTGACTATTCTCAGAAATAAGCCACATGGAAACAGGGTCAAGATTTGATGGCACTACTAGCCATGAATCAATTTAGTACGTAGAATATGACAGCCTTTAAACTCATGCAGTATTGGAAAGGATGAATAGGAAGTTTTTTCCATGAATCAGAACCCTATGAAGAGTTGTAGATGACAATATGTACCTTGTAATTGAAAATTCCATGTGGAGATTCTACATACATGTAACCTTTTGTTTTCCAGGTAGGAGTAAAAATCTTTTACAATATTTATAAAAAGAGACAATAATATTATTAATGCAATTCAAAGCAATGGTTGTTGTTTTGTAGCAAATATACATGCCCAAATATACATGCCTAAATATACAGTCATTTGGGTTGTCTTTATCAGAGTGAGTGTCTTAGCCCCGTCCTGCTTTCAATGTTGCTGTTATGTGGAGCTCTTTTCATATGATACCTAAGTGCTTCAAGGGAAAATCCTTCAGACCATCTGAATTGTGCAGACGACTTCGTTTTACTGCCTTCTATTGTGCTGGTTAAGAGATTCTTCAAGGTAAGGTTGAATGTGCCTTCCAGGATTGAGAGACTATCACTTGGCCATAAGGCTGTAAATAAGGAAAGGTTAACTAAAATAGCTGTTCAGAGCTAGCACCAAAGGGGATGGAGTACAGACTAAATGCACCTGTCAATTTACTGACAAATTCCTGCCTGGTGCAGCAGAACTGTCTATCCTGTGACTACCCCACCTCCCGAGGTGTTATTGCATAACAGGAGTAAATAAATAAATAAAAATGAAGAGATATTGATGGGTCATAAGCCATGAAAGCTTTAGAAAGTGGTAATAACTAGGTCTTCTCCCATCAAAAAAGTTGTAGAATCAGTAGCTCAACTGAAATGCATCTGTACCAATGCATGCAGCACAGATAACAATCAGTAAGAGCTGGAAGCCATAGTGCATATGGAAACCAACCCAGGACAAAGACCAGACATAATATTCTATATGCCGCTGGAAGAAGTCTCATGCTCGTTAGGTCTTTTTCTTGTGGGTGATGTCGACATACCAGATATCTGCTGTAAATACAACATAGCAGAGAGGAAACAGTCTAGGAGGTTCCTGGAGTGTGTGAAAGATAACTTCTTGACACAGCTAGGAAGGCACTGTGCTGGACCTGTTGCTTGTGAACAAAGAATGACTTCTGGGTGATGTGATAGTTGGATACCATTGTGAGCAAAGAAGTTATGAAATCTTAGTTATAAATTCTTGGAGAAGTAAGGAGAAACGATCAGTAGAGCTGCCACTTTAGAGTTCTGGAGGGCAAAATTTGGCCTGTTTAGAAGCTGTTTGGCAGAATCTCTTGGGAGACTGTCCTGAAGGACTAAGGTATACAGGAAGGCTGGACATTCTTCAAGGAGTAAATCTTAAAGGTTCAGGAGTAGACCCTCCCATGGGCTGAAAGACAAGCTGTTGGGGAAAAAGACCTGCTTTGATGGACAGAGAGCTTTGTTTGGAACTCAGGAAAAAAAATTAATGGCCTTTGGAAGAAGAGGAAAACTGCTCAGGGGGACTATAAAGATGCCATGAGTTTATGTAGAGAGAAAATTAGAGGGCCAAAGCCCGCCCCCCCCCCGAGCTCCACCTGGCTACAGAAATTAAAGGCAATAAGAAATATTTCCATAAATGCTTTCTTTAGTAACAAAAGAATGGCTGAGATGGCATACTTTATTGGATGTATGGTGAAACTGTGACAAAAGAAGTGGATAAGGCTGAAACAATTAAAGGCTTCTTTGCTTCAGTCTTTAGCACTAAGACCAGTTGTTCTTCCTGAGCTGGAAGACAGTGACAGACAGCAGAATGAAGCCCCCATAATCCATTGGGAAATAGCTTGCAAACTCCTACATCACATATACACAAAATCTGTGAGCTGATGGGATCCACTGAAGGCCACTGAAGTAGCTGGCAGAAATGCTCACTAAGATGCTTTCCATGATTATTCAGCAGTCCTGGATAATCAAACTGGTACCAGCTCACTGGAAGGTAGCCAATGTAATGCCCACCCAGAAGAAGAAACAGGAGTATCCATGAAATTGCAAGTCTGTCAGTCTGACCTCGGTTCCAGGGATAGCAGAGCAGTTCATCTTAAATGCCTGATCATCTTAAATGCCTGATCAGGCTGGGCCTGATCCCCTGTTTATGCCTGTGGCATAAACAGGACTAGGGGATCAGGCCCAGCCAGCATGGGTTCATGAAGGGCAGGTCCTGCTTGACCAACCTGATCTCCTTTTATGACCAGGTGACACACCTGGTGGGTGAGGGAGGGGCTGTGGAACTCATCTACTTAGACTTCAGTAAAGCCTTTGACATTGTTCCCCACAATGTTATCTGGAAAATCTGCTTATTCATGCTTGGAGAGGTGCGTGCTCCTCTGGGCAAAAAACTGTCTGGATGGCCAAATACAGAGCTGTATTGAATGCAGTTAAATCTGGTTGGTGCCTTGTCACAAGCAGTGTTCCCCAGGGCTATGTTTTGGGACCAGTCTTGTCTAATATCTTTGTAAATTATCTGGATGAGGAGATTGAGTACTATCTTCAGTAAGCTTGTATATAACACCAAATTGGTCAAGACTATTGATCTGCTGGAGGGTAGGAAGGCTCTGCAGAGGGACCTGGATAGGCTCAATCAAGGGGCTGAGGTCACTTGTGGGAGGTTTAGTGAAGCCAAGTGCAGTTCAGCACTTGGTTCACAAGAACCCCAGGCAACATTACAGACTTGGGGCAGAGTGACTAGAGAGCTTGCCAGGCAGAAAGGGACCTGGGAGTGCTGTTTGACAGCTGACTGAACATGAACCAGCAGTGTGCCCAGGTGCCCAAGAAGGCCAAGAACATCCTGTCTTGTAACAGGAATAGTGTAGTCAGCAGGACGAGGGAAGTGATCATCCTTCTGTACTTAGCACTGGTGATGACACACCTCAAGTATTGCATTCAGCTTTGTGTCAGTACAAAGAGGACACCGAGGTGCTGGAGTGTGTACAGAGATAAAAGTAGGGAGGAAGAGGTGCTCAGGCACCAGAAATACCCCTGCAGCCTGTGGAAAAGACCACGGAGAAGGAAGTTGACCCCTGCAGCCCATGGATGATGAGGAGCAGAGATCCCACCTTCAGCCAATGGAGGAACCCATCCCAGAGCAAGTATCCACATGAAGGATAATGTGACCCCATGGGAAGCCCATGTTGCAGCAAGGTTGTGGCAGGACCTGCAGATCCTGGAGAAAGAAGCCCATGCTGCAGGAGGTTTGTTGAGGGAATTTGTGACTCTGTGGGGGACCAGGCTGGAGAAGTCTGGTGCTGTGCCCCATGCTAGGGCAGTTGGTGAAGAGCTGAAGCCCCATGGAAAAGGACTCACATTGGAAAAGCTTGTGGAGGACTGTTTCCTGTGGGTGGGACCCCATGCTGGCACAGGGAAAGTGTGAGGAATCCCTTCCCCCCAGCCTCTCTAAGAAGGAAAATAACTTGTGAGGAACTAACCAAAACCTCCACTCTCCATCTCTGTGACACCTGGGAGGTTAAGAAGGGAAAGAAATTATGAATAAAGTTGAGTCTGCAAAGAAGGGAGGGGTGGGAAGATTTCTTTTAAGATTTAGGTTGACTTCTCTTTATCCTACTCCGGTGGGGTGGGGGGGTGTGAGTGGAGTGTGTGTGTGTCTGTGTGTCTCTGTGTGTGTGTCTGTGTGTGATGCTAATTGTGGAATGATCTCTCCCTGTCCTTACCTCAACTCCAAAGCCTCTCAATAGAAATTTTCTCCCTGTCCAGTTAAGAGGGGAGTGATAGAGCAACTTTGGTGGGAGTCTTGCCTCCAGCCAGGGTCAAACCATGACAATGCTCTTAAAAGTTGGCTTATAAATAGTGACTGGCACTCATGGACCCTACTACCTTCAAAAGCATATTACAAGGAACCCTGATTAATCCGCTTCTTCAGCAGTACAAGAACTGCTCTTAATATAACTAGGATTGGATCTCTGCTGGTAGATTTTTTTTTATATCACTAGTGACTTGAAACTCAACTGTGTCATGGTCACCGTGACAGTCACCTACCATCACTTCACCCATGAACCTCTTTTTGTTTACAAACAACCAATATAGGACACCACCTTTCCTAGGTATGAGGCTGTGTACAGAAACCGGTGCTACCCATCTCAGGAAAGGTTCTTGCAGTAAACTGTCTCTAATCTCTCTTCTGAAGAGAAAAAAATACTTTAATTGATAGACAAAATATGTTCCTACTCAACAGTCACCTTTCAAATGGACATTTTGCAGTACACATTGCACTATATCTAAAAGACATTTCATTGTTATGAATATCTACTAGAAATTTAATTGCTGTCAGGAATGGAAATAGTCATTATTATTATGCATGTACACACGATATATTTCTTTATTTGGAGGCTTTGTTTGTTTCCAGAGGATGACATCTTACCTCCTGTAGATGTAAGCAACAATTCCATAGCTATTAATCTTAGATTCCAAATTCATAAATAACAGGAATAAAAGAAAAAGGAGGCTGGCAGTTTCTCCATGCTCATTAATCTTTAGAGGTCCTAGATCTGTTCTTTACCTTTAACTTTGCATCTCTTTCTAATGTTCATATTCTCAGAACTAGCAACTTTGTGTTGTGTATTAGGATTTCAGTTCAGAACAGGAGCATGGTTTTGAATCAGATCTCCTAATCTTTCCACTGACTTTATTTTGGTCTTGGACTATGTGAACTGTGTTACTTTTCTACTTCAGAAGTGTGCCAAATATACTCCAAGTGCTATCCATTCCAAAGGATGAGACTGTAGCTAATCTGAAGCAATTCCCTGCAAAACATTTACGTTGTGGATGTTAGGTCCTCGCTGTACAGAGCTGCTGCTATAATGCTTCATTACTTGCTAATGTAGGTAGAGCCTTTTACTCACAAATGCTGCAGAGGATGGGAACTGAGAATCATATCTAGTTAATGCCAGTCACTCAAATTTTCCTTGGTGTATTAGCCATACACCTGTCATATTGTCAAAGCTGGGTTTAAAAATAAAACAAAGATTTTAAAACAAAAAAAGAAAACATGTGGTTTTAAAAGCTCTACTTTCAGAATCTAATAATATGTTAATCTCCTCCATCTTTGAAGTGCCACGTTATCTCTCACTATGTTTGTGTTTGTTTCAGAGTAGAAGATCCTTAGTGTACAGCTCATTTTCCAATTACTTTATGCTTCTGGTTATAGTGCACAACCAATTAGTAACAGCTACTCTTCTGAAGATTAATCTTCAGAGAAATGACAAGGAGTGCATTCTCCAAAGGACTACACTTCAGTGCAACTTGTGTCAGCAGGGATACGGTTAGGCCTAGAGGGCTCCGCATATGAAGATTTCTACACTAGCAGTTGGAGATTTGGCTTCATACTGATCCATCCTGAGACCTAGATCCAGTCTACACAGGCATGATAAAATTGGGGGTTTGGGATCCAAAAGGAAATTTAACACTTTGAAGATGAGTAACTGTGGCTTGTGACCAGTTTGGTTGCAATATATGTAAGAGCTTTCAACCAAACTGTGTTGGTGAGAAATGAGTGGAGAATTTGACACTGGTTTCTCAATGCAGTGTTAGAGTGAGACTTGAATTTGAATGTTCTGTCAAAGAAAAGCTAAAAGGATGGCCAGGATTAACACAGTTGGTAATTCTCATCTGCTTGTCATCCCCTGTACAGTTGGAGCACATACTGTATGAAACTTAGTACTGACAGAGCCACTGTGATTGACAAGAGAATTGCTCTGTCTTATGGAAATGTACAACGTAGAAGGCTCTTTCATATGAATTATTCATTCAAAGCTTCCACCAACAAGAAACAAGTTGCCTTTGATTCAGGCAGGATTGTGATAAGTGGGATGGTGTTGATAATATTGAATAGAGAGAGGTGTGATGATAACAAGACTGAAAGGAGTATGAGGACTGCATCTGTTAAATAAATTCAAAGGTACCCAAACAACATACACAACAGAAATTGTAAAATAGTTAAGAGAACAACATTTTTAAAATTTATGTCAGTAAGCTTACAGCATGTGTTAAAATGAAGAATAAGGAACTCTAAAACATGAGCTGAAAATAAAAAAAAAATAAAAAAAAGGTACTTCAAAAAATAACATAATTTACATTTAGAATTAAAGAACCTATAACCCTCTTTTGTTGAGACATTTCAAAGTAAAGAAAAAGTCTTCACACACTCAGAAAATAAAAGCCATAACTGATTTCAGCAGTGGCCAAGAAGCAATAGAATACTTTGTTTACAGTAAATATTTCCTTAGTCACCAGTTCAAGAAATATTGTCTATGCCTTTTCAACACTGTGATATGAAGCGTCAGATTTGACTGCTGATTTTGAGATATCTTTTCCAGGAAAAGCTTAATCATACCATAA
The DNA here is from genome assembly GCA_013399135.1 of Heliornis fulica. NCBI lineage: Eukaryota > Metazoa > Chordata > Aves > Gruiformes > Heliornithidae > Heliornis > Heliornis fulica. Next base: position 14,966 of record VXBZ01004302.1, on the reverse strand, counting down.
TATAGGGCAACCACTTTTCTGCGTTTGCAAAGGAAAGACATTTGTAGGTCCAAAACAACTTTGCATATTTTATTAGTTGTGAAAGACAAGAATCCAACTCGCAGCTTGGATGGATGAAAATTCTCAAACTCTAATCTGCATCACAGAAAGAAATTAAGCATTTCTCTGTCACACAGCACCAGCCAGATAGCTCCAGATATATTTTAACACTTCCTTTATGGAAAACAAATTTTTCACAGGAAGTCAAAATCAATCTCTTCCAGAGTGGTGGGAGCATTCCCACTTTGTCAGCCTACCTGGTACACTGAGGAATTTAAACTTGCCGGAATGTTGTTGTTCTGTTAGAAGAAAACAATTTAATTTTTTTTTTTCTACACAGTTTTAATGGTACAGAAATGCTGAAATTCTGTATGGTATATCATAGTATTTGCCATATATCTCACATGACTGTTTTTTGTTTTTTGTTTTTTTTTTTATCAGCAAATAGCATGAAGATTTGGGCATCTATCTAACAGTTCATGAGAGATCTGGTGTTATTGCAAATTTTTTACCATGAAATGAAAAAGACTCCCCTGTGTTGTGTCAGAGAAGGCACTACACAGCCAGTGTACCTTTGTACATTGGGCTGCTAATGCAGTCAGAGTGGAAACTGTAGAGAAAAAAGGCTGTTATTGTCAACACTTCTACTTTTTAATGAAGAGAAATCTTAGTATGGAGAATTGCTTCTCTCTTGAAACAGTTCTGGATTTTTTCTGGAATTAGTTCTGGAATTTGAAGAAGGCAAAAACTTCAAGACTAGAACAAAAACTGCACATAAAATATTGATAGAAGGAAATATAATCTGAGGGAGAGGCAGCAAAAAATATTTTTGTGCAGGAAAAGAGGACCAAAGACAAGGTTATCAAGGTCAGAGAGGGCTATTCTGCTGCAGGATCTCACCAGTCTAAGAAAACCAGCCATGTTGGAAGGACACATCTTTGGTTTAGGACTTTAAAGTACTATGACTGGTAGGAGAAGCAACAGACACTTTCAGGGCATAATATCCTTCAGAGTACTGGGAATACTAAGACGTAGGAATGAAGATTGGTGTATTTTTGTAGCTATACAGATTTATTATAATGTTGAATAAAGAGCATTAATATTTTAAAATCTCTCAAAGACTTTATGTATATTTTTAAAAATTATCTCCCAACTGTATATTTGGGTTCAGTGACTCCCAACCCATACTTGGGTTCTTTTGGCTGGCACTGTTGGGTGAAATATACTCAAACTACTATTTGATTAGATCATGGCTATATGGAAAAATGAAAAGAAAGCAAAAAACCTTCGTATTTATAGACAGCCAGAAAAGCTTAAAGCATGTGTATAAGAAAAGGCAAATCAACCTAATAATTAAGAACATAAATACAAAAATATTTTCACCAAACCCATGGAAAAAAGCCTCTAGCAAAATTATTATAGGAGAAAGCATGGTGAGACAATCCAATTTGTTACTAAGAGTTAATTTTATTGGCATAATTCATATCAGTGACTTAGGCAATGTTAAGCCTAGTTAAGATTGTTAATGCAACTTGGACTCAAAAGACATGGATTGATAGAAACAAGTGGGTGTGACAGAAACTCTGGAGGTCATCTACTCTAACCTTTTTCTCAAAGCTGGAAAAACTTGAAAGACACAGAAAGTATCCACCTTTATGTTGCAGAAGGAAATATTTTGTCTTTAAAATTAAAATACCTAGTCTGTGATAGTTGCTTAGGCCCTCCCTCTAGTCAACAGGAAAGAAAACCTATGTGATGTCCCAGAAATAACACATTCCGTGCTAAATTTCATTCTTTACTCTAGAAGGAAGAATTGTGTTGTGCTTTTTATAATTAATTTATCTAATGAATTCAGGCAAAGTTTAGACAATTAGCAAAGTGGAATTTGCTTAACCATGGACTTGAAAGAACTTTTTTTTTTTTAATGGATGTTAAATAATTCTATAGATATTTTATTGTAATATGTTTTTCATGTATGTCATATTAACGTGAACAAATGGATTTTTTCTAGATAGTGATTGTCACTTTGAACACAGTGGGAAAAACCTGAGAATTACAGTTCCCACATTAACTGTAGGTTTGGTTGTCTGCAAACAAAATGATGTTAAGAAATAAAAACTCTTGAAGGAAAGCATGGACAGGTGATATTTTTAAAGGGTGACAACAAGGCCAAACAATACAGAAATACAAAAGTGTTGGGTGCTGCCATTTTCCATATACAGAGCATCACAGGAAAGTTTGTAGTAGACATTTCAAAAATTACAAACATATTACAGCTCAGAATAATAGAAAAATACTGGTAATATGCTCTCTAAGGACTAATGATAATATCTTGCATTCTATACTTATTACACATCGCCTGATTTTCAGACATACTGCACATTACAGTAATGTTAAAGTGATTTCACTGAGAGCAGGGGCAAGAGTAGCACATTCAAAAATTTGGTCATATGTTTAGTTACCTAAATACAAATTTAAGGTGAAGAAATGTGAGTCTTTGCCCTTGTCTTCTTAACTAACTGTGATACAAAGTTCACAAGAAAATCTATTAAACCAAAGATAAACATAATTTCTGAATTGTTATTGTGTGTTCATCTAAAATTTGGTGGTAAAATATGGTCATGGCTTTTTTTTGGAAGTAATTTTTAATGCTAATGTTTTCAATATTTTACGGTCTAAATTTTAGCATTCAGTTTAGAAAGGTTGATGGTCATCAGTCCCTTGAAAAGTAATACATCACAGGCTTTAATCCTGTGAATACATAAAGTCTTGATGAAGTCTGTAGTGCCTCAACTTCATGAAGTGAAAACATTAAAACTACTATATAGACCTGAGTAACAAAACAAAGAAACCCAAAAGACACTGAATATTTTCAATGGTAATACAAGGTGTTCAGAAGTTAAGAGTTTGAGATCTACTTTCCAGTTCTAAGTGTGAAATAATGCAATTACAAATGTTTAGTATGATGGAAAATTTAGAATATTTTGGTTTAAAAGTTGTTATATAGAATCCATTGTATTTTCTCTAATTTCTCCTTTTGTGAACCCAAAACACAACTTAGAACTCCATTGGAAATCTCTATGCTTAGAGCAGACTTATGTGCTTTAAAAGGCTGGTTCAGATGAGTTCCATGTATGGTCAGATGTGTTGCAAAGACAGAATACAAAATTCAAAACATCACTTTGTACAATCAGCACAGTACAGAGAGCTATACTTTTCTATGAAAGATGGTAATTCCTTTGTTTCTATATGTGAATATGATTCACTGACTATTTTGAGGAGTAGTTCCTCCTACACTGAATTTCAATAAGTTTATTTTATTTCAAACTGGGTTAACCATTGCTGTGATTTATATGGATATGTTCCCTTTGACCAGCACACTGGAGGGCAGATGTCAATTTTGTTAGGAAGAGGTTCTTTCCTGAGAGGGTGGTTGTGCACTGGAATAGGCTCCCCAGGGAGTGGTCACAGCACCCAGCTTCACTGAGTTCAAGAAGCATCTGGACAATGCACTCAGTCCCATGCTCTGACTTGGCTGGCTCTATGTGGAGCCAGGAATTGGACTCGATGATCCTTATGGGTCCCTTCCAATGCAGGAGATTCTGTGAATCTATGAAATCAAAAAATGGGTCTTCTTTCTGTTCTTCTCTATCAACAGATTAGTTCCATTTAATTTAGATGAGCATGACAAAGAATAAAACTTCATATAGCTTTAGTAGTCATAGAATATTCATTCAACTGATTTTAACCTGTATTCTAGAGAGATCATTCTCCTGGGATTCTCTAGGAACATTTAGTTAAGAATGTATTATCATGTGGCTGAGTAAACTGAGATTAGCAAATTAATTATGATTTTAATGTGACTAGAAGTGTGTGAGTTAAGTTCATTTTTCTATGACTTTGTTTCTGTAAACTCACTTGCTACGCATGAAATCCATTACGCAGCTGCCTCAGCATTGGGGAATGTAAACAATATATTAGTTTATAATAATGCTGTGTTTTTCTTCTTTTGCTTTAGAAAAGGAAAAACTATAAAGAAAGGAGACCATATTTCTCAATACATCTGTCATAGTACACATCTTAAAATCTTTTATGGAATAACTGACTAAAAATTGTGAATAGCGAGGTTATCATTCACTTTGGATAAGCGGTTTCAACATTCTCAATTTTTTTCCCAATTAATAACATTTTTCTCTTTCCTGAATGATTTTTTTAATTTTTATTTATTTGGTTCTTGGATTTACAGATGCTTTTGATTTATCTATGCCAACCTTTTTTTCTCTTTACATTTTTATCCTATAACTTTCAAAATGATAGGCATTATAAACAACTTTTCTAGAATCCCTTTTCTAAGACCTATGGATGTGTGGTGAAGACCCATTTTCTTCCACTGTTATTCCTTAATAGGTTTAAACCTCAGTCAGGAAGGAAAAAAAAAAAAAGTCTTTTTAACTAATACCATGTCATCTCTTTAATCATGCTGATTCTGAATAATTCAGGCACTGTGGAAGTTGCAGGGCGAGGATCTATGGCTCTATCTCTCACTGGGGGGAGTTTATTATTACTGAGTCTGACAGCAGAAAGCCCTGGCAGGTTAATTGCTGCAGCAAGACTAGCTGGGAGTTTGCTGTTGATATATGGTGACTAAAGGGAGTGAAGGAGATTGACTATGCCTGTTACAGCACAAATATCTTCATGCGCCTCAGGTTCCTCAGAAAGATATGAGAAATAAATGTTCGCTGTTCATTTTCTGTCTGCACAATACAAATAGCCTCAGGCTGAACATGGCAACTACAGCATACAGAATATATATAAAAAAGAAGAAATTTTCAAATTAACATTATTACAAACATTTCTGCCTGAAAGTGCTGAAAATCAATTTCAATATAGTTTGCATTTTAATGAGGTGCCAAAGAGACAAATCAGTTGTGTTTGAGGAACACTTGGCTGGCAATGATGTTTTCTGATCATATCATGTCTTAACTAATATTAGATTAAGTAAAACCAGTGTTAATTGAAGGTGTAGGAAAAGTTACTGCTAGTTAATGAAGTAAACTATTGCTGGTTATGCAGAGTCATTAATTGAACTCACACAGCCATTTTCCAGAAACAGCTGTCCCTTTACCTTCAAAAACAAAACAGTTCTTACTGCAGAGGATAGGCTTTTGTTTTATGTTTTATTTTTTCAGAGTTTGTTAAGACATTGTGACACAATTTATCTTAGTACATTATAATGGTATGCAAGCATCGTTATTACTGAAGATACAGAAAATACTTTTCGGAAAATATTTTTCAGGAAAATAATAATTATTTGGTTTTTTTTTTTTTTTCCCACGAGAGAGTATGGTTTTGATGGTTTCTAACTTTCATGTATTAAAGAAATAAACATCAATAATTGTTTCTTTCTTCAAATAAAATTCCCTTTGCAGAAGAAGAAATATATTTTTCCATGGTGTTTTTTTTTTAGAGGGTGTCTTTGCAGCGCGTTCTCTCTGAAGTCCAGAAAACTGACTTCTCTACACTTGCTTATAGTTCGCTTTAACTGCACTTTATTGCCCCGCAGATCAGCTTAGCTCTTTATCGTGATAATGAAAACCACTAAGGAAATTCCTTTTCTGAAGGTATTTCAGTGAGAAATATGAGCTCCCAAATGTCAGATCACTATGCAAAAAATATGGTCAGTTTTTCTTCCATTTATAGCACTTGCGTATCAGCATGACTGTTTACTTGTACAGCGTTTTTCTGTAATGTCAGTTAAAGAAAGAGAGTGAACCTATAAGAACAAGGTAGAGTTACTTGTTTCTACAGAAAATCTGGAGACACTATATTTTGTTTTAGAGTTCCATGGAACAAAATAGAAGCTGGTTTCCAGAGGTAAGTTAGGGGATATAGGATTACATGCAGAATCTCAGCTGTTAAGCAACTGACATAACAGCTATTTAAAAATAAATAAATAAAATATTTCCTTTTCAGTACGGTGCAGTCATTCTTAATCAGTTTCATATGCTTTATTTGTTGCAGTCTTGCAATTTAATTCACAGAAAAATTGTAAATTAAAGAAAAGCATTGTAGATGCTAGAAACTAGGAAAGTTTTGAAGAGGGTTTTGTTGCAGCAGGGAAAGTGCCTTGGAAAAAATATTGTATCTTGTGTTGCTAGTTAGGAAGTTGTGTAGGAAAAAGTTTAATAGCTTGGCTAGCCCTCCACAAGCTGTATGCTACCTTCATCTACATCTATCCAGACCAACAATTTCAAATGAACCAATAAATAGTCCTTGCTATCCTGACTGGAATTTAATGCAATTTTAGTGTTTAATTTACATGTGTCTTTACTTTCATTTTTGCCCTTGGCCTCACTGCTCCCTCCTTCAGAATGTGGAGACTCATTCAGAGATCTCCTTCAGGACTTGTCTCATTTCCCATGCTTGTGTTGTGATTTTGGGGAGAAGAGAAAGGGTAGTCAATCCTTTCACAGGTGCCAGAATAAGCTCATTTCTTTCTTTTGAGCTACTGATGGTGTCAGAATTTTGAAAGAATAAGTAGGTAACACTAGGGAATGCTAAAGTTCTTAAACAGTACCACAGGCTTTGACTTCAATTCTCTTCCAGTTATTAAGCTCATTTTCTGTTGATGCAATGGGACAGTGTGAAAAATGTCATTACTGTTCACCTCCATGATTTTCACCTGATCACTATTAGAACAGAAACTGTCTAGATAACACTTTACTTATAATCATGAGATGGATTACAACATTTTCTTTAAAGCTTTCTTCAACTTGTCATGCTAGGACCCTTACACCATTTTTTACATTATCAAAATACTACATTAGCATGGTGAATACAGTTCTGACACTCACAAAAGCACTACATTCATCTCTCTGTCTGCACGCTGTGAATAGTCTAAACACATGTATGAGGGAGAGGAAGGTATAAGCATAGCTTCTGCAAATGGGAGAATGAGTCCCTTTAAAACATCACAGTCAATGTTAATTATAATGACACTCTTAACAACAAAAGAAATCAAAGTCTTCCACAATATCAATATCATACACACTAAACTTGTTAGAATTACATAATGTCTTAACTCACCTTATTGTCCCACTGAAATTTTACATACTTGAAAGTCTTGCATGATTTTTGGTCTAGACATAACTATTTTCCCTGTATTTAGGAACAGAAAAAGTAATAAACAGTCCACAAAACATATTTCTTCACTCTGTCCCTATCCTTTATTTCTAGGGCACTTTGGAGGGCATAGAAATATTACTGATAATTATACAACAATTTTATATCTCTTCCCAAATGTTCTGGACCACTAAAAGAGCATATAGAGAATCACAGAATCACAGAATGTCAGGAGTTGGAAGGGACATTGAAAGATCACCTAGTCCAACACCCCCCCGCCTGAGCACGATCACAGAGGAACAAATCCAGATTGGTCTTGAATATCTCCAAAGAAGGAGACAACTCTCTGGGAAGCCTGTTCCAGTAATCCGTCATCCTCACTGTGAAAAAGTTCTTCCCTGTATTCACATGTAACTTTCTATGTTCCAGCTTGGACCCATAGTCCCTTGTCCTATCACTGGCCAACACCAAGAAGAGCCTAGATCCATCCTCCTGACACTCACCCTTTACGTACTTATAAACATTAATGAGGTCACCCCTCAGTCTCCTCCAAGCTGAAGAGACCCAGCTCCCTCAGCCTGTTCTCATAAGGAAGATGTTCCTCTTCCTTCATCATCTTGGTGGCCCTGCGCTGGACTCTCTCAAGGAGTTGTATGTCCTTCTGAAACTGAGGGGCCCAGAACTGGACACAATACTCCAGGTAATATACCTCTGTGTTCTGTCTTGTACTTGAGACATATCTGTTTTCCTAAGTGATCTCATTCTTAATTATCTCCTCCCGGTCTTCTATGTTAAAACTGTTTATTGCCCCATGTAAATTTCATGCCCCAGAATTCCATTTCTTTAAGAGGCATGGCACTTGCACTTACCAATGAAATGGGAATTAAAATTTTAAGTAACACATATAAAATAGTAAGGAAATAATTAGAATATTTGTGTCAAAGTAATGATATCATATATTTGTGGGGTTTTTTTTTAATGCCTTTAAAAAAGAAAAGAAAAACCTTGTAAATAACACTTATAACAGAAAAAGGAAAATGTTTTATAAGATCAGCAACTCTTCAGAATAATATAAATTTACAGTAATTAAAGACTGCTATTGTACAGTAAGATGTGATAAATATAAATTAATCCATATCCTTGCATATTTGTATAAATCCTAGGGAAATAATACTACTAATAAAAAATTACTTAGCTTTTAGGAAATCAGCTGTTAAATTGTTTTATTCTTTAAAACTAAGGCTAAAAAGCAAATAGTAAAAGAACATTCTGCTTTTCATAATCTATACTCATCTTCATGAGTATGATTTATTTGCTCATAATGGGTTAAAAATTTTTGGATTTCACTGAATTAATTAGAATTAAGATTTGATTCTGTGTACATAAAATAAAATTGGGGCTATGTGAGATTATTCAATACCTAAAATCGTAGAAATGTAGCTTCTTTATTTTAAAGGACCTCAATCACATCTCACATTATTTTATAGTAGACAAATAAAGGTGATGAATTCTATGTTAAGAACATATTCTAGTACATAATTTTTAGTTCTGATTTCTAATGAACACATACACAGAAAAATTTCACCTCATAAAAGAGCAAACTGCTTCATCTCAAGAGTTACCTAATGAAAGCAGAGATTGTATTTAACAACAAAAGAAAGATTAGAAAGCATAGTCTTACTATAGCATGTTAGGCCCATAGTAATAAGATTACAGAATTGAGCCCTTAGGAAATGACTCAGAAAATTAATTATAATTGCTAATAAATCATGCTGGCTTGATGTCCTAATGACAGTATGCTCTGCACTGACACATCAGAGACATTAGTGTGATTTCTCTGCTCCTGTCTCACTCACTCCTTGAGGCAGTAAGAGCTAGCAGTATTGTGGAAGCAGAATATTTAATCCAAGCAATTGTAGGGACAAGAGAATCAAGTCTTGGGGGACTTAGAAGTGATCTTTGCAATTGATTAAAGAGTGACATTGACTTCTTTCAGGATGGAACCTCCTGTAGCACAAGGCCTTTATGGGGATGTTGTACAAAATGAGTTAAAAAGAGCTTTTTGACCTGATGAAAAAGATGGTGTTTGAAAGGAGTGAGGGGATTTTTTTGACACTTAATAGAATGGAGAAATAAAAAAGGATAAGAGAACATCTAACCATCAGAAAAAAAAAGTAATTTTTTAAGAAAATTACTTTAAGAAAAAATTCATATATTTGCATAAGAATACCGAGGAGATTAAATTAGTTAATGTAAAAGTTGTTTACACTTACAGCAACCCTGTTGCCTGAAAAATGGTTTACTTCATTGAAGGTGGGGCTGCTCGTAGAGAAGTATTTTTTCATATCTTTTCACCTTAAAAGAGTTGTAGGCCATTTCTGTTCTCCTGCATACCTACAAGCACCTGCCAAATACATGCAGGTTGCTTTCTAGGAGGTGGCTGAAAGCAGTGCAGACAGAACCCATCAGAGTCCTGCCTGAAAGACTGCAATAGGTGATATACGCATTTAAGGGCTGCTCTGTCCATTCAGAGCTAAAATTTCTTTAAATTGTCATTAGATACCAGCATGGGCATGTTAATAACTCCTAATTGCCTGTTTTAACCAGTCCAGAACATTTACCTTTGAACTCAGAAAGAAACAACTCAGACAATTGCCAGGCAATCAGTTTGATGGATATGCAGTTAAACACCACAATCCAAATGAACTCGAAATCCGTTTCCATGTGAGAGACAGAGAACTCAGCTCAGGAAATAACTGACAAGATAATTAATGTGGTCTGCTACTGTTCATTTAGGAATAATCAACATCTCCCCTGTTGTAAAAGTACATATTCAATCTTCGGCATTAAAACACTTGAGATCTGTCTGTGGTGTTTCACCTGCTTGTAAAGGTCCATCTTGAAATTCATTACCCTGAGCCTTTCCCAGAGCACCCACCATTTCTGTGCATGACTGGAATAAATTCCCTAATGACTTGCATTGGTAACAGAACTAATTGCAGCAAGGGGTCCTTAAAAATTTTAGAAATGTTAGTCTGTATTCAGTAGGAAGTATAGTATTAACCTGAGCTAATTTCATTGCTTTTTGAGTATGCAATTGTGAATTGCAAAAGAGATCTGTACAGTATTAACCACAATTATATGCTCGAAACACAAAACCTTATTGTGATGGAACACAAAGTCTTTGAAATAAAATATAGTTTTGTACTTATTAAGCTAATTTTCACTTACATGGCTTAGAGTATAAAAAATATTTTGGTAGAAAATATATAAACAAACAAACAGAAGATGTGAATTCTTTAGGTGACAATGCAGAACTGCAACACCATTGCACTAACAGTGGGGTGACTGTTGCTCTGTAATGGCTACAAGCTCTTCAGACAAGACAGAAGGGAAATGGTAGGAGGAGACAGTAGGGGGTCAGTAGACAGCTTAAGGCATACCAGGCTACTCCATGGAATGAACAGCAGGCTGGCCAAGACTGTAGAGGTCAGGATAAGAAGAGAACACAAGGAAGACGGCTTTGTAGTGAGAGTCTGCTACCAGCCACCCTATCAAATGAGGAAGTGGACAACTTTTTAAGCAAATCGAGGATGTCATCATCCCCCAATTTACAGGAGACATTAACCTCCCTGACATCTGTGACAAGGGCAACTCATTGGGGTACAAGCATTTCAGCGGGTGGGAATGTTGGAGTGCCCCACAAACAACTTATACTCACAGAAGCTGGATGAGTCAGGAAGTAGTGGTAGATCCTGGATCTGCTACTTATAGGCAAGGAAAAACAGCTAGGGATGAGAATCAACACCAGCCTTGGCAGTAGCAACCATGATACTCAGGAAACTACATGGCTGACTCAGGAGACCAGCTTCACTAGTGGAAAGCATGACTGAGCTCAAAAACCATACAGACTTACAAAGGAACTGGAAGAGAGAACAAGCTACAGAGGAAAATTGCAGACCTGTTTCCCATCTGTGCAGGGTGCTATTAGGAAATCAAACACTCCCTTTGAGTTGAGAGGTGCAATGGATATCAAGGGCAACAAGAAAAGCTCCTATCACTACACTAGCAGTAAAAAAAACACACAATGAAAAGGTAGTCTTGAATGGGCTGATAGATTTCAGTCAAAATAGCTGCAGATAAGGTACATGTACTCAATATCTTCTCAAACTTATTCTTCCCCAACAAGGTCTTCCAAGTCTTTGTGCCTAAAGTCAGGGTTCAACCAGGAGAGGAGGTGCCAGCACCGTGTGAGAAGCATGTTATGGATCTAATGCATGGAACTAGGTTTGCATCTGAACATGCTGACAAAGTCGCCCAAGGTCCTTCCAAAGCAGCTCCCTATTATCTTTGAAATGTCATGGAGATTGGGGAATATCTCTGATACCCACAGAAAGACAAATATATTCATCTTCAAAATATGCCAAAACCAGTCTGGTCATCCATGCTTCAGTCTCTAGGAAAATAATGGATTTAACCCTCCTGAAAAAAAAATATTCTGGGTACATGAAAGAAAAGAGGATGTCTGGGAAAAGCCAGCCTGGATGTACCAGAGGTAAATCATGCCTGTACAAGATTATTTCATTCTGTAACAAAATAACTGTCTTTATGGATGAAGGGAGAACAGTAGATGCCATCTACTTTGACTTTCACAAGGCATTCAATACAGTTTCCCACAACATCCTTAACTTTAAATTGATACGTTATTGTCCACACAAATGACCTTCTAGATGAACAGAAAGCTGTCTTGAACATGGGATTAAAAGAGTAGTGGTTAATGATTTGACCACTACCTGGAGTATGGTTGCAAGTGGACTACTGAAAGGTTATTTCCTGGAACCAAAAGCATGCACTATCACCAAATTGTGGACATCAGCTTTGGGGAAGTGAATGTACTTGAAGGAAGGGCTGCCATTCAGAGAACCAGATAGGCTGCAGGAGTGGGCCAGCTAGAACCTGACGAAATTCAACAAAGATACAGGTTGAGCCTTGAAAAGACAGAGTCTCTGTCATTGACACAGTCTGTAGATGCTTAAGCTAATCAGCAACTCTGTGGAGATGGCTTGGGAAGCCAGGTGACCATAAAGATGCATAGAGCCCATCTGTATAACTGAAAATAACAAAAGGCTAGCAGTGTACTATCTGAACACAAAAAATGGATCAAAGTTGAGGTTGGCAATTATCCCCTTTTCTCAGCACTTCTTAGACTGCACCTAAATACCACAACCAGTTTGTGTCTACCTAATCCAAGAACAATGTCAATAAACTGGAAAAAAACTGGCAGAGGGGAACCAAGATGGTTAGTGTGGTGTTTTGAACCTGGCTGGAGGCCAGACTCCCACCAAAGTTGCTCTATGAGCCCACTCTTATCTGGACAGGGGAGAAAATATATATTGAGAGGCTTTGGAGTTGAGATAAGGACAGGGAGAGATCATTCTTCAGTTAGTGACATGGGCAACACAGATTCAACACAGAAGAAAGGAAAGAAAACTCTCTAATTTGTTACACTACACACACAGAGAAACCAGAGTCAGATAATGAGAAGTACAAACAGCTCTTAAAACACCATCCCCACCCCTCCCTTCTTTGCAGACTTCACTTTATTCATGATTTTATCCTCTCTAGGATGGCACAGGGGAAAGGGGGG
>VXBZ01004300.1:69798-80181 GCA_013399135.1 Heliornis fulica | reverse complement strand
CACGCCGTCCCCATGCCCCACGGGCGGAGGAAAGGGAAGGCCAGACCAGTTTGCAGGGGGCTCGGAGCAGCTTTGTCACTTGCTCGCCGGTGTCCACTCGGGAAGGGGGGAGGGGGGAGTGCTTTATTCGGTACCGCCGGCAGCGGTGACAGCCGGGACGCCGGGCGGAGAGGACACCCTCTCCCTCGGCGTACGTCGCCCCGCGCATGTGGCCTTATGGGGTGGTGGGCAGCCAGCCCCGCTGTTCTCTGGTGGGCAGCCCGCCAGGGAGCCCACGGGCTCCCTGGGTGAAGGGTCCGGGGAAAACTTCCCCGGAGGGCGGCGGTCCGCGGGCTACTTGGGGCGTGGAGGGGAAAAGGAAGAGAGGACAGGGCGGTCAGCTCGTGTCCCGACCGTACACCCGGTAACTGAGAGACGCCTCAGCTCTATGCCGAGGATTTGGCGTCCGTTCGGCTTTTATTTAACGCCCCTCGTTAGCACATCGTGCTTCGTCCCGCCCTCGGCGGCTCCGATAGGGGGGTTGGGTGCCTGCGTCCCGCCTCCTTCCGCTGATTGGTCCTCGGGTCGGGCTGTTCTGCCCCGCGCCCCACCCCCTCATGACGTTCCGAGAAGGAACTTTTCTGTGGGGTTGATTTGAATAGCTCGGCCTGCCCCGGCCCTTGGCTTCCGATTGGCTGAGGCGGCAGCAGCGGGCAGGCCGGCCTCGGGCGGTGCAACTGTGACTGACGTGTTCTCGAGACGGAGAGACGTCGCTCTTCCCGCCTCCTCTCGCTCCTGAATGGCGCGCTGGTGCTGGAGGGGGCGGGCCCAAGCCCGCTGTGTCTGCTGCGATTGGCTGCGCTTCTGGTTCGGATTGGGAACCCCGGGACAGCAAGGGCGGGCTCTCCCCACCGACGGCTCCGCCCGCGCCCCTCCTCCCCCGTTCCCCTCTGGTTCCCCTGGTCACGCTGCCGGCTTCCTGTCGGAGAACAATAGCTGCTCCGTCACTTCCGGGTGTCACCGCCGCGCCGGTTGCTAGGAGAAGGCGGCCACCCGGCACGAGGCCGCTTCCCGGGCGGGCGGGCGCGCGGGGGCCGCCTCACTTCGGGCCCGCCAGGGCTCGTAATGGCTGCACCAAGGCCCGCCCACAGCACGCGGGATGCCGGGGCGGTGCCGCAGAGGGGGCGGGGAGAGGGCCGGCACCGCCTGCCTTCGGAGGGACGCCCTGCGGGAGGGTGGTTCCCGCCGGCCGGGAGGCGGTGGGGCGCCGAGGTCCGGGAGTGGGTCCAGCCCCTCCCGCCCGCGGAGGTGCCTCCCGCCGCCCCGGCTCTCCGGGTGTGTTCGTGAGTAAAGCTTTCATAGCACACGGAGCCTCTTCCGTCTGCTCTTCCCTCCTCGCTGTTTGAACGGCATTTGCGATGCTGGGCGTGTGCGCTCGCTGCTGCCCAGCGATTGCATAACGCGCAAACTGCGCCGGTCTCTGCTTTCTGGCCCTTCCGTCCCTGCACGGCAGCGGAGCGCAGTTGCCCTGCGGACCCCGTCTCCTCGGGGCAGGCGGCTGGGCATGCTGGCGAGAGGAACCGTGATGCGGGCCTTCTCCGAGCTGCGGCAGGGAGGCAGCTGTCGCGCTCGCTGTTCTGGCTGGTGCGCTGCCTGGACACCGCCGCCGAGCAGCCCTTGCTGGTGGCGTGCGTCTGCGAGGAGGGGCATCTCGTACGGTGTCAGCGCCCCTTCGCAGGGTTCAAGGCCGTTGCGGCAGGCTGTTGGTTCCGCTTGAAGCGGCAGTTTCGGGAGGCGGCGTGGCGGTAGCGTGTGTATAGGCGGTACTAGAACACAAGTTTTTGTAGTGCCCGAATGAAGTCATCGAGCCACTGGTTGTCTTGCGGTATCAAGACCGAGAGTGTTCCTCGTGAAAGATGCTTATGTGACACATTCAGACGGGTTAAGCTGATAACGGTCAGCAGAGTGTCAAAGCTTAGAACGTAACAATTCTTCATTTCAGCCATTTAAAATAATTAACGCTGGATTTTTAGTCTTCCTGAATCCTTAACCTCTGTTTTGGGGTGGTTTCTCATTGTGGCGGTGGTAGGGGTGGGGTGGGGTTTTTTTCAGTTGGTGTTTTGGGGGATTTTTGGTGGGGTTTTTGTGTGTGTGTGTGTGTGTGTGTGTGAGTTTGGGGTTTGTTGTTTGTTTGTTTTTTTTTTCAGTTAAAAAAAGGCATTTGCTTAAGATAGTACTTCAATATGTTATTAACTAATTATGTTCAAGTTACACTGCAGCACCTGCTGGCGTGTTGTGCTTAACTGATGTGAGAACCAAAGGCTGCAGCTTTAAAAACTAAAGCAAGACTTGCATATGCCTACTCTAAATGATTCTGCTTGGGCAGGGGGGTTGCACTAGATGATCTTTCAAGGTCCCTTCCAACTCCTGACAGCCTGTGAAAGGTATATATCTGAGAAGAAAGGAGATGTAGAGAAAACATTCTGTGTGGTTTTGGAGGACTTTATATGGAAATGCTAAGGGTCCTGTATGTTCTGAGTATCATAGTGAAACTCAAAAACATGCGCTTAAAACTAGTTTCTGGAACTATTCTTGATTTTTTTTAAACACTTCTTGTATAGCGTTCGTTCCTGTACACTGTTGGAACAATCCTTGAGGTGGAATTCAAGATCCAACATCTAGTCAGTGTTAGCATTTTAAATCAGAAGCACTAACTGCTCCAACTGTTGTATGTCAACTTTAATGTCATCTTCTAACCTTTTCTTCCCTGCTTTCCGTTAAATATTTAACAAAGATTATGTTCCTGTGCTTTAAAAAGTAAGCAACAGGTATTTTGTAGCAAGTATAGGCAGGAAATCATCTGGTCATCTTGGATATTGTAATCCTAATTCTGTCTCCCTAAGGGCATAAGTGGCCTCGCATTTTCAGCAAAAATAACTGGGCAGCATCAGAGGAAACTTGACGTAGCTTTGGGTCTAGCACTGTGATTGTGGAGTTCTTCTGCACCAGCTGTCAAGCGTGGCAGCAACTTAAGTAACTCCGCATCTGATTTCTACACGGGTTTGTGCTTGCTTTCTCTCCCACTCTCAGTCATTCACTTAAAATACTAATGTTGTTATACAGACAGTGTCCAGGAAAACAATCAGTTAATTTCCCCTTTCTACAATTAATTTTGGAACTTTTGGTGGCGTGTGTGTATGTTTTTAGTTAGTTCTTTTTAATTATTGAGAAGTTTAAAGGGAAGAATTGTCCATGTGCATAAAGTTATATATATTTTTACTACCCTTTTTAAAAATAAATCCGTGTTTGTAGCATTAGACTGACTAGAAAAAAAAGTAACCCACTGGAGTCTTGAGCCACTTGTCAAATAGCGGCTTCGGGGAATCTGTCTTTGCCCAGCTTTGTGCATTACCAGAAGGTATTGCTGCAAGGAAGGAGTGATACGGGAAGGCTCTGTTTCACCATTTTCCCCGTGAAAACTATTCACAGTTTTTGTTTCTTCCTTGCAGAGATTCTGAAGGACCTGGATGATTACTACGAAAAATTCAAACGAGAGACAGATGCTGTGCAGAAGAGAAGAATGTTGCACTGCATACAGAGATCCTTGATTCGGAGTCAGGAGCTGGGGGACGAGAAGATCCAGATCGTCAGTCAGATGGTGGAGCTGGTTGAGAACAGAACCAGGCAAGTGGACAGCTACGTGGAACTGTTTGAGACTTGTCAAGAGACTAATGATACCACTGGAAACAGTGGGAAAGCCAGCCAGGATAAGTCAAAGAATGAGACAATCACACAGGCTGAAAAGCCCAACAATAAGAGATCGAGGCGGCAAAGAAATAACGAGAACCGAGAAAACGCTTCAAATAATCACGATCATGATGACATCACCTCAGGAACTCCAAAGGAGAAGAAAGCAAAAACATCCAAGAAGAAGAAACGATCCAAGGCTAAAGCAGAGCGGGAAGCTTCTCCACCAGACCTTCCCATTGACCCCAACGAGCCAACATACTGCTTGTGCAACCAGGTCTCCTATGGAGAAATGATAGGCTGCGATAACGATGAGTGCCCCATTGAGTGGTTTCACTTTTCCTGTGTGGGACTGAATCATAAACCAAAGGGCAAATGGTACTGCCCCAAATGTAGAGGAGAAAATGAGAAAACTATGGACAAGGCATTGGAGAAGTCTAAAAAAGAAAGGGCCTACAACAGGTAGTTTGTAGACTTTTTGTAGCAAAGGAAAGTAAAACCACCAAACCAGTGTATTTATTGTCAACGTCACCTTTGTTGAGGTGAAAGGATTGTAAAATGTATATTTTTAAAGGAGGTTTAAAACTGAACCATTCCTGTTATAGGGACGGCAATAAGCAATTTTGTTTTTCATTTGGGTATCTGTAATAAGAATGTGGTCTGTGGACCAATGTATTCCAAAAGTAAAGTTATAAGTTTAAACTGAGTTATCTTAAAAGATAAATTAATATCTTCTTCTTTTTTTTTTCCCAGTGCTGTTAGCACTCTACCCATTAAAATTCTGATGACAAATATCTCTGAAATGTAATTTCGTTTTCTTTAATAAAAAATGTTATTTACTTTTTGAACAAAGATTGTTAAATAGTTTAACCCTCTGGTTGTATCTGAATAAAGCTGCAATACATTACAAATGTAACTTCTTTCAGTGATGACTGGTTCAAGAGCAAACAACAGGAGGGAAAAATTTGGTTCCTGCTACAAAGTGTCAGTGTAACTGTTCTATAGCAAATGTTTAAATAGGCTTAGAGGATTATTTAAAAAAAAAAACCCAAAAGTTAATCGTTAAATTTTACACAACAAATATTTTATATGCTGGCCGAGTACCACAAGGGCCATTTTAAAATGATTGAATATGTTTTATATTTAACCAGGAAGTGGTTTAGTAATGAGAACTAACATAAATGAAGCTTTATACTGTCACAGATAGTAGTGTAGCAATCCTTAATTTGTTTAAGTTGTATAAATGTACATTTTTAAGTGGAGTTGCACTTACTGTATTATACCCGGAAAGGCAGCCAAATGCCATTGTGTAACCAATGTGCATTTCCTGCTGTATGTATGAAAACTGTACAGCTGTGATATTAAGAAATAAATGAAACAAGTTTGACAGTTTGCTTCTTTAGCAATCCTGTTTAATGATCATTTATATAGCTTGACAAAAACAAATGCATAAATTCATCTTTAACCTCAGCAGCTCCAGCAAGGTACTGCTAGGAAGCCTGAAACTGTCGTACTGGTAACCAAATTATGGGCCTGGTAACAAATCTTCATAGACCTTATGATCAGCAAGGTTGTAGGGGAGCCAAAACAGCGTTTAACTTCCCATCCCAATCTGCTGTCTTTGTGCTCACAGTCGCTCCCAGACCTGGTCATCTATCTAAAAATTGGTAGTATGGATGGTCTTGTTGGGTTGTTTTCATGCTTTTACACTGCAGTTCTAAATTAGTTCGTGTTTGTTATCAGCAGAAAAATCCTTTGTGTTAGAGCGTTCCAGAGCCCCATTTAGCTGTTCCAGGGCAGGTGTTGAGCTTCAAAGACACCCCGTATGAAAACACGCTAGCTATGACCAGGGTGCCATGCGTTACGTGGGGTACCGGGATCCTCTGTCGCTGAGCGTCCAGGCGAAGCGTGGGCACAGTGCTTCTCTCACGCGGCTGGCTGGCCGGCCCGGTGCTCCCCGTGGGCTGATTTCCTCTCCTCGGCCTCCGTGGGCCTCAACTGCAAGCAAGAAGGGGACAGGACCAAGAGTGCAAAGGTTGGGCAAGTGACAGCTGTGAAATCCGGTGGGTCAGACAGAAGTCTTGTGAGATCGTGGATCACCTGGGTTGGGTTGGTGGGGTTGGGGACTTTTTGGAATTAATTATAATTGTGTTGGTTTGCTTCCTGGACAGTGCCACCAAGCCACCAAAGTGATGCTGCTTTTCCTTTGATTTATTGCAGCAGGTCTTCCTGTTGGAAGTAGGGGAGACAAGGTTTGGATCCAGTTGAAGGGGCTCGGTGTTTTCTAAAGAACAGCCGCAAGATGCACCGCATCACATTGCACAAATACTCCCTGCCAGACAGACATACTGTAGAATTCCTGTTGCACTCCTCAGTAGGTACACTAAGTGTATGTGCACGTGCAGTCGTGTCTCCTGTCGCTACAGACTGTCACGTTACACCAAGCCACCTTTGCCGTAGGCAAACAGCCGCTCCAAATCTCATCTCCTGCTCATGAGGTGGTTTAGGGGAGGTGTGTAATTATTACCCCTCTCTGTTCTCTCTCGAGCCTTTTTTCTTTCTCCCTATGCATTTACCGGTCTTTCCTGCTTCTCCCTCCCTCGGCTCTCTGTTGTTGTGGCTAATCCCGACGTTTCTGGTCTTTTCTGCCTCAGCTGTTCTGTTGTCCTCCCACCAGCCTACGCTGAGAACGTCCCTGCTTAGCAGCACTGTACTTGCGAAACCCCAGTGGAACTTTCTGTAGGCACTAGTGCAGACAGAGTTTAAACTGTAGCCTTTTTTGTGAAATTCCTGCGTCGGTTCTGTGGGGTGTTATGAATGCGAACAGCCAGGAAAAAAGTTCAGGTGGGTCTGTAGGGGACGGTATTTGCGCTGCCCTGAGATGAAGATAGTTCCAGCTGCTGAAGGCTGGCTGGGGTATTTCAAGGTTCTCTTTGCAGAAAACATCTGTGAAGCAGCTTGGCATTACGTCACTTTCCCTGTTTTGCCAAGACTTGGGTTATTTGCCCAACTCACCCTCCTGGGAGACGCGATGTCCTTCTGCTGCTTGACCCCGAGGGTTGGCCGGACAGGTGCGGTACCATTTGGCAGGCCTAGTTTCAAGTTGGTGGGCATGATTCGTTACTTGGATGTGGGGAGTTCTGCTGTGGCACTAAGCTCTCTGTTGACGGGAGTGAAACCATCTCGTGTTATACTGACATGCTGCCAAGCGCCATGTACCACGCAAACTTTCTTCTCGCTTTGGTGCCTTGTCTAAAGAGCCGTCTTAACAAAATGTCTGCACAAATTCTCTTTGGTTATTCAACGTGAATTTAATGGTCACAAGAAAACCGCCACCCTTTGAGCCAATTTTTGTTATTTCTGTGTGACAGATCAGCTAATTTACAAGTTCCCTTATAGCGCCCAGTGGGGTGACATTTGGGGAGATCCCCGCAGGTTTGAGAAAACATCTGAAACTCTCCGTGATTCATCAGTTTCAACTGCTATGTCACCTGAAAGAATCCCAATTAAGCAGAACTACCATCTCCATTAAGCGGTAGCAACCCTGGCCATGTGTATCATTAGGTTTAAATAGGTTTCTTACTAATTAAACACCATTGCTGATGAACTGTGTTTTAATTTTGTGGTGCATGCAGAATAAATATAATTGAGTCGCATTGCTCCACCGGTCTCGTTTTTTGCTGGGGTGTTTTTAGTTAATCTTTAGGATTGTAATAACGATGAGAGAGAGAGATGAACCGTTGTAAACTGTTTCACAGAATACACTGCAAAAAACGTTCTCTGTGACAGAAATGCTTCAGACCCAAATTTGAATATCCTTGGGAGCGCATTCTGTTGCTTCGGTTAGGCGACGTATTATCCTCACAGCCTGCTTGCTCTGTGTACATGGAACACACTGTTTGCTGACAGGTCAAGGAAGAGATGAACATAGGTAGGGGCAGTAGCTTGCACTGTAGCAAAAATAATAACATCTACTTAAAATAAACATGATCTTTTAAGTGAATGCTGTAAAAGTTGGGTGAGACAGAGTCACCTTAATACTTTCACTTTGTGGAAGAATTAAATGACTGCTGCCCCCTCAGTGCTATACATCCTGAACTCCCTCATCATACAATACATTCCACAAGTTCAATTTTCTTTCCCCCCCCCAAAATAAATCAAACTTGCAAACCCAAGGTTTTCAGTGATAAGGATGAGGAACCCAAGTGAATTGTGTAAGTGATTTACCTGCATACAGAAAGGAATGTTTTGCTATGTTAATTAAAAGATATATATCAGGGGACTTTTCTTTCTGCCAGCTTCCTCTCTCCTTGAGATTTGCATGGTTTCATCTGAAGTAAAATGCTCCATTCTCATAATAGCTTCTTCGGTCTTATAACTTAGGGAACAGACAATTTATTGAGAGCTGTACCAGTGAAAGATGAATTGTTAGATACACGTTCCGCAGAGCAATTTTATTCAACTGAAAGATTAAGGGCAGTTCTTTCGTAAGGTCCCCCCAGTTTGCATGCTTTAGTTTGTAGGTGAACCTGGAGGACACTGAAATTAGAAGGAACTAGTAGAGTGTAACGTTTTTAACTTTCATCAGGTCTAATCTGTGGTCACAGCCACTTAAAAACTTTGATTGTTTTGGCATCGTGTCACCGCTGAACAGAAACGTGATTGTTTGGATGCCCTGGTTTTGTATTTGCATGCTTTATCAGGATGTGGTGCGTTTTGTCTCAGGTTTTTATCTGCTGACCCTATTCTACTTGCATCAGAGACAGCTTCAAGAAGACAAAAGTAGTATTTTTAAATTAAAAGTACCCATACTGCTCTCTGTTATCCACACTCTTTTTTCTGAGCCCTTAGAATCAACACAAAGAAAATGGAGAGACTTGCAAAGAGTGGAAGGGAGGCTGTAATACCAAGGTAAACAGCTGGGCTTTGATATCACAAGTTGTCCTTCCTGGGCCACAAAAGATTTAGAGGAGTTCTATCTAAGCAGCTTGAAGGAAAACTAGAGTATCACGTGTCTGAAAAAAAAAAGATAATTATGTGACAAATTATGTGACTCTGTTGCACTCCTAGGTTTGCTGAAGAGACCGGACACTGTCACGTAGAGGGATGGTAGTAAAAATTTGCATAGCCAGAACTGTGTTGTGCTATACACAGGAATATTGAAGAGCTCTTAGAAGTGGGTTACCAAGGTGGCCTGTCATCCTCAGATGTTATTTAACAGACGGTACTGCTAGCCGGGAAGGTGTCACTTGTGTCTGCAGAGGTTTCAAGGGAAGCCAAAGAACCTTCTTGGTGGGGGCCAGAGGTCAAGGTCCTGCTTACTGTGTCAGGCAGAACAGAAAGGTACAAGTTTGTGTTTGACCTCAATTCACTGTCAAGCAACAGCTAAGCGAGATTCTACAAATGTGCAGACATTAACTTCCATGAGTAAACCAACAGTGTTTTCTATAGGTCATGGAGGCAAACGTCAGATGCTCGCATCTCAGGCACTAGGTGAGGAGGTCTGTTGTCTACCGCTTCTGGAGTATCAAAGGTGAAAACAAAGGAACTTCTGGAGGACTGGTTGAAAAGGTTGGCTGGTGGACCAGACTAAAGCACAAGAAGAAGAGGTGAATTTTTATTTCAAAAGCTGATGCAAGTCTTATTTTAAGTGTGTCATCTAGCTTTAGGAGAGGGTTCATTGCCTCATCCTTTCTATCACAGGACCTTTTAGATGGATTTCTTGTTTGAAGTGAAAACTAGAGACACAGACTCAGATACTCTGTCACTGCAGGTTGCTCCTTTGTATACTGGACCTTCACCTGGTCCATCTGGACAGCAGATTCCCTCCACTGAAAATGCTGGTAAGGCACCTCTGCTCTGCATCAAGCACCTGCCAGAGGCTGTTTTATTAGCACCTTGCTCACATCTCACAAAGTTTTTGTCTCCAGATTCTCTGTACTTACTCCTATGGAATCCACCAAGGACATGTCCTCCTGGTACATAAAGAGGGATCTCAGCCAGACTCCCTTTTGCACTTTTATTTTTCGGGGTGGGGACAGGGGACAGGGGCGGGCCAAGGGGACACACATGATGAGTGGATGTGCTTCATTCTCTGAAATATACTGAATGCATCTTTGAAAGCTTGTATATCTCCTTACCTGTCAATAGCCCCTAGTGGACAGTCTGTGGATGTGTCTACCTGAACTTCAGTAAAGCCTTCGGCACTGTTCTGCACAGCATCCTCCTAGAGAAGCTGGCTGCCCATGGATTAGCTGGGTACACTCTTCAATGTGTTAAAAACTGGCTGGACGGCCGGGCCCAGAGAGTTGTGGTGAATGGAGTTAAATCCAGTTGGTGGCAGGTCACAAGTGGTGTCCACCCAGGGCTCGGTCCTGGGGCCAGTCCTGCTTAACATCTTCATTGATGGTCTGGACTAGGGGATTGAGTGCACCCCCAGTAAGTTTGCAGATGACACCAAACTGTGTGGGAGTATTGATCTGCTGGAGGAGAGGAAGGCCCTGCAGAGGGATCTGGGCAGGCTGGATCCATGGGTAGAGACCAACCTTATGGAGTTCAACAAGGCCAAGAACAGGGTCCTGCACTTGTCACAATAACCCCAGGCAGCACTAGAGGTTTGGGGCAGTGTGGCTGGAGAGCTCCCTGGAGGAGAAGGGG
>VXBZ01004300.1:15439-69616 GCA_013399135.1 Heliornis fulica | reverse complement strand
CAGTGTGTCCAGGTGGCCAAGAAGGTCAACGGCATCCTGGTCTGTATCAGGAACAGTGTGACAGCAGGAGTAGGGAAGTCCCATTGTACTCAGCTCTGGTGAGGCTGTACCTCGAGTGCTGTGTGCAGTTCCTGGGCCCCTCACTGCAGGAAGGATGTTGAGATGCTGGAGTGTGTCCAGAGAAGGGTGACAAAACTGGTGAAGGGTCTGGAGTACAAGTCCTACAAGGAGCAGCTGAGGGAACTGGGGCTGTTTAGCCTGGAAAAAAGGAGGCTGAAAAACCTTACCACTCTCTACAATTACCTGCAAGGAGGGTGTAGAGATGTGGGGGTTGATCTCTTCCCTCAGGTAACAAGTGATAGGATGAGAGGAAATGGTTACAAACTGCACCAGGGGACATTTAGGTTAGATATCAGAAAAGTTTCTTCACCGAAAGAGTTGTCAGGCATTGGAACAGGCTGCCCAGGGAAGTGGTGGAGTCACCATCCCTGCAGGTATTTAAAAGGTGAATAGATGAGGTGCTGAAGGACATGATCTAGAGGTGGACTAGGCAGGGTTAGGCTGTGGTTGGACTCAATGATCTTAAAGGTCTCTTCCAACCCAAGTGATTCTATCATTCTTAACCCTATGGATTGGGATATTCTGTTTCTGTTTGAAAAACAAGGTCACAGCAGTAATTACAGAGCTGCTGCGCCTTGTCCAGCACTGCTGGAGCTTGGACAGGCTGTAGGGGATGTCATGGTTTAACAGCAACGGGTACCACACAGCCCCTCACTCACTCCTCCCACCCAAAGAGGGGAGAGGGGACATTGGAACCAAACCTCATGGGTTGAGATGAAGACATATGCTTAACACATACGAAAAGGGAATAAACCCACCTNCAACCCAAGTGATTCTATCATTCTTAACCCTATGGATTGGGATATTCTGTTTCTGTTTGAAAAACAAGGTCACAGCAGTAATTACAGAGCTGCTGCGCCTTGTCCAGCACTGCTGGAGCTTGGACAGGCTGTAGGGGATGTCATGGTTTAACAGCAACGGGTACCACACAGCCCCTCACTCACTCGTCCCACCCAAAGAGGGGAGAGGGGNGTGGACTAGGCAGGGTTAGGCTGTGGTTGGACTCAATGATCTTAAAGGTCTCTTCCAACCCAAGTGATTCTATCATTCTTAACCCTATGGATTGGGATATTCTGTTTCTGTTTGAAAAACAAGGTCACAGCAGTAATTACAGAGCTGCTGCGCCTTGTCCAGCACTGCTGGAGCTTGGACAGGCTGTAGGGGATGTCATGGTTTAACAGCAACGGGTACCACACAGCCCCTCACTCACTCCTCCCACCCAAAGAGGGGAGAGGGGACATTGGAACCAAACCTCATGGGTTGAGATGAAGACATATGCTTAACACATACGAAAAGGGAATAAACCCACCTGATGCCCAGTCTGTCTCTGAGCAGCCAATCCGCCTCCCAGCTAGCCTCCCCGGGGATACCCGGAGCATGACACTCTGTGGTGGGGAATGTCCCCCTGGCCAGGCTGGGTCAGCAGTCCTGGCTGTGCTCTCCTCTGCACCTGGCAGGGTGCGAGAAGCTCAAAAGTCCTTGGCTTAGTGTAAGCACCACAACTACGCATCAACAGCTAAAACATTAAGTGTGTTATCAACATTGTTCTCATCCTAAATCCCCAAAAAACAGCACTGTACCAGCTACAGGAACAAAAATTAACTTTATCCCAGCTGAAACCAGGACAGAGTTGTGTTTCTGCTATAGGTACAGAACAGACTGTTACAGGATTTGGATTCCCAGGGGAAGATACCATATTTATTGGAAAGGAAGATGATGTTTTGGATTAACAGGATAAGAAAAAAACCCAGGATAAAATTGTGCAAGGGCCTATATTAAGGGTCAGGAGCTGGTGCCTCTGCCACCTTGTCCTCTGTGCAAGGCGTGCTGCTGGTTTTGCTGTTGCTGTGATGCACAGAGGTGTGCGGCTGGGCGCAGCCGCAGTACCACACCTACCTGAGCTACATTGGTGGTACAGGCGCTGGGGAGAAAGGAAGCTTTACTATGGAGCTGAACCTGCTCTGAGACATATTCAGGGGGTGTCATCTGCCTCAGTGTGTGTGCCTGCATGGGGCAGGGTGCTCCAGAGGGCCATGGGGGGAGGGGGCTGGCCAGCCCCCAAGGGTGTTTTTTCTTGATTGTGGTAGCGTGCCTGTGAAACTACGGTTTATCAGTTTTGTCTGATAATGTTCATGCTAATAGAGAGCTCTTTCTGCAGCTTCTGAATGTATTTAACCCAAAGCAAGACCACCAACCAGTTCTCTTGTGTATACTGGAAGGCCACTGTTAAGAAGCAAGAGTGAAGGTGAACATAAATGAACCCAAAGAACAGGAGCTGCTGCTGAAGATGGGGAATTGGGACTAAACTGTCATTCACATGCATAAGCACAATTCCCACTGATTTCCTATCTCTCACCTCTGACTATCTCGTGCATGGTGCCTTATCGGCCAGCCCATACCATCCTCCCCATCCTTCTGTGGCCAGTTCTGCTGTCAGATGAACCCCTACAGCTTTTAGCCAAGCCAGCTAGAATTTCAGATACATTTTACATGATAAGCTGAAAAACTTAAAGTAAGTCAGTGAGTCTTGTCTGCACAGTCCAACCAGCAATTCTTTTTGTTCTAGTGGGTCTTGATTTTTCCGAAGGTTCCCATGAGGCAAATGTTGCCAGGCTTTTATGGGATTTGACACATTACTCCATATGATTCCTTCTGTGAACCTGTGGTAACTGGTAAGTGCAGATTGGCCAGTCATACCATGGGGAAAGAGTAAGACAATTGCCAAATATACCAACAAGGAAAAGAAGTTGGAGTCCATAAGTTGGCATTGCTAGCTAAAATGTTAACAATATGAATGTAAAAGGATGGCAGCAACTTAAACATGTGAGTATTTACAAAAGGGCAGAGCAAAGATTGAAGTCAGGGCAGATAGCGTCACAGAATCACAAGGTTGGAAGATTTTTAAGTTCATTGAGTCCAACCATACCTGTCCTCTCCTAAACCATATTCCTCTTTTAAATACATCCAGGGATGGTGATTGAACCACCTCCCCAGGCAGCCTGTTCCACACCCCAACAACTTGATAAAGAATCACAGAATTGTAGGTGTTGGAAGGTACCTCCAGAGATCATTGAGTCCAACTCCCCCACCAAAGCAGGTTCCCTAGAGCAGGTCACACAGGTGGGTGTCCAGACGGGTCTTGAATATCTCCAGAGAAGGAGACTCCAAGATACCTTGAGATGCTTGTATCAAGAGCCCTGTCTCTGCTTCTGTGTCCTGTTACCACTAGAACAAAGATCCGTGTATGTTCACCTGCCTTATATCAGATTAACTCCCGGCGTTGGCATCAAAGCCTCTCAGGTTATCACTCTGTTGTAAGCCAAGACCTAGATTTCCCACCATGAAAGACCAGACATTGACACCCCACACACACCAGCCAGGGTGCTCTATCCAAGCACCCTGGATCACAACACTATCCAAGGAACGACAGCCACCCCCACCACTGTGGTTTAGTCCTGCAGTTTGCAACTCAAGACTAGACCACTACCAAAACCAGACCTGCAGCCCATAGCAGCCCATAGCAGGCCCACAGGAGTCCCCATTCACACACAAGGTTAGGAGAGAGCCTGGAGACACCCAAAGGGAAAAGCTTTTGGCCACTCCAGACTCTTCCCATGGGGTCATCCACGCTCTCCTTTGCAGGAGCCGGATGAGTAAGCCTAGGTGAGATGCAGTGACACGGAGCAAGTAGAGTAGAAGCCCTACTACATGGTGCCTTGTCGCTTCCCTGGCAGACGTTGTGGCCTTCTCGGCCACCAAGGCACACTGCTGGCTCATGGCCAACCTGTCATCCACCAGGACCCCCAGGTCCTTCTCTGCAGAGCTCCTCTCCAGCAGGTCATCCCCCAGCCTGTACTGATACCCGTGGTTGTTCCTTCCCAGGTGCCAGACCCTATACTTGCTTTTATTGACCCTCATCTGGTTCTTCACTGCCCAGCTCTGCAGCCTGTCCAGGTCTCGCTGAATGGCAGCGCAGCATTCCTGCGTGTCCACCACTCCTCCCAGCTTGGTGTCATCGGCTACTTGTTGAGGGTGGACACTATTCCCTCATCAAAGTCGTCAATGAAGAGGGTTAACAAGACCGGACCCAACACCGACCCTTGAGGAACATCACTAGTCACAGGTCTCCAGCCAGACTCCGCTCCACTGATCACCACTCTCTGGGCCCAGCTTGTCAGCCAGTTCTCAACCCACCTCACCATCCACTCTTCTATCCCACACTTTCTCAGCTTTGTTATCAGGATGTCGTGGGAGACAGTATCAAAAGCCTTGCTGAAGTCAAGGTAGATGACATCCGCTGCTCTCCCTCCATCCACCCAGCTGGTGCTGATGTCATTGAAGGCGATGAGGTTGATTGATCATGATCTCTCTTTGGTGAATCCATGCTGACTACTCCTCATAACCTTGTTTTCATCCAATTGCTTAGAGATGGCATCCAGAACAAGCTATTCCATCACCTTTCCAGGGACAGAGGTGAGACTGACCGGCCTGTAATTATCTGGGTCCTCCTTCTTGCCCTTTTTGAAGACTGAAGTGACATTGGCTAACCTCTAGTCCTCAGGCACCTCTCCTGTTCTCCAAGACCTGTCAAAGATGATAGAGAGCGGCTCAGCAATCACCTCCACCAGCTCCCTCAGCACATGTGGACATATCCCATCAGGGCCCTGTGGGCTCTGATCCCACCTGGACGCTCCCAGACCACCTCCTCCTCACCCAGAGGGAAGTTCTCCATTTCATAATAAATTTTCAATTTAAAACACTGTGTAGCAAGCAGGACACTTGTGTGAAGGGTTGGCCGGCAGCCCTGGGGAATGATATCCCCCTCTCCTTAGTTTTCTCCATGCACACTGATCAGCCTGCCCGGTACAGGCAGCTATCTCCTGCCCTTCTCATGCAGTGGGGCCGGGCTGTCCCGTGAGCAGCAGCACTGCGGCATGAGGCACCTGGGGGAATCCACACACCATTGCTCTCCAATCAACACTTATTTATGATCTTGCCTCACGCTCGAGCTACCAGTCCCTACTCAGATGCCTCCGTAGCTTTGCTGTTATTACTCCTCCTCTGGAGCCTTTTATTTGCCTCGTTCATATTCTTGGGCAAGTTGCTAAATAAAAATAAATCCTGTAAATTCCATGGGTAACGTACAGCTTCAGTGACACGGCCTGAAGCTTTTACTGGTAACCGTTATCTCTAACTGCAAATTCCCTTTTTGTACACGATTCGTTCCCACTAGCTCGGCTGTGGAGAGGTTATTGCCGAGGCAATAATTTCCTCGTATACCTGTTTATGATTTTGTTCCTTCAGCCCATAGGAGAATGAGAGTCACTGCCCCAGAAGGGCACTCGGGGCCCGGTACCCGGCTTGAAAGTGTGCCACAGACTGGGGACAGGGAGAGGGTGGAGCAGGAATTGCTGGATGAAATTCCCTGATGTGTGCCGTGCAGAATTCACAGCCTGAGGGGTTTCCCTGGGTGTTATTTTTAATCAGTCGCGTTGGTTTTGGTCCCCTGGTTTCTGCGTTAGCAGCACACGGGCAGGCATACGACCACAGCAAACTGCTTCATGTCTCTGACCGCCCTGGGCATCCTGCCAAGTGTAGGCAAGGAAGAGGTACCGCCAGCTCAGGGCACCATGTTTTAATCCGCTTCCAGTTCTCGTAAGCCAGAGTGATGAAAAAAGACCTTGGCTTGGAGACCTCCATTCCCAAAGAGCAGAGCTTGGGGACGTCGTTTCACAGGACAGTCGACCAGAGCAGTGTCTCTGCGAGCTGGAGTCACACCTGCCAGCAGCCACAGCACAAGCCTCCACTCTCAGCCAAAGCTCCTTTGCTACCTCAAAGGACTTCAAGAAATTTTGCCAGGGTGGCTCTGAGATGCCAGAGGTTACGATTGATTGTGCCAAAGCCACCAATGCCTTTGCTGTGCCCAGTCCACCGTGCACCTCCTCAGCAGACTTGGTGATCTTAGAGATCTTTCCCAACCTAAATGTTTCCGTGATTCCACCCCTTATTTGGCTTCTCAGCTTGCAGAGTCCTGGTATCCTTCCATCTTTACAACCCTGGCTCTACATGTGTTCTGGGTGCTCGGAGAAGCGGGGGCTCTCACTAGCAGAAAGGGGAGCAGGGTCTGACCGTAAGCTTGTGCACACACATGTGTGCACACCGGCACTGGCCGCACAAGGATACAGCCTTGAGCCTTGAGTGTCTGACTGCCAGACTCGCAGCTCCCACAGAGACTCCCACCACCCATCCCTCGCTTCGGGGGGGAGACGTTTGAGGTGTATCAGCTGAAGAGGCTCTGCTTGTTGGAGGGGTTTGGGTCCGTTGCGCATTCTTGTCTCCTGGGGTTGGGGGGGCAATGAAATCCTCAGGGACAGAAGATCAGATGCTTTACTGGAAGAGAGGACCGTAGTACTACGTAACACTTGCTAACATTCAAGGTACAACAAAATAAACTACCTGATCAATCTGTGTATTCTACGATGAAAACCTACTGGTTTGGACTGGTCTCGTTTGCGCTTCGCAGCTCCCTGATTGCATCTTCTTTAATTTCCACTTCCATCAAGAAACCCCAGTTCTGAATGTGAGCATTGTTAGCGTGCTCTGCCTAATTAGTTATAATAATCGTTGCTGAAGGAGACGGAATTCAGAGAAAAAACAGTAATAAAGGGTGTCCCCGCTGCACACACACACTGTTAGCCTTGTCTGTCGGGCAGGTTTTTGTTGTTACTGTGCCAACCACATCTGGTAAAATTTCCATAGCTCTAAGGCCACTGGTAGGGACAGCCAGCGTGGAAAGCGCCCAGCAGTATGTGGAGGAGGATGAAGGCAGGGAAGGGTACCTTCATCCAGCCCGAGGCAGCCAGCCAAGACCTCAGGCCGAGGCTTAGCTCATGGCATACTCCTTCCAGGGGCCGCGTTACATGCTAGGAAGACACATCTACAGAGACTTTAGGCTCCTCTGGACAAAGCGATGCCCTGTCCTGCTCTGCAGCAGGAGAGCACCCTGCCACGGGCACCCTGTGGTGGCATGGCCTGTTTTGCTTGCTTGGCTGCCCCACGGACACTGCCTGGGCTGGGTGTTTTCACAGCTGGTACTTTCTTGTGGGATTTATTTGTGCTCATGTTTTCCTTACTTGATTTCCTGATTGTTGCCCTTCCTGGTTGCAGAGGTTTGATGGAGCATTTTCCATACCTACACGACCAGTCACCCCCATGAGAGGATACACCACTTAGGGCCTCTGCACACCCAGCACATCTGTGGCTTTATGAAGCACCTTTGAGAGCTTCTCCTGCCTCTTCCCCATGCATGCCATCACCCAAAACGAACCATCAGCAGATCCTTGATGAGTGACATATCCTGCTGTGGCTGCTGCCCACCTGAGACTTGCCAAAAGCCAAGCCCCAGAGCACAGGTGGGCAGCAGTGAAGAGGCAGCCCTGTGCTTCCAGTGGAGATCTGTCCCGTGGAGGTGCTGACCATGCAGGTATGACTATCCGCAGGTTTGTCCCCTCAGATCTCACCACGCAGCCAGCCCAGTGGTGAGGCATCCTTCTGAAAGATGTTTTCTTGAAGAAACAGTATGTTGTCTGTACCTTTGACTCTTTGATGGTGTTGTGTAACTGGGTTGGACCTGGAAGATGATCCAACTCTGGGTGGATCTGGCTTTTCAGGAAGGCATGTTGAAGCCCACACCTTGTACTTCTGAGGCTTTGGACACTTGAGAAGTGTTGCAGGACATTGAGGTCCTGGAGCGGGTCCAGAGGAGGGCAACCAGGCTGGTGAAGGGTCTGGAGGGCAAATCTTATGAGGAGCGGCTGAGGGAGCTGGGGTTGTTTAGTCTGGAGGAGAGGAGGCTCAGGGCAGACATTATCACTGCCTGTAATTACCTGAAAGGAGGTTGTAGAGAGGTGGGTGATGGTCTCTTCTGCCCAGTGACAGGTGATAAGACAAGGGGAAATGGCCTCAAGCTGTGCCAGGGCAGGTTCAGATGTTAGGAAGAAATTCTTCATTGAAGGAGTTGTTGGGATGTGGAACAGGCTGCCCAGGGGAGTGGTTGAGTCACCATTGCTGGATGTGTTTAACAGACAGGTAGATGAGGTGCTTGGGGATATGGTTTAGGAGAGGACAGGTACAGTTGGACTCGATGATCTTAATGGTCTTTTCCAACCTTGTGATTCTGTGATTCTGTGAGGTGACAACAGCTTGTTGGCCGTGCGAAGGCAAGTGATACGTGTGCAAGCTGTGGGACATGTTAGGAGGGCTTTACCTGGCATTCAAGAAAGCTTTAGAAGTGAACCTCAAAGAAGTATGGCTTCAGCTTTTGAGAGCTCGCTGTATCCAAAGATGGTGTGTGCCCAGAGAAGTGCTGGCTGTTTCCACAGAGTCCAGAGAACTGGAATACACTGTGAGATTGATCCCTTGTAACTGAGAATTGCCATTACTGTTCAACTGCATACAAACGTCTTAAATTATTAACGGGATTCCTGCCTGAGGGTTGACATTGTAGATGCACGTTCTGAGATTTTTAAGAGCTCTTTGATTGCTCACAACTAGGGCTGTTAAATACAGTTATTTGCTTTATGCATTGTAAATGGATCAATATCAACTGGAGAAATACCAGGGGGACACAGCGCGTAAAGGGGTAGGAGTAAAGCTACCGCCAGCCTTCCCTGGTCCTTAAGGGATATCTTAATCTGACTGAGGTTTTACCTCTTAACTGTCACCTTGTCACTGACCAGACCCCGAGACCTGGGTGAAATCTGTGTGGTTGCACCTGGCACTTATGCTTTCAGCAAAATCCAGGCTGTCACTTTGAATCAAACCTTTTCCAGCTGTTTAACTTGTTTGGGAAAAGGAACCTAAAAGCTGTTCTCCTTTTTCCAATGGGAAGCAGGCTGTTAAAGGCTACTTTTGAAAGAAAGCCCCAGTTTGCTTTTCTTCTGAAAAACAGGATTATGTGGACTAAAGTTTCCATGACAGAGTGGCAGGTGTTACACGCAGGCAACATAACTTCCCACAGAGAGGTTTGGGGACAAGTGCCAGACCCACACATGCCATTGCCCTCATGGTCCTGGATGTCCCAAGGGACATCTTCTGAGCTGAGATGACCAACTGTCCACACACAGTCCTTGCAGCATGGATGCTGTCCTGGGCAATCCGGTGATCTCATGGCCACCCAGAGGTCTTGCTTTTACACATCCCTCTCCATATGGAAATCTGTATTTCACTCCTGGATCTGAATGGCTTCTTTTTAAAAAGAGACAACACTGGAGGTGACACGAGGCTTCAATCTACCTCTTTCTCTTCACGCTGCACCTTAATCAGATGTGTGATCAGTGGACATGTGTCCACTGCTGTTGTTCTTGCTACAGTTCTCCTCTCACCAGCTTCTCAAAAATGCCCATTGCTGAAGAAAAGTCAGGCTGAGGTGGATAAAGCTGCTTTGCCTTCTCCTTTACGGGTTCATGCTTGTGCTGTTTCTCCTTTTGCAGCTGTCTTGGGGGTAAGGTTTCATAAGATGGTGAGTGCCAATGCAACGGCTTGCTACTG
The DNA here is from genome assembly GCA_013399135.1 of Heliornis fulica. Lineage (NCBI taxonomy): Eukaryota > Metazoa > Chordata > Aves > Gruiformes > Heliornithidae > Heliornis > Heliornis fulica. Next base: position 59,947 of record VXBZ01004300.1, on the reverse strand, counting down.
CCAAAAGGTGATGGTTCCCACCCAAACCCTGGCCAAAGTTCACACCACCACTTCTGCTTCGTATGCCATGCATTGCCATCCTCTCTGAGCAAAAGCAGCAGGTATGTTTCCCATCTCAGTGGGATTACCCAGGGGCAGAGGAGAGTGTCTGAAAAGGTTCAAGGGAGGCAATGGGATGGTGTAGCCAGCTGTAGGACAAGAGCAACCAACTTCTTTTTCTCAGCCACAGGCAGCTCTGCTACCTCAGCTGGGCATAAAGCTTCAGCCACAGAGCTCAGCTCGGCTTTCTGCCCTGTGCTTCTCAGGTGCCACCTCTCTCCACAGTGAAGGGAAGAGTCCTCAAGGTGGCAGACACTTTGACATGCTGTGTGCTGTGCATGGGTGCCAGGTGCCCATGCTCACAGGAGAAATTCAAGGGAGAACTTCAAGCCCTGCTTTTTGGCAAGATGTTGGTATTTCCTATTACAAACAGAGTCACGCAGAAAGAAAAGCTCTCAAAAAGGACATGTAAGCAGAGTTGTATAGCTTTGAAAAGTACTTAATGCCAAGACTCTGAAGAGTGGTTCATTTTAATTTTTGTACATAAAATAACTCTCTGCTCAAGGGTGCCCATTGAAAAGAGAGACCAACCCAGCTATTTTCTTTTTCATCCAAGCTGAACCAGTGCAGGCACTGACATATCCTTCCTTGCATGAAGAGCCGTTCTCAATGAATTCACTCATACTGTTGCAATCTATTCCGTTCCATCCGCTCATTTCTTGATGCAACCCTGCTGCTCTCCCACTTCCCAGCAACATCAGAAAACTTCATCACTGACATAAGAAGGAAGGTGATTTAGTCAGCCACACAGGGAAAAGAGAAAAGATTCACCTTCTAACATCATGGGGAGAAGTGTTGTTTTATTTGATGCCTCCTTTGCCACTAACTATATTTTAATACAAGCATGTTTCGTAATACATCAACCTTAAATCAAGCGTGTCGTGATTAAGACTGATATAACACACCTAGAGTGACAGCACAGCAATTAGCCTTCTGGTGTCACCAGTTCAGAGAATTTCAGAATGAATGGTGGTATTCGGAAAGGTGATACGGTATGGTCACGATTCCCAAAGAGCAAATCAGGTGATTCCATCCATGCCAATGTCACCAAAGAAACAGTCTGATATCATATATCCAAATGCATTTAGGATTTGAAAATAAGATTTTTGAGTCCAGATACATTGGGCAGGATTTTAAAGTTAGTGTTTCGTCCAGATATTAAGTGGATTCTGCGGTACTTTGCAGTGTGGTCCATACACAACAAACAAGTACAGTGTCAGGTTCAAAGGTATTAAAATAATCAAAAAAGTAAAAATACCTGAAGCACCAAGAGTGTTGCTTGTGATGGTATTACCTCTTCAGAACCTTCTAGGAGGTTAAATATCACACTTGGCAAAGCACGATCATTCGGAATTCCTCAGGAAACAGAAGCATAACTGATGTTGATTCTAAAACCGGTCTTTGAAGACCAAAAACTCAGATCTGATCCCTGAAGACATATTTAGCTAGACTTGCCATTCAGGCTGAGAAGGCTGTGCCAAGCCACTTACAAGCCCAGGACTTCATTTTTAGCTGTTCCAACAGTACAAATGCACAAATGCCATTCAGAGATGACCTAGAAAGAACTACATGACACTAACATCAGAGTTGTTTCATGGTTTTGATTTTGTCTACTATGTCGTGTTTGTGAAGCTGGGGTTCAGATGTGACGGCGTAGTGATTTGTTAGCACTGGAGTGCAAGAACTACCTGACATAGGGCAGAAAAAAACAAAGCCATGATATTTGAGCTGTTTATCAGGGCTTCAGAAGTAGCTACCAAAAATCCCCCAAACCAAGAGAAAGCACTGGAGGCGAGTGCTTTGAATCTGTCACAGTCTGTAGTGCAGATACCAAGGTCAGCAAAGTCAAGTTATAAACCACCATCAAATCAGAGGCATTTTGAACATTTCTCAGGCATGTACATGGTCTAAATCCTTCAGTAGCATAAACGAACCCTATTAGAGTCAAGGAGGTAATAAATGATCTCTTTAAATCATGAAACCCTTCTTGGCAAGTCAATCTCCATCAGAGATGTTAGCAAGGGCTGCAGGCTGGCTGCCAGGAGTTCTTTGCTAGGCCAGGCGTGAGCAGAGCGAGCACAAAGCTTGAGGGTGAAGGCCACGCACATGCAGGTTCAAGCAGCATTCCACGTGTATCAGGACTCTCACCTCCTGTGCCCTTTGCTCACTATTTCACTGAGCATTGAACATCATCTCAGTCGTGGAAAGGCGGCAGGTTTTTGCCAAAGAGGCTGTTAGAGGAAATATTTCTCCTGTGGGTATTACCTGATATTGCCAGCTCTTACAACTGCCAGGTGACTTACGAAAGCACACGTCCCCACACTACACGGCTGTCAGCACACACCCCGAACCTTGTACACCACTAGTTTGTCCCAAAGCATCTCGCTCAGCACTTTGCTGACTCTGTAAGCAACATCACCATCTCCTGGCTCAATGTGAGACCATTTTAATACTAGAAAAGACACAAAATGGAAATAAAACAAGTTTATTTGATGGAAGTAAAATGTTAAGCAAGTGTTAGCCCACTTACAAAATACTGTACATACCACTCATCCTGTGTTTTAGCTGTTTTCTCCTCTCTTTAGCTGTTCTCCCTGCTTGGTAATGCTTTACTTCAAATGTATTTTTAGAAAAGGATCCTGGTGCCCCTTTTTATCCCTGTTTTGGACATTTTACAGTTGGACATGGATATTTTATGGTTGCTCTCAAAGTGCCAGAGCATATTGCTCTACAAATGTAGAGTACCTCCATACTGTGGCGATTCTTAGCCGTTCAGTACACCATTACTTTTGACTATGGGAAAATACTAACAACATACTTTTTTTAAAACATGAGCTGCTTGAGTAGAGAGGGGCTTTTTAGTCTGGAGAAAAGGAGGCTGAGGTGAGACCTTATTACTCTCTACAACTACCTGCAAGGAGGTTGTAGAGATGTGGGTGTTGGTCTCTTCTCTTGGGTAACAAGCGACAGGACAAGAGGAAATGGTTACAAACTGCACCAGGGGAGATTTAGGTCAGATATCAGGAAAACTTTGTTTACTAGAAGAGTTGTTAAGCACTGGAACTGGCTGCCCAGGGAAGTGGTGGAGTCACCATCCCTGCAGGTATTTAAAAGGCAAATAGATGAGAAGCTGAAGGACATGATCTAGAGGTGGACTAGGCAGGGTTAGGCTGTGGTTGGACTTGATGATCTTAAAGGTCTCTTCCAACCCAAGTGATTCCATGATTCCATGATTCTACTTGGGAGAAGAGACCAGCACTCACCTGACTGGAACCTCCTTTCAGGTAGTTGTAAGAGCAATAAGCTCTCCACTCAGCTTCCTCTTCTCCAAAACAAACAACCCCAGTTCACTCTAAAATGTCTGGCTTTTGACACATTTATATTTCCCTAGTTCATGTGATACCCTCAATATCTGCTGAGGCCTCATATAACTGTGTTAGCATGGATGTCCAACCTGACAGAGGATTCTCTCACAGAGCACATGTTTAAATTTTGTGGGAGAAGGGTGCTTTAGGAGGAAGTGGAAAACCTAATAAACTCACTATCACAATGAGCTTCGTTGTTTCATTTCAGCTTTTTTTATCACCAACCTGTTCTTCATCTCCCTTGGCAATTTTTTTCCAGATTTCTCCTTCTGGAATTGGTGCAATAAAGGCCTAAGTGGTGAGTTGTATTGCTCCAGCCCTGACCTTTAAAATTCAATGCTAACATAATTTGAGGATAGTAAACAAAAAAGTAGAACTATTCTTTATTTAAAGTGATTTTTGTCCCTCTTGCACAGTAATCATTCCAGCTAAAGTGATAAAAATTGAAGGAACTGCAAGATCTCTGCCTTGTATTGAGTTCAGGGTCGAGTTCTGCAGACCTTAGATAAGGCTGCAGGAGAAGCAACACGCAAAAAAAAAAGAAAGGAGAGTGTGGACTGGTCTGTTTGTGCTGTGAAAGGCACAGGACTAGCAGCACTTTCCTCATTCTCTGGGTAGCTTCATCCATGGAAAGACCTGCTCAAGATACCCCTCATGCTTCAAGTGCTCCCCCGACACTGGCCATGTGAAACCAGTGGCAGACCACAGCTATGTTTGCTGGATCACTGTTGCGTGCCATCCAAATCCAGGAGAAAGCTGTATGTGATATGGACAGGATGAGGATGCTACTTCTGCTCTGGCCAAGAAACATTTGGAGCTCCTTGCCTAATGGACAGCTGGTCTCCACGCTGTGTGCTGAGGGAAAAGCTGGAAGAACAGGACCAGTTTTCTGCTAGTTTCCAGAAAGTTTGTTAAAAATGTACAGCCAAAAGTAACAAGTGGGCCTGAGAAGCCTTACGTCAGGAGATGGAAGGAAATATGTATTTTAAGAGACTCTAAAAAGATTCCCAAAGAACTACATTTCCATGTTTTTAAACAGTAAAACGCACTACTAGAAGATAAATAAATTCCAATGAGGGTGATGCAAAAAAGGGATGAGCTCTAATTGGAAACCCACAGCATGACAGGCCTCAAAAATTCCTCAGAATTAGAGGGGGAAAAGAACCCTTAAGAGGCCCTTGGTGGAGTCCAAACCCTTCCTTTGCAGATGACAAGCCTGTGGACCTGTCTCAGATTAACGTGCCAGTAGAAGAAATTCTAAACCAAACTGGTAGCTGGGGCTCAGACAGGGAAAGTTGAGGACTTTCCAGATCCCTCTGGTGATGGAGGTGGCTGATGTGGGACCTCTCTAAAATGGCCAGTCCAGAGATCACAAAGTGATAAGCTTGACTGGATGACAGTCTGGTGGTCAGCTAATGAGAGACAGAAGTGGGAGACACTTCTGTCCTACAGAAGTAGGACATACGGGGAGGAATCCATGTGTAATCTAATGTGTATTTAATCAAGACAGTTCTTTCAAGGCTTCTTGATATGGACCTTTATCCAAGATTTTTGAAGAAAAAAGGACATGTGAAAATTTAAAGAGCAGCTTTAAACGTAGGGAATAGAAGTGGGGAATACATAAGCCGCTGGAAGGGTAATATAAATGAACATGAGAGAAATTTATGTTGTGACCTACATTATTCAAAATACTTGTAAGTGATCTAGTTGATCCTGCTCGGGCAGGGGGCTTGGACTAGATGATCTTTTGAGGTCCCTTCCAACTCCTAACGATCTGTGATTCTGTGATGCAGGAAGAAAAGCATTCATCATGATGTGAGAGGGTTTGTTGGCTGTACAAAATTATCCAGAGTCATCCAAACTGAAAGCAGCTGCCAAGAGCTGCAGAGAGATCTCAAGGTACTGACTAACTGGAAATAAATCAGAGATGAAAGTTGGTGTTACTCTGTTCAGGGTAATCCACATAGGGAAACCAATCTTGACAACACACATATGCATAATGATGGGCTCTCCATTTCTTCTAGCTGCACAAGAAAGATCTGGTGGCACCTGTGAACAGTTCTTTGAGAACATCAGTTTAGTGTGAAGTAGGGAAGAGACTCCAGGTAATTACTAGGGAAAGAAGGGAACACAAAGCAGGGTGCATCATCACACTGTAAATTTATGATGCGTGTACTTCTCATGTACTGTCATCTCATCTCAAAAGGTTATAGGTGGAATGACAAAAAGCTACAGAGAATAACTAGATTTTGCTGTGTAGTTCTGCTTCATAAAATGTACTTTACACAATATGATTCCTCTGCTTGGGAAAGAGATGATTGACGAGAAATACAACATAACTCGATAAAATTGTGTGCTGTGTAAGAAAATTTATTGGCTGTTTCTCACAGTGCCAGGAGTCACCAAATGACGCAGTTGGAGAACAGCAAACAAAAAGCAGTACTTCTTCACACTGTCTGTAATGAATTTGTGGAGCCCACTGGCAAAGGACATTGTAGAAACCAAAATTACAAACAGACTCAAAAACAATGAAACCAACTAATGGTGGGAAGTCTGCTCCAGCCTGGGTCCCCCATGGGGTCATGGGTTCCCCCAGAAAATGTGCTCCACATGGGCCTCTCCACAAATCCAAAGGTCCTGCCAGAACCTTGCTCTAGTGTGAGCTTCCCATGGGGCCACAGCCTCCTTCAGGTGTCTCCGACCTGATCCAGTGTGCAGTTCTCCACAGTCTTCTGGGGAATCTCTACTCCCCATCATCTTCCATGGGCTGCAGTGGGACAGCCTCCCACAGACTGCAGGGAAATCTCTGCTCTGGCACCACAAGAATCTCCTCCAGCTCTTTCTTTACTGACCTGGGTATCTGAAAAATTGTTTCTCTCACATCTCATTCCTCTCTCTGGCTGCAGCTGCTTGTGGGGGCTTTTGCCCCCCTTCTTAAATACATTATCCCTAAGATCCTACCACCATCACTGATGGGCTCAGCCTTGGCCAGTGGTCAATCTTGGAGCCAGCTGACACTGACATTACTGGATGGGGGGGAAGCTTCTAGAAGCTTCTCACAGAAGCCACCTGTGCAGCCTCCCCCACTCCCAACCTTGCCACACAAACCCAATAAAGGGAAAATATAATATTGGAGAAAAGTCCCTGAGTCAGATGCAGTGCATCTGTGGGATTGCTGGGTTGTTTTTTTTACTGTGTTCCTACAAAGAAATAAAAGTAGGCAGTAAAAAAAAAAAAACCCACAACCAACCCCNAAAAAAAAACCCCCAACCCCCCCCCCCCCCCCCCAAACAACAAAAACCAAGGATTCTGTAGCACAAGTCTGTGAGAAGAAGCCCTGAAGCCTGAGTGACCTGAGCATTTTGACAAAATGAAACTGTAACTGCACTTGGCTTACAGCTACTCTACAGAGCTATTGTAAGGAAAGAGAAAGTGGTTTAAGGCACCCACTTCATCTTCTGCACCCTCAGCCGTCCCCTTTCGCAAGTTCCTATTACACGGCCAATCAATCACACTTGCCCTGTGGCTGCAGAGGTGTCAATGAAAACCTTCATTGACCTGCACAGCCCTTACAGCATTCAGTGATGTGTGAGGCAGTAAATAAAAACAAGCTCAGGCCTATGCTTCTAGGATGAGTTTGTAGGGTTTGCAACTGAGAAGACCAAACATTTTCCATAGTGACTACAGACTGGATCTGTAGTGCATCAAGTACAGGTCCGGAAATGGCCACTTTCCACCTGTTTTACAGCTACAGCCATGTTTTGGGGTGAGTGAATTCCCAAAAGAGGATGCAAGTGGAAGAACTGACAGTCACTTTGAAGTCCCACTTTGTAGAGGTCCACACACAGTGCCAGGAGCAGGCTGGTGACTCCCAGCCCTGGGCCAGGCTGCAGCACATCTTCCACACCTTCTGGTGCAGAGCAGTCACCAGTTGGACCACACATTGGGAAAGGGTTGAGAGAGAAGTATGGCAGAGAAGCCCCCATGGTGCTCAGTGTCATCCCTCTCCTTATTTTCTCCTGGTACAGGAAGGACAAACCATCTCGTCTGCCAAGTACTAGCCATGTTTGCTCATGTAAGGGAATCTCTGAGACAGTTCTGTCTTCATGAGCCATTTCAGGACGGTGAATTATCAGTTTTACACACGCGCACACACACACACACACACACACACGCGTAGATTTCAGGCACAACTGGGCTTTCACTTGCAGAGAAGAAACCCTTGGTGACTTTGCACCTGCAACCTGGACCTGGGGCTGCCATCGGTTATGTCTTAGTCAATGCTTTGTTCTACTTTGTGTAAGAGCTGAGGAACAAGCTTAAAGCATCTTATTTTTCCATCCCTACACGGCCATGCCTGACTCCCTAGAGCAAAGCATTACACTTCCCAGTTAATTGGTATAGATGTTTCCAAAGTTTGGTACTACAAATCAAGCAAGAAATTCATTTCAGAGTGCAGGAGCTCCGTACTTTCTCTGCTTCTCAAGTCAATTCCAAATGCTCCGCTCTACAAGTTTCTCTTCTTTTCAATTACAGTTCTCCCATGGTAGTAAATAAATTTGTTTCAAGCACATACGTTTCTCTTCTTTTCAATTACAGTACCCTCTCAAGTAATTTAATTTCTTTCAAGTCTTAAATTCACTTCCAACTTTCTCTCCAACAAATGTATACACCAGATAGCAGCAATACATCCCAGGCTCTGTCTTTATATTGAGGTTTTAGAAGGTGGGTTTTGTCTCCATTACTGATGAAAATATCTTAATGGGTTTAGCAAGAGGTATGCAGACCTCTTCTCCTTGAGAAAAGGAGGCTGAGGTGAGACCTTATTGCTCTCTACAACTACCTGCAAGGAGGGTGCAGCTTAATTGGCAGCAATAGCTGACACGTTAGTGAAACCCTGTGAAGGTGTCATCACTAGCCATTGCGGGCTGATACTGATCTCCCTCTTGTCTTCATGGAGTATTAGAAGACATGCATGAGGAAAGGGTTGCTGATGCGGGTGAGGGATGGAGGCTGAAGGAACTGGAGGTCAAGGACTTCCTCAGGGTGTCCTTGGACATTCTGTACTGCCTCTGTCTGCTCTAGGACTCACCAGAGGTGTATCATGCAAGACTGGGGTTAGGGGTGCAATCTGCCAGTACATGTACTCTATCCTTCCCTCAAACAAGCAGGGGACTGGGATGACCATTTGGGTACCTCCCTCAGGTGCAGTAGTACATATTCAACTTGGGCACGTAAATTCATGACAACAGGGGCTGACCTAAACTGCCCATATAACAATAAGGGGTTCAGGCAGCGAGGTGATGCATCGTCCTCACTTAACATAGCAAGGAAATCCATGGTTGGTCTCTGGCAGATGCATAAATTCAGCCAGTTGAGTTAGTAGCTGGCTGAACAGCCAGAAATATTTCTTGATGCTTTGCTACAGCCACCTGTCAGTGGATGGGTAGAGCAGCCAGTAATCCACGGAGATCCCCAGAGCACTTTCCTCTGCCTTTGCTCGTTTAATCACAGCGGTGAGAAAAAACGATTCAGCCTTTCTTGAGAGCCGCAGAAGGGATATAAACGTGAGAGAGAGAGACTTCCTCAGCCAGCTGTCCTGAGCTGGTAGGGTTGGATCTCCACAGCTTGCACTAGGGACCGAGGTGCTGCGGTGCATTCACTGTTCGCGCCCAGCCTTGAACCTCTGTCAGACCGCTGAGCACAGGCTCTCTCCTCTCACATGGCACTAGGCAGACTGACTCCATCGCCCGTGATGGAGAACCATCACCCATTGCTGGTGGCTGTTGGAAAAAGATGTTCCCACTTGTTCTCATTTTGGACATTGAAATGGAAAGCACATTTCCGGCTTTGGTCTCCTCAGCTAATTGTGGTTCATTTCTCTCTCTGGATTCGGCTTTCGTGTGCACCCCAACTGACACCCACTGCTTATATTAGCAGGAGACCTGTGTGGTTAAACAGGGGACTGCTGGGTAAACTCAAGTGGAAGAAGAGAGTCTACAGGTCATGGAAAGAGGGAATGGCTACGTGGGAGGAATACAAGAATATTGTCCAAGATTGTAGGGTGTCAACTAAGGAAGCTAAGGCCTCCTTAATGTTTATAAATATGTAAAGGGTGAGTGTCAGGAGGATGGACCCAGGCTCTTCTCAGTGTTGGCCAGTGATAGGACAAGGTGAAATGGTTCCAAACTGGAACATAGAAAGTTCCATCTTAATATAAGGAGGAACTTTCTAACTGTGAGGGTGACAGATCACTGGCACAGGCTGCCCAGAGAGGTTGTGGAGTCTCCTTCTCTGGAGCCATTCAAGACCAATCTGAACATGTTCCTATGTGATCTACTCTAGATGATCCTGCCTGGGCAGGAGGGGTGGACTGAGTGATATTTCGAGGACTCTTCTAGCTCCTAATATTCTGTGATTCTGTGATATGACATCAGTGTATGAAGCTGGCGAAGAAGAAAGGGAGGGACAATCAGAGTGATGGTGTTTGTGTTCCCAAGTCACTGTTACACGTGATGGAATCCTGCTTTCCTGGGATGGCTGAACTCCTTGGGTCCCTTCCAACTTAGGAGGTTCTGTTAATCTGTGATTCTATGCACAGGATAATTTGAAATCAAGACCTGAGGTGGCCTTCGGTGTAAGTACACACATTGTCTCAGAAAGCACCTGTAAAAAGGCAGTCTCAGAGCTCTTAAGAATTATCAGAAGTTTGAAAACTTACCTCAGCTCTTGGCTGAGGGAGGCTCTGTTGGAGACCTCCATCTTTTGCAACATTAGCCATAAAGGAAACTACCCAGCAAACCCATGCAGTGTGTCCACATCATATGGTATTCACTGGTGTTTTACATTTAATTAGAATTTAGTAATTATAATAAGCTTCCGTGAAGCCTGACAACAGATACAGACCCTGAAATCTGTCTCTGTGTTAGCACGTGGCTGAACAGACGTGTAGAAGTGCTTCTTAAAAATAAAGCAGTAAGTTCTCTCTTTGAATTTACCTCCCAAAGTATTTTTAGGTGCAAATTTTACCATCGGAAGAGTCAGATGCAAATGTAGCTGCTACACACAGAAAATCCTTCGGGAATTCAGTTTGTAGCCACGGACATTAAGACGTCAGTGCTTCTCTTACGAGCTGCTTTGACTGTTTGAAGAAGCCCAAGCCAAGCACATGCGGCAAGCTCTGCGAGCGCTGGAGAGACCCACAAACCAAATGCTACAACAGATGGAAGTTACTATCTCATCTTAGCATGACAGCAATAGCACACGTGTCTCTGGGCATTACGTCAGCAAACTAAATCGTCCAAGGGCCCAGGTGCGGTTCAAGCACGAGCAAGTGGCTACACGTGTGCCAGGCACAGCTTGTCTCAATCGAGGTTCAGCTTCCATTGACGGCCACATCTATCTCCCAAAGGAGCCAAGGAGTTTTCCTGGTCTGGACGAGTATTTGCTAAAGGACCGGTCAGTTTTCTGACCAGTGCTACTCTCAATTTGGATACACCATGAGTATCTTGTATGTAAGACAGTGAATCATATAAAGTCTGCTTAAAACACCAACACACCAACTCTTCAGCTGAGCCTATCAGTTTGCCTAGAAATGTTCAAAGGAGACAAAAGTGTTCAGGAAAATCGGACAGCCAGTATTTTAACCGAGTTTTGGAGTTCAAGTCGGATACAACCTTCATGTACGGTTACGTGTTGAACAACTGACCCCAGGGCAGTTCCCATTTGCTTCCATATATACTGAAAAAATCCAGAAATTCCAGAGTTGTGCCAAGAAAGTTCATGGGGAGATGTGATTTAAAAACCATTAGAGCTGTGCTCAAATTCCCAATATTATTAATAACATCTAAACAAAGTACTCAGATACAATGTAATATGTTTATTTTTATTTTTAAATCCAATTCATAAAGGTCCCTTTTTTAAACAAAACAGGAACAAAAAAAATCAACACAATTCAGAGGGCTTATCTCATTGACCATATTCCTCCCCACTCCTCACTTATCGTAACACGAAGCAGCAACTTATATTATTCGTGCTCATACAGTGGCACTTATATGAACTTTGTGTATTAAGCTTTAAATACAACACATTGTCCGTGAGCATAGCCCAAAGAGTACACAATACTACATTTTGAAAGCGTATGTTAAAAAAATAGGACAGTTAAGTGTATATCCAAGACAGTCAAACTCAAATATTTTGACTCTGCAAATCCTATAACAAGTAACAGCAATTTGAAACCGCGTACAAAGCAGGAGAACAGTGCCAACATGCCTTCGGTCCGTGAGCTATGGGAAAATATCAAGAGCACACATAAAGAAGCCAAAGAAAACCACCACAAATTCAGAGCTAACCTGAGGCACACCCGACTGCGACTCAACAAAGGCAGCTTCACTTTCCCACTCGATAATGCAAAGAGCTCAACACAACAACGAAAAGCGCTTCTATGCTACAGAACGTGAAACAGTAACTTCTTCCAATTTTGTCTCTGCATTTTGTTTTTTGGCTGTGGTTTTTTTTTTTCCCTTAAACAACTTGTTCAAAAAGTGTAAAGATGAACATCTAAATATACCAAATGAATGTATAAACTATGAAGCCAGAGAAGCTCCCAGAAGATTCCCACTTTCAACCTTGCATAGTGATAGCTGGCATCAATATTGCTACCATAGCTTCAGTGGAAGATATGGAAAAGGAAAAACCTTCACTTCTAAGTGATGCACGTACGTAACTTTTTCCTCACGAAATTCAGTTAAATGTAATTTAAGGAAAGGGAAATACAGCTCTAAAAAGGGATAGTGTTCACAAGCTTAAGAAATAAAAAAAAATTACAAAACAACAACATTCCATAATAAAAAAATGAAAATAATAAACATTCCATCATAACAGCACCTATTTTATCACTAAATAAGCCCCATACATGCAACAAACTACACCTACTGTATAAGGCTGTCAAATTAAAGGTTTACTTCTCATATAAACAAAGTGTAAAAATAGCAGTTAAGTTGCAATCTTCAAATTTAATGCTGTGTGGGGGCTTTGTGTGTGTGTGTGTGTGTGATCCCCTCCCATTTCCTCTGGTAGCAATCTCAGTTGCCCACTTTGTAGAAGGGTCGTGCACCTAGGAACCGTGATACAGATACATTGTGCCTAGGACAGTATTGTCGTATCTCTGTTCGACCTTGACAGAGTTGGAATGCTCAACAACACTACTAAGTTCGGGGATACTTTCAGCGGTATCCCCAAAACCATGATAGTGTCCATAGTGCAAAGTATCTCCGGGATCTTCCACCCACGAGGGCCGGTTGGAAACACAGCTACTCGGGCTTCCATTCAGGTGTAGGGATCCACACATCTCGGTGGAGTTACTCATGGCCTTTTCTGCTTCCTCGGTGCCATTGCTGGTGTGAATTCGGTGCCTACTGGGAGAAGTTATTCCAGGAATTATTCCATTAGGTGCTAACGTTAAACACTCCTCACGCCTGGCATCCATCCCACTGAGCTGCTGTGCGGCAGTGAAATCCAAATGTCCATTGATGGCACATCCATTTGTCAGTGCATTCATTATGGAGCTACCGCTACTCATATCTGCATCAAGAAATACACCTGTCACCAACAATTAAAGAGCAAACCAAAATACATCAAAATATCTCCACTATGCTCATTTAAATAAAATGTTTCCATACACAGCTTTCAAGATAAATCTACACTTTATTTATTTATTTATAACAGTATAGGTAGTTCCAAGTGAGGAGAGCCGACCGGTTAGCTCGTAGCATGGATTCTTATGTTGGAAATGCAACTATCTGTCTATGACCCACAGGTGAATATGCCTGCATTAATCTTTGCAAAGACAATGTGAACCTCTTGGGGTTTTTTTCTGCCATGTAACTGTGTGAAATAAGTGTAGCAGACAGTATCCCGGATGGGGTTTGAAAGGTGGAATAAATGGGATCTTTCCACCTCCATGGTAATACCCTCTTGGCATGAAGGAATACCTACGTACACACAAGAACTGAGTGTCTGTGAGAGGGTGAGGGGTTGTTTGTTATTTGGCTGTGGATTTTAAAGGTTTTTCATCTGTAATTTATCCATGGCTTTTTTTTTGTTTGTTTTGTTTTGTTTTGTTTTAGTGGTAACTCTCACAGTACTGTGTTCACTGAAACATGTCAAATAAAAAGTTATGTTGGGGTGCTAATATAAAACATTTCAAAGTTCCTTTATTCAGAAAGTATTTGATTTATCTAGCAGCATGCCAGATAACATACTAGGCAGGTCTGCATTTCAGTATATAATAACATCTGTACAATCCACATGCAAAATGCCATACAACAGCAACAGCAGAGTGCACAGAAAACTGAAAAATTAGTAGCAGGAAACAGAATTCTAAAAATGCGCATGCAAAACCCACTGACACCTGTTTCAAAGCAACTTCTCCTTTGAATTTAGCCATCAGTACAATAGGGTTTATTTCCATAAACAGGTATCACCAGTACATCTGAAATTCCTGGTTTTGCAGCGGTACTCAAAGTACCCGCAAAAGAAACGGGTTGAAATATTCTGCCTTAAAAATGCCTACCAGTAAACGACGTCTAAAATTTACATCTGTACCAGCAAAGGTGAGCAAGGCAAATGCAGAACTACAGGCCTATATGGCAACACTTATAAATTTGACATCCTGTTGTCATCCTCAGATACGTGCACATATGTTTATGTATACATGAATGTATAAACCTATGTGCACAACAGGACTGCGATTACTGCACGTTGCCAATTCAAGCCAGCAAGTCTTCTGGGAGCTTTTGTAAAGGACTGGGTGCTCCTGTCCAAGTGACACATGATGAATACCACAGTCTGACAGGGAAGAATCCCAAGTTTTGTTTCCCTGTTGGTCCTGTGCATGCATATTATTTGAAATAGGGATTCCCATACTGATGGTTCACGTACAGCAATAAACGATGCCAAGACACGGATTTGATTCGCACTAACTGGAGTTTCCTGTTCAGTCCCTACGTGAGTTAGAATAACCGCATTAGCTGACCTCGCTAACCACAAATTCTTAACTGAAAGCAGAAAAAGACAGCCCAAAACCAAGCCCATCGATACACCAAAGCTAACGTTTCAGTGATGAAAACGCACAGAAGGATTTAATATAGTGTTTATTATCTGAAAAGTGCAAAATTGAAGCTGTTTAAAAGTCAATCCTTATAGGTTGGCTTTGACAAATCAATTCTAATAAAAATGGCACTAAGCTTAGGTAATATGAAAAAGTAGCTAATCAATAGTTCTAGTGATAATTAGAGATTATTATTATGTGTTAAAAATTAGCACCTATAGTAATAGAGTATAGTTATGAAAGACAATCATTTTTCCATAAATAAGAACACTTTGTAATTATCACTGGAAGATATCAGTCTACTTTTAAAGAACTGATTATATATATATATATATATGTATATTTATTCCTCATATATTAAAATATCTGTTAATTATCATTCCCTTTGGTGAACCTGATCTGTGGTACAAAGCATGAACATATTTATCACAGAACTAATTAGAGAAAGGAATTAATTTCTGCCTGGAGTAATGCACTGTGATAGTAACCCCATGCCCTTCCCTACAAAGTGCATGGAAAAAGCTGACCCAAGACAGTTTTAATCGAAACTATTCATGTCCTGGGGTCATCAAAATCATCTAGATTGAGCAGCCCTTAAAAAACTTAGAACATTAATGTTCACTAATATTAGTAACATTCTGTTTCATCAAGATCTGTACAAAACATAAAAACTGCTTTCCAAGGTACGGTAGTTCCAAACACTAGTTTAAAACCTGTGATGTCCAGTCCTTTATTCACACAAACCACCACCACCACCCCGCTGCTCCCTAAGGATCCTGCACTTACATCATTGTGTCTGCCCATATTCTGAACACAAGATAGAGAACTAGACTACTCTTTCCTGTATTTCTACAACTATGTGGAATATAATTTCATTGTTACATGTTTTTTCAAAGCTATATAAGCACTAGGATATGTTTCCCTACCCACACTTATTAGCAATTAATCTATTTAATAGAAATGAAACGAGTAATTAAAATTATTTCTGGATTTCCTTTAACCTGAAATTATAGCAACAAAAAGCAAGGCACAATGTAATGCAAGCCTCAGGTTAAAAGTGAAACAGCCACTGTGGATTTCTGTTTATCTGAAGTATAATAAACTACTAATAAACCTTCTCTTTTGCCATTACAATATTTTGCATGAAACAGCTAATTTTAGATACTAACTAAACGCCCAATGTAATGGGTGTTACAGCAATACAATAGTTTTTGAGACTCTAAACAACAATGTGCAAAAATAAAGTACTAAGATTTATGCTTAAATTAAAAATAAAATGCATATTGATTCTTGCAACGACAAGGCGTTTGCATTGCAGAAACAGTGTATATTTCAATTTCTTTTGGTCCAACAGAAGAACTCTCCTGTTGTTTGGTGTCTTCAACCATTTGAATGTTGTTGTAGTTAACAGGAAACTGTCCACTCCCACCTGATACAACAGCAAACTCTCTATCAACGTGCATATTGTCAGCATCGTCCTCAACTCCTCCATTCATCATTGGTATTAAGCCATCAAAGCTGTAAGCTGGTAAAAGAAAAGAAGTCATGTTTAGTCACTGAGGCACACTTGAAAAGTCAGCCAACAAACAGATGAGTACTTTGATTATTAAAGCAAAAGCTTTTTGCAAAGAAATGCAAATTACACACATCTGAAAGCTTCACAAAGCTTCTTTGAGATTCCAAATGAAGAGTACGTAAGTGCCAAGTAAACTTGTACATTCAGTTTAATCCCTTAAAATGGAGAATTACAAGTGTACCCATCAGACTTTGCACCTACATACCAAACAGTTACTAGTCCTATGTACTAATAGATTGAGTAAAGTGCAATTTAAGTTACTCATACTCAGGCTTTACAGCTCTTGTGCCCGAGAGATAAAAAACAGTCTCTAACTCCAGCTTGTCTATTCAAGTCTGGACTGCTCCTTCTCTCGCTCCCAAGGGCCAGTTCCCAGTAACCCAGCGCCAGTTCACACCAGACTGCTCCAGGGCTTCAAGAGCTGAACCAATGGATCTCTTTTCAAGTCAGCAAGTGGTTAGACTGCTGCAGCTTATGCTTTAATAAGCAAGGTGGGCTTGACTTCACTCTCTATCTGCCACCCAAAGTACTGCTCCAGCAGACCCTGCACTGTTCTCACATCAGCATTAACACCTTTCTATGTACGCTGAACACTTTTAAGGGATAGTAGACTGTCAAGTCAGCTCTTCTTACCTTGAGCACTACAGAAATTTTCATAAATTACTTGTTTTTAAAGAGCCTTAAGCAATAGCCAGTGTCTCGGGCCTGGGCTAAAAGGAGACAGGGCCCTTGGATCAGAGAGCTTCAAATTTCCCTAACCTGGGGAGGGAAAAGGCATTTTTTTTCTTGTCACCTAAAGGAATAGGAATCTAGGAGCAGTTTCATGCTGGTTGATTCAAGGGTCCACCTGGCAATGCCCTCCATCGACGCCTCACGAAGAACACCTACAACCCGCTGTGCTGAGGCCTACAGTACAGACAGCCAGTTGTAGTTACCAGGAAACTGTTAACTAGTGTACAGCACAGTTGCCACTTTGCCAAGGGCCATGAACCAGAGGGGATTGGGGCTGCTGCTAACACCCTTGTGCACAGCCTTCCACCAACCAGCCTGGGGGGAGCAGGGGAAATTTCTGGAACTGACTTCAGGAAAAGAGGACATAAAATCCATCATGTTTCTAAGTCCAAATAACAAACTAGTTGGTGTATATTCTGAAAGAGGTGAAAAAATTACTTCTGTTAAGTTCACCACCAGCCTTTGGAACTCATTTTTGCATTAATTAATTACTTTGTACCACATTATAGCATCCACCAGTGTTGCTTAATTTGAGGCATAAGAGGTTTTTTTTTTTAATACTATGCACCCACCTGCAGATTCACACGTGTGTATATCAACAAAATTACAGACCAGTAACCCACATCCACCACCCAGGTTAGCTATTTCAGGACAAAGGGTGAAACACAGCTCGTGTGTTTCTCTTCCCCTGTTTCTACTGCTTACAGGCTCTTCTAAGGGGCACACACAGTGCCTGGTCATAAGAAGTAGGCTAATTGGGGGTATAGCCATCAAAATTTGACACTTCCCTGCAAATACAAGTTGCCTGCACTCTCTCTGAAAGGAAGAAAAATCACATGTGGAAAGTTTTTCAAGGACAATAGACCAGGAAGGTTTTGGTAAGGGCAAAATTACCACAAAATTTGGTGTAAGGGCATACTGATGACTTCTTGCTACTCAGCTCTCGTTTGGAAAGCACCACAATAACAGGGATTCTTTCTCACACTCACAGACTTTTTACCTTGATACTATAGATACTACTCATGCCAATGTCTTGGAGGACAGACCTGTCAGATTAGAAACCTTAGCTTTCACAGCAGGGATGCATCTCAGAATTACTCTGAAAACCTTCAAGCAAATGCAGGGAAGCTTATGGCTTTGTTTGCCACAGTATGAAAAAAATCACAGTTAAAAATGTTGAAATTTACTTACTTTGCTTCTTCTACCACCTCTGTAATTGCTCAGATCTTGTTCACCTAAACGCATCAACTATTGATTTGCTTGATCTAACTTATCCCCTGTCCCAACTGTTGATACTGAAATGTAAACCCAGATACTGCTATTTCACAACACCACACAAAACAATACTAGCTGGCTCCATGACACTCCGAGTTCATAGGGAAACGCTACTGACTAGACAGGAGTCATTTTCTGAAACTAACTTGCTGGTTATGAACTTTCGGAGGAAGGAACAGCTCCTTGAAACAAGACATGTAGCTCTGACTTCAAGCAGTGCATCCTACTAAGAGAAGACGAACACACTGCTGACATCTTTCCGTCATTGTTAGGGGCAGTTGTACAGGTCACAAGTTTCCTCATTCTATGTAGCTACTGATTACATGAAGTAATGTATCCTGTTATGACAGAACACCCTGTTAAGGCCTGTGATCCTGGTTCAGTTGAAACGGTGGGTGGATAGCAAGCACTAAAGCAAATACTACAGTGTCAACACTGATGTAATTTGCATTCTGAGCGTCATATTCAGAAACACTGGTTTTTGTTTCAACTCCTCCTCTCTGGTTATCTGGAGTTAAGCGCTGTTTGAGCCCATTTATTTTGAGCTCACCGAAAGCCACATCTGTTAGAATATAAACTTTAACTCTTCAATGAAAACCTACACAGTCCTTTTCCTGATGCTAGACACAGGAAAAAGGAATGAGGTTTGAGTGCTGAATGCTGTAGGTTTGGGATTTTTTTTATAATTTAAAGGGATAACCAACAGAAAGGAAGAACAGAATAGTCCCTTGATAATTCAAGGTGCTTAAAAGATTCAAAACCAATTTCTTCATAGAGCTACCAAAAATATCTTTAAGGTTGTGCTGCTGCATCATTACTGGAAAAGGAAAATGCAGTATGATCACTGCGTAAGGCTGAATCACAATCTTTAAGGTTGCTTCCAGTCTTACATCCTCCTGTAAGATATCAGTTCCCCTTGGAACATGAACCTGGAAACTTAAAAGTATGTTAATTTACAATGTCAAAGACATAATCCCTCTTGATTTGAGAAGACTTTTTGTGTTAAATTTCTTTTATCCACCTTACCTAGCAAACAGCTTTCAAACTGTGAATTAATCTTGAAGTGGAAAATCACCATCACAACATCTGGGCATCCTTGTGAATTCATGCAAATTTATTTGGCTCTCCTGAACAAGAGTAATTTGAGGACAGAGTGGAAGCTGGTTTCAGCTCCTACTCTTCCACATACTACTTTTGATATCATGTACCTTCAGGAGTCTCCAGAAACAGAAATTTCTGGACACACCACGATGATGACAACGAGAATTGGAAACTTGTGGCACAGAGTTAACTGTATTGATCAGCTTCCTGGATGAATATGTAATTTAGGTATGTATACGGAGTTATTAAAAAATACTCAACACTGAATCCAAAAGGCTTTAAAATGTTTATTTTTCCTTTCTCAGCAACAGTATCACCCCACCCCTTTTACCTCTGTAGTCTCACCTTCTGTTCTAGCCTTCTTTACTCCAGCAGACTCCATATCTTCAAAGGATCTCTTTCGACTTGTCCCACCACTGAATGGATTGGGACCTGCATTCTGATGAACCCCATTTAAGGTGCCATTGCTATAGAAACGATTCAGGTGACAGTTCTGGAGGTTCAAGAGAAACTGGGCACATTCTTGGAAGCCCTGGGTATGTGCAAGGTCTGCTGCTGTCAGGCCACTGGCATTTCTCAAGCTGTACAATACAAAGAAACTGAATTACACTCATTCATCAAGCTGGCTGGCTGCTGTTGCTGCCCTTACTGACTATCTATCTGTTGGTGATGAGAGAAAACATACACTTAGCAAATTTCCATTAAGCAATTAGTTATCAATCTTAGTTTTATAACTAACTTTTCGCACATATATCTGACTTCTAAGCAAAATTTGGGAGACAATAAACTTTTAAACAAAATAAATATACTATGTGCCTTAAAAAACATCTTCCTATTTGAACTTCTCAAAACGCTTTATTCTAAAGTAGTCTGAAGTATCTGAGCTTTACATAAACTTCAGACTAATTTAAGCCTTGAATTTACCATCTCCTGCTGTTCATTCTGCAATCTATTGCTTTAACTTGAGCAAAAGATCAAATACTCAAAACAAACTTAAGACTTGGCAATTGTCCATGGCATTCTCGTTTCTAAGGTAACGACAACATCACCTAACAATAAAATATATACATATATATAAAAGATATAGATAAATGTGCTATATTTAGTTATGCTTTGCTTATACTTTTTTTTCCTGGTTTGTTTCTAATTTCAAAGTGTGTGACATCATAAGTGCTGGGACTTGCTTTGGCATTTGAACCAAGACTTTCCCACGGACATCAAGGAGATCAGAAATTAAATCATCTAGGCCACATAGAGATGTAGAGGTTTAACTCGGAAGAGTGCTGCATCATATACACTTACACAAAACTATGGTGTGTCTGTGCTTAGAAATATAGGCTAGCTTCATAAGGAAAAGACAGAACGTGGAGTGGAAGATGCCAGTAAATCTTTTCTAAGTATTTTCTACCTTTGCAGACAGATATAACTAGTCAGAAAACTCAACTTTTGCTTCCTGGCTTTAGTAGATCATACCAGCCTGTTACTTAAGTATCAAGAAACAGACAAGCCAACAGAGCAAGAATGGAGAAGACTAATAGGCCTGATTCTGTTGAAACTCATAGAAAGTAGAAACCGACTCTCTCCAGGTCACATGAGGACAACAATGAACAAGGCCCAGATTTACTTCCTACATCACTGCAACTTACTTGCTATAAAAATGAGATAAAAAAAAAAAACTTTGAAAACTACTACAACAAATCTAATTCTTTAAATGGATACTGATGGATTACACAAAACTTGGAAGATGAAGTAAAAATACTACAGAACCAGAAAATCCATTAGGATAGAGAAGAGTAATTTCATTCCACACTACAATATTGTAAAACACCATTTACTTGCACTATTAGTGACAATCCAGAGAGCAGCCACCAAGAGTGGTCTCAGAAGTAAGATTTTAAGTCTGAAAAACCTGGTTAGCCATATAAAAAATGACACCTCAAGGTAGAGGTATTAGTTCTGAATACGTAGAAGACAGTTGTAATGAGAATAATTCATTCTGT
Organism: Heliornis fulica; assembly: GCA_013399135.1. Lineage (NCBI taxonomy): Eukaryota > Metazoa > Chordata > Aves > Gruiformes > Heliornithidae > Heliornis > Heliornis fulica. Next base: position 38,689 of record VXBZ01004300.1, on the reverse strand, counting down.
GTGTCCAGTGCAGGCAGGATACGAACAGGATCAACATGAAGAAAAGGTAACTGAAGTTAGGAGAAAGTTTCATAGTATAAAGATTGCTGAACCTCCAGAAGGTTCTCTTCCCTGTGCCTCCTCGCCTCCCCCCACTTTAAGAGCAAGTGATAACTTCAGAAATTCTGCAAAATGGTCAATCCTTCCTCATGCTGAACTAGACGGTATGTTGAAGTCCGTGTTAACCAACTTCCAAAGTTCTTCCAGCAGTTCTAATTTACCTGCATTGTGCTACATCTGTATGCTACACAACTGCAGCTTAAGAAACAGAAATTTCAATGCATCTGTTTCAATCAAAAAAGAATAGCTCAGTTCTTCAAAATCCATTTTAAATTTGCAAGCCCCAAAAGGAAGATGAAGGGAATCTGAACAAGAGCAAACTGAAGTTACGCAAAAATGACCAAAACAATATGGTGTTGACTGACCACCTAATAAAATTTCAAGGCATAAGTAATTCCATTAGTTCTCAAGTGTTATTCAGTAACTCCAACTTGAAAAATGGACCAGAAGACAAGACTACAGTTAGGTCACCATTTCCAAAAGGAATGTCAATGTAAGATGTCAGAGGCATTTGGAGATACAGACTAAGATCAAAGTTTGTAAGGTTTACATGACTGAATTCTGGGAATGAAATGTTTCACAGAAACAAAATAATTAAATTAGTATTCCTCAGCTTTTAAAATTTAATGACTTCTTATATTTTCAGGTCTCCTTTCCACCTCTTCCTAACAGCTTACTCCTAACAGGTAAAGTTATAGCTGTTCCACAGTAGTATTTTGGAAGCACTTCCTAGGTTTTCAAGGCACTCAAGCACACTGGCTATTAACATTCACATTCCTGAGAGTTTAGAAATGCTTTGCTTAATCCGAGTCTTAAACAAAGAGTTCTGTGTCTCTAAGTTTGTGGTGACAAAAAGAGAAAAAACATCCAAATAGAAGATTAGAGAATTTAGATGACTCTCAAAACTGGCTGGCCAACTACTATGGAAAAGAACACAACTGTTAAGTCCCTCTCTGCTCCCTCTCAGTGGGAACACTAAACTATCCTTTCTATAATCATGTCTTGATTCATCTGGGACTTTGAGATTTCACTTAAAACTGGCTTGCATTCCAACATGAATGGGAAGGAGAAAAAGGAGAAGTTGACAATACTGACAGAAACTTCTAAGTCTCACCTTCTCACTAACAGGACAGAACGATAAAAAAGAGCTCCTTCCTTCTTTAGCTGACATTTCCAGCTTTCTCCAGGAGGAAAAATCTGTCAGTGAGAAAATAAAAGGCAGCAAGAGCTAGCCACGCTATACCAACTCAATGTAACGAAATGAAAGTAATCGAAGATCAAATGGCTAACTCAATTAGCCACATGCACAAAGTAGGAAAGAAAACACCCTTAGAATGTATCACGGAGTTTTACCAGACTGGAATAATTTTATATAGTCCCAAAATACACAGAAATATGTGATCTCTGGGAGGATTCCAAGCGTGTGACAGGAAAATCCAGTCTTACTCCGTCTCTCTAGAAACAATCAAGGACATCTCTTAGATCATTCTTTAAAAGCAGCAATCTGGATGTGGAGTGTAACTACCTGGTTAGAGATGTGGTTACAAGGGACTGGGAACACATCTATTAGTAAATCTGCAATGTACTGACTACCGCTACCAATGTCTGAAAGTGAAGCTGCTACCTCAGCTTACTGCATGAGCTAAGCATGCAAAAACTATTGCTGCAAATGGGCTCCATTACAGGAATGAAAACAGAAATGCTTCCCTGCTCCAAATACACGTAAGACTAAGGAGTTCAATCTCTTATGTGTAATCCCAATGTCAGTCTTTGGTTATGAACTGCAACCACGTGTGAACTGTCAAATGAAAAGGAGGAGTAGCAATTGAAGATGCATGTGGCTATTAAGGCTAAAAATCAGCAAAGTAGGAAGTTCAAAACAGTAATCACTATATTTAAGTAAATACTACAGTTAATAAGAGGTACCCCTGGAAAGGTATGTCTCCATTTCTTACAGCTACCTCCAGAGGAGAAAGATTTGACTAGATAAACGATATTACAACTGAAAGTAACTTCAAGACCTGGGCTATGAAAGAAAAAGCAGTCAGGGAGCGTGGGTGGGCTGAAAGTATGCTGTTGGAAAACATGGACTGAAATTCCTCAAAATTTCATGTCTCCCGAAAAAGACCCTAAAATATCTTATTTTCTACCTATCCTCCATTTAATAAAATAAAAATCCCTTCAGTACTAGTTTTATCTTTTACCCTAAATAACTTCCAATAGTAGAAGCTCCAAAGAAGCTCAGAACACACCATTTGGTAATTAGATCTTCAGGCAAGCTGTCCTTTTGTTAATTCTAACACGCAGCAAATATAACAGCTCTATTTCTGTAACTGCATTACTTAATTTAGAAATGAGTAAGGAAGTTTCCTGTAGGCTTTTGTGCCTCTCATTTGTTTTTTTTTTTTTGTTTGTTTGTTTGTTTGTTTGGGGCCCCCTTGCTGATGAAGATGCCAGTGGACAAGCCTACCTTTCATTTTAGGGTTTTTCTCTAAGCTAGGCTATCTGCAGCAAGACTAGACAAATAACAAGCTACACAGTCTGTATTTTTAAAAGATGATCTTATGAAGAAGCTATGAATAAGGAAGATGTGGAAAGATGGAGTAAAGTCCTATTAAAAAAAAAAAAGACAACCAGACTAAGCCTTGAATAGTCACATGCATTTTATAATCAGTCAGTCTTTTACCAAATAGTATTCATTGACTTACTGCAGTATTTTCTCAGTGTTGGCCTAGTTACTGTCACAACAGACAGCTGTGCACCAAAGACTTAACTCCCTCTCTAAAAGAAGAAAAAATAGTCAGGAAGTGAAGACATTTCTGAAGGTCAGTCCAGCTGCAGGAACAAGTGAAAAAACTGAAGGAGGGTCACTGAAAACTAGAGCTCTGAAAATATCATTCCCTTTTTAGCACCTACTCCACACAACACATGAAAGGTGGAACAGACAAACAGAAAAAAAAATCCTTACTTAACCCTGTCCAGGAATAAATGCAGTAAGTGGTCAGAAAGTTGATTTGCTCTGTGCTTAGAAAACACATTCTTTGCATCACTTCAAAAGCAAGTCAAGTATTTGAAAAACAAGTGAGTCCTGTTAAGGTTCTTACACTTAGCCAATATTTTTTTCTTTATAGTTTATTCACTATTTCCATGTAATTTTTATTGCTAGAAACAAATTATAATCATGAAGCATGGTATCACTGACCCTCAGCCTTCTTGTAAACTCAAGTCCAGGAGCTTGGAAAGGTAAGAGAAACACTGCTTTCTTTAAAGTACAGAAGTATGAGATGCTAACTCCAAAGCAGCAGCAGAAAGACAAAGTTAACTGTAAAGATCTATTTTCATTTTATAAGTTATTCTAAAAAGAAAAAAAAAAAAAAAACGAGAAAAGTTGAGCAAAGTCTGAATATGGATCAGTAGGAGATCTTGAAGGTCCTTGACAGATGGTATTTAACTGTTCTGTAGTGACAGCTGTATTATAAATACAAAATGTGTACTATTGCATTAATACTTAAAGCTCTGACTTGTGTATATACATTTATTCACAGACCTACAGTGCTTAAAAAACAACACTCTTCTAACAGTTTTCTTCTTCCAGCAAGTGATGTCCACCAGCAGTCTTCAAAACTGCCTAATCTTGCACAAAGAGGAATTTTTTGTTTTAAAATCTTTCTCTCTCCAGTGACATCATAACTCTCACTTTAGAGGCCCAGTTCATGTGAGACTCCTGGTACCAAATTAAGCAGCTAAAAAGAAGCCACTGGTGAAGCATATGTTTAGGTATTTCCTTCTTCTGAAATGGGTTTAAGAATGCTGCCTGTGAGCGTAATTCAATTGTTCTTCAAAAACAAGAGGTGAGTACATTATCTGATCAAACACGAAACACGAAGAAACACGTGTCCAGAAACACGAAGTTAACTCTCAGTTTAGCTTTAGTTCAGGGAATGATTTTATTATTTCAATCTAACCACAATTTGCTGGCTTTGAGAAGGAAAAAAATCTGAGGCAAGCTCCCAGAAAATACACAAGACAACTTCACCATGATTAACTTACAGAAAGCAGGAAGCCAAAACTTAGGTATTGCTTAAATGTTAACTACCTTTGTTTAAGAAATATTTACTTCAGGATAACTTATAAAATTTATTCTTAGAAAGAAAAGATGAAGACTTGTGCTCCTCACATTGAATTAAAAATTAGACTGAATTTGCTCATGAGAAAAAACCCACCTTATTTCTAAATTGCTCCAGTTATTCATATTTTTCATACTTAACTAAGGAAACAAGCAAGTTCATTTCTCCATATCTTTAATACAGAAATACATTTGAAATACACTATCATCCACTTATAATGTCACATACCTTGAAAAACAAAACAAAACGTTTGCTACAAAAAGTCAACAATCTTTTTGAAAAAAACCCATTCATAAATGTAAAAAGATCCTCTAAATGTTTCATTTTAAATAGTGATTACACCACCTAGAGCTTACTGTGCTTTTGTTAATGCCATGCGACAATCTAAGAAAATAAACCACAGTTCTCATATATCAATGTAAAATCTGTTAAAAAATACTGATCTCAACTTATCTATTGTTAGTTTACAAATAAAAACGTAGATAATTGTAAATTAGGGTAAGCAAAGCATGCAAATCTATAGATTCTATATCTGAATTCCTAGATTAGCATTAAAACCAATCACCGCAACAAATACCTCAACAGTATGCCTTGTGTGCAGAAAGGAAGCGATACTGAACATTCAATGCCACAACTGTAAGGTTTTCGGAGAAGCACCTGTGGCAGTTTCAGCAGTTTCTATATGGAATGCTCCCCCTTTCTAGGATTACTTGAAAAAATCAAGTCAATTCGAATTACGTAGCTGTAAAACATTGACACGTGTAGTTTTTACAGTTTCAGAATCTTCTGTTTGATTTAAACGGGCAATGGTGCATAAACAGGAAACTTATATCATAAGGGATCACATATTTGCAGGCAACATTAAGATTAAAAGTTACATTAACATACATAAAGTGCTGTAGCACATTATTCAATATGTAAGCCATTATCATGTGACCACCTTAACAACAAGATACTAAGCCTTTTATGCCTTTAAAGCATTATTACTTTCATCCTGAAACCAATTTGTCAGTTCTTCACCAAAATTTATATAGAATGGATTAAAATTACCGGTCAACTCATGGCTTCAATTACTTTAAATTTAGTAGGCTGTATCTCAAAAGAATTAGTAACTATTCCTATACAAAAAAAAAAAAAAAAGCAGATACAAGGATTAAACAAAACAAAAGGAAAAAGAGAAAAAAAATCAGAACACTAATACGCCCACAGTGAGAAAAAAACGTTTCCTACATAAACATCAGTATACTAGTCTAAAACTTCTAAAGCAAAATGATTTAAAAATACTAAACTTCAGTGTTTTAACCCTTTGGTGTCCAAATATGAAAATTGTGAAATAGTTTCAAACATGGGGCCTGGGGTTGGGTTTTGGGTTTTTTTTTTTCTTTTTAGATAAAAAGAGAAAAAAAGTAATTCTTAACTAAGCAACAGATGTGTGTCACTGCTGGGGACAGCTATAAAAATTCCCGCCAGAATTACATACTGGGCATCTAAAAAAAGCACAAGTTGGTGCCAAGTTTTTATTTCACAACAAAACATGTGGCAGCTGAAATTATTTTTAGACTTTTAAGAACAATGGTAGAGTTTCTCAGAGCATCCTCCAAAATCATAACAAGATGAATATACTGGAAAGAAGAAACCTGTTCTTTGTGAAGCCTTTTTTTCCCTCACTTAAAAATATCAAGGTTCATCATGAATTATGTAGTTATAATCAGCTCCTAGATACTTCAAGTCATTGCTGAGCAAGAGCTGGCAGAAGATAGAATTCATTAACCATGATGGGCAACCTCAGAATTATTACAAGCATCACCATCAGGCAGTGATTTATTGATCTACCTGAACTCCAATTTATATTCTTTAAGAAAGACCTCCAACAGTGGACTACAATTTTCAGTATCTCAAGTAGAAGTGATTCACATTCCCTAGTAAACTTCTGTCTGAACAATGTAGGCCTATCTGACTTTGATCAGCAATCAACAATATCTTAAAATTCAAAACTGATTACGTTAAAAAGTGATGCCTAAACACAACTCATGAAAGATAGGCATGCAAGACTATGGTAACTCTTACAACATCAGTCTGATTGCGATACAGGATAACAGCAAAGACCTTCCCTATTCAAATAAGTATTTCCGAGATCACTAAGAAAATAAGAATTCCAAATAAGCACCTTTTTAGTACTGCAACCAGTTTTAAGTCCAAAGAAAATGTGAGATTTACTTAGCCAAGCAGCTCTATGAAAAGGAGAGCCTGTCATTGCTGCTGCTATCATGTTTCTAGAAACAGACCAAGAAATACAGACAGAGCTGCTTAGAATGAGGAACACATTATGGAAGAACATGAAATAAAAGTTCAGCGCAAACTCTGGCTTGAAAAGTTAAAACAACCTTGCAACACAGATTCTGCCAAGATGCCCCTAGTAGCAAATCAAATCATGCTATTTCTCCTTAACATACCAACTGAAAACCAACAATTGAAAAATTAAGAAAGCTTCTTTCATATGTGCCAAACATTGAAGAAAGTTCAAGAGATTCAGTACAAAAAGCACGGACAGTAAGAGCTTGGGAATAAAACTAAAGAGATAAATTAATTTTTGTGCAAAAGGGGAAAAATATTTAAACATGAAAAGACTAATGGTATTAGATGAATTCATTACTTTTTTTTCCGGTCACAGGCATGGAGAAGACTACCAAACTACACAAACGTTTGTTTTTTTGTGACAAAGAGCATCAATTAAGTTATTTTACTCAGACATGACCTTTTGGATTAAGAAACTGTGAAGTGCATAAAACCACTTCAGGTGAGCTTCACAAAAAAGTTTTTTCAACTTAATATTTTCCTCCATTTAGAATAAAATTTATCTACCTTATCTTGAACAAGATCAAGCACAACAGAAAGAAGGAAAAAGAAGAGTAACATTTTCCCTATGCTGTAGCTGGCCAAAGTTCTTACAGAGTTTAAGACTCCACAAAACAAAACGCATCTTGTAACCTGTAGCAGATGAGATACACTCTTCAGGAACTTTTCAGACCAACTCAAACATGTTCTGGGCTATCCCACAGCTACCTAGTATTTTTGTCCAGGTTGAAAGGAACTATATGAACTATGATCAACTTTACTGAAAAGACACAAACTAGAACAGCAAATGAAAGCCACACTAACATGGCAGAAGTTAGAGCAGAACTAGCCAAAAAGCATCAACAAAGTACAGCACTCATGCAGATCCTCATGACCATGAACGTCTAGACAAACCGTCAGAACTAACCAGACCTCTGTATTTTGGAATAGTCTCTTCCCTTATTTCTTACACAGTATTTATCTTGAGCTCTAGCCAAGTTCCACTTCGTAAGGCTTTGGTTTCTCCACCTGACTTAACCACACCCAGGTTTCTGTTGCCAATAACTGTTAATTTTTCCCCCTGGATGATTACCTATCTGAAGGGAAGCCACACAGTGAACATTAGTAGCACAGTATCATATGTGAAGGCAGATCACTCCCAAAAAAAAAAAATCCAAACATTCCTGTCACCAATCTGAGCTATCCTCATATAAATTTCCTGGTAATGCTTCAATGCTCTTTATCCAGCTCTTCTGTACTGAAGAAAAGCTGAGAAACCTGTGCTATAGATCTCAAAGGCTGGTCAGTAATGAACAAGATCTCCATATCCTGTGAACTTCCTTAACATTCCAGAAAGGTCAGAAAACACCAATGCTTTAACAAAGGATGTTACTTTTATGAATAAAACGTACAACCTCTTCTCACACTGTATTCTTTCGCACTGATGTCGGGAACTACTGCTGTTATTGCACCTCCACTAAGAAAAAACTCAGTCTGGAACTGAACAGGAACTCAGTGGTAAGAGTCTGCCTTGGCTTCCTGCGATTGTTCAGAACAGCTTTAGCTGTGAAAACTATTCTTTTACACCCCGGTGTACTCTGAGCCCCTCTCTTCCACTTTTTGATTTATCACTTACTCAGGCATGCATGAAGAATTACTTCCGAATTTTTACTTGAGAGTAAATCCAAATTACTACCTTAGGTCACAGTCACAACCTTCTACAAACCACATTAAATTCCTCTATGGCAATCAAGCATGAAGCCAAACATGGAATAAAGTAGCAAGCTTTACATGTAGTTATTTGTCAAGAGAGTTCGAGTTCTACCACCAAAATACACAAACTACTTGTCTAAGCCAGGAATAGGAAGAAACAATTCCAGGACCTGTAGGCTCCCTACTGTACAATGGTCGCCAAAATAATAGTACAGTGACACTTCTTAAAACACTTGTGTACAATGAAGCAGCAACAGCCACATTTTCCCCTCAACTATACTAATAGTGTTTACTAATGCAACAGTGGCAGTTAAACGGCTGGACTAATTACTATCTGGAGAGCAGGCCATCGGGTTTGCAAAAAGAATTGTGTATAAATTGGTCCCCAGTCCGGAAAGTACCAAGCAAACTATATAAATATTCATCTGCTAATGCGCATTAAGAACCACTTTGTTGAAAATGCACCTACATCCTATCCCTAAGACAGTAAAAACGTGAAGCATTACTCCTAAGACGAAGTCCATGAGTATCATAAGGAAGGAGGATGTTGATTCTTCTATGCTGAATAATGAAGCAGTAAGTTTTTCAAGAAAAAAAAAAGACAGTAATGGCACAAGTTCAACAATGCTGGACATTTTTATTGGCTTCAGTTCAATATTAAAAAAATTGCAGGTAAGTTCGCTAGGTAAGAAGAACAAGCAAATTTCGAAAACCTGCACCTATCTCAGATTTTAAGAACTCCAGAAACTAAAGGAGGAGATCTCTGAAACCCAAGACCCTTCAAGAGAACAGGCCATGTGAGTTTCCTCTCTGGCTGAAAAGCTACTGAGGGTTTACATCACAAAAAACCAGCCATATATCAGTCTCCACCTGTCTTTTCACTAAAGGTGACCAAATTTCAGGAAGTCAGCAAGTGAACAATGAGAATAAAAGCTGACATGCCACATGAATGATTACAATTAAAAAGGTAAAGAGGCCTTATTTCAAACACACATATGACAAGAATTTCACAAAAGGGCTAATTCAGAGTCACTTAAATTCACATTGGAAGATTTTCTGTTGAGGAGGATGGACAGCAGCTGTGAAAAAGAAAAAAATGAACAATGCTTCTTCTTTTCTTTTAAAGAACACAATCCCTGTTAATGACACAAGAATTTGCAAAGAACTAAAATTAAGCCACCATCAAAGATTGGGAATAAAGGTTATGATGAAAAACTAAATACCAGAAACATGACATTTCTGGCAGAATATGAGTGAATTTACACATTCAAATGAATGCAAGACAAGCTTCAGTGAGAAAGTGGCTGCAGCATCTGCCTGAACTAGATGAACATCATAGTACTGATCTGGTAGAAACAAGGTGTACCTCCAGTGTGTCAGTTATTCACCCCAAACCTGGAGATCAGAGTACAGGAAACTAGAAAGGAAAGTATCTCTTTGGGGTCCTGTATCATCCCTGTCATGATATACAAACCAATTTTCCCCAAAACCTTAGGAGTTCTGGCAGGCAAATAGTTTTCCTATGCTACTATTCAAGCATCTTGATCAACAGAAGCCTGAATCAAGCGAGTACTTGTGTTCAACTGGATGGGAGGGTAAGGAGATAGAACTCCTTGAAAGAGTCCAGTGCAGGGCCACCAAGGTGATGAAGGGAGTGGAACACCTTCCTTATGAGGAAAGGCTGAAGGAGCTGGGTCTCTTTAGCTTGGAGAAGAGGAGGCTGAGAGGCGACCTCATTAATGTTTATAAACATGTAAAGGGTGAGTGTCAGGAGGATGGACCCAGGCTCTTCTCAGAGATGGCCAGTGATAGGACAAGGGGCAATGGGGTCCAAGATGGGAAGTTCCATCTGAATGTAAGGAAAATTTCACTGTGAGGATGACAGAGTGCTGGCACAGCCTTCTCAGAGAGGTTGTGGAGTCTCCTCTGAAGACATTCAAGACCAATCTGGACACATTCCTGTATGATCTAATCTAGGTGATCCTGCTGGGGCAGGAGGTTTGGACTAGATGATCTTTCAAGGTCCCTTCCAACTCCAACTTCTGTGATTCTGTGTACCAAGCCTGTCCACAAGTTGCACCTCTCTCTATCCCAGAATAGTGTTACAAACTTCTCGCCTAGCTCTGAATCAAGTCACTATGGAATACACAACTGTTCAGTGACAGCTGCAGAAGAATTTTTATTCAGAAATAAGTGGAGACACCACACAAGAGAACTGAATGAGAACAGACGTGAAACAAAAGTTCCAAACAATATAATTAACAGCTGTATATGCTTATTATTTTCTTTGATTCAAAAGTGTCCTGTGTTTATAGCTGAATTTTATGTTTATGTATCTATGCTGTGATGCAATCTATGCAACTATGTTAATACCCAGCACTAAAAAATTGTTATTGTGAAAAAGTAAAACAAAACATGGCACCAAGAAGGCTTTTCCTCCATAAAAAGCTGTGGACATTTATTTGTCACCATGATAAGTAATACACAATGAACCATACATAAGTTGCATAATTATGCTTTTTAGTGAAAATCCAGCAGTTATTATGGATACTTTAAAAAGTACTATCCACATTAAAAAGTCAGTTACACAGCAAACCTTTTCACTCATATGAGGACATTGTGACCACCTGCTTCCCCCTCTTCAAGGGTCCATGAATACCATAGTTAGTGGAGCAACCATTTTATGGCTGTAGGACATACTGTGCACAGAATATGCTTCAGCTAAAATGAGAAGGTAAATACCACAAAAAAAATCAAAATATTTTTACTAGGGTACAATTATTATTTTTAATATTATTAAAAATTTACACAGGAATAGAGACCCAAATTCTCTCTCATCAATTAGGAAAACAATGCAACAACTTCATTAAATTTAGAGACTACAACATACTGCATTTCTCTGTAAACGCAATAAACTAACAAGCCTGAAATAAACTAGAACAATTCAAGTGAAGCAATTTTAATCAAACTAAGAAGTCTTACTTTTATCCTTACTGAACTATTGTCAGTATTCTTTGGCTTCCAATATAACCAAAGGAATTAATAATGTAGAAATACTGTAAACACTGATATTGAAGATCACACTAGTCCAAGTTACTTCACTTTAACAGCAGTACTTCAATAATCACTTGCTAATCAAAAATAAATTTCTTGCAATATTACACTACTGATTACAAGTGTTTGTGTAATAACAAAATTTTAACATCCATGTTCTACGTTCTATAAAAAAACAAACCTAGAGATGGTGCAATACTTGATGTTAAGCATCAAGTATAAGGAGCACATTTGACTATTCACAGTCAAGGGATATTCTCTGTACCTTAACTATCTATCATAACTGTATGAAGAAATAAGGGAAAAAATGGATTAGAACATCTAAGCCCCTTTAAAAATGCCACTCAACATCAGTACAGATCAGCACTTTGGTTACAACTAGTGCTTCATTCTGCATTTATTAGAATTCTTGCCTTGATCCTGGTACAGTCAACTGTAATATTTGGTTAATATATACAAATGGACACTTAAATGCATGGATAAAACCCCTCTCCTTTTCTTCTAACTGAATCCATACAAATAAAGGAGTTAAAAGTTTCTAGGTGTTCTCCATGTTTTCAAAATTTACAACAATCAGGAAATCACCATAACCTCTAGGGATTGGGCTAATTTTTCAGACCCAAATAACGCGAAATCAATCAGGATCATATATATATATATGTGGAGTTAGTCTAATTTAACATATTGATCCTGGAAACTAGATTCCAGGGGGAAAAAAAAATCCTCACCCTATTTAGTCAACAGCTAGTCAATGCTGTCTTGGGTGACAGGACAAGTCCTGATCCTCTAAAGGTGGGTTGCTCCACCAGCCTATATCCCTGATTTTGCCACTGCCTGGATAGGATGCAATATTTATTTACTACCAAGCTTATGACAAGTTCATCCTACTGAAACACAGAAGGAATTCCAAGCTATAAAACTGAGAATTCCAATACTTCCTGTTCACAAAAACTGCTATAAAACTACACTACTACCGATGCAAATAGCTTTGGTCAAAGGCAGGTATCACACTCCATAATTTACAGAAATATTTTGCCTATGGCCTGCAAGCCCTATGGATGTAACATGTCTTCTTCTCTACATGAGTCTAACTCACACATTCCACATTGTTCATTCAGTTCCACCACTTCCCTTTTGATAGGATACTTTGTAAAAATCACAAGATTACATACTAATTGATGATGATAATTTAGGTTTGCTCAATTCCACAGTAAATTTAAATCCAAGTTTATCTTAAGATATCTGAAAGTGTTTGCAGAATGGTAATTTATAAATTTAATACTCATTTAATGAATGAAAGCTGCGTAAGTTACTTCAGCAATCTCTTCACATAAAGCAATTTGTTCATTACTATTAAAAGGTACTACATTCCCTGAATACTCTACAGTACCACTGAAAGAGTTAAATTTTATGGTAGATTTAATCAGGGCAGCATTACAAAAACAGTAAGATGGAAACCAAAGGGTAAAACAAGAAATTAACTACATGATTCTTATTTCACTTACAACTTAAAATTCTCATATAGCAGGTTAAAATACAGTAACTAGTTATCATTTAAGATAATAAGGCTAATTCTAATTAAAACAAATTGCTAAAGTATTTACATTATTATAAGCCATAGAGCTTATACTCAACATTTCTAGGTGAAAACTGCATCCATTTTGTCCATGCTGTAAGTTGCAAAAGTTTGTGAGATTTTCTGAATGTTTTTGCAGTACATAAACCTTTAAAGAAAAAAGTTAACAGGGCAAATACACAATACACTAACAAACAAAATCAAACTAAGTGTGAAGAAAGTGTGGGAGCTGCTATTTTGCATATAACATTGCTTTTGCATTGTTTTATACACTTATTCACCAATGCAAGGTGTAAACTTGTTGGAAAAACAACTGTAAGGTTGATAAAGTGTACAATTTGGGGTCATTTGACAGAAGTGTGATAAATATTTTAATATATCAGAATAAATGCAGTATTAACATAGCACACCAGTACTTGAGTAAAATAAATTGTATTACTAGACACACAAAACTTGGGCTTCGTTACAGCTGAACATGTCTAGTTTTCTTTCAAGCAGGTGTTTGCCATTTTGACTTTTCTTTCTGACATTATTATCTATGTTTACTGGTCTAAGTTAGTTAGCTAAACACACAACAATCAACAACAACAAAAAAATACCTCACTTACTCTATTTGCGCACCATGAGCCACAAGGGCACTTATGGAATCCATACTACCAGACCGTGCTGCTTTATGAATAGGAGTTTCACCAACATAATCCTGTAAAGACAAACTACATTTTGTCAAGCATAATCTTTCTAAAAGTTAAAAACTTATTTTTATATTACTTTAATAAAAAAGCAGATACATAAAAGCAGCATTAATTATCTAGCAAATGCACCATGTACTTTATTATTTTTAAATTCGCAGTTACGTACATTAGATACTTGGCAAGAAATAATGGTAAGGGAATCTAACTCACAAGGTAAGTCTTACCCAAGAACTAGACAATCAGCAGTCATAACTGGCGAAACATGTTAAAAGACCCCACAACATAGACAGTAACAAGTTAACTCTTAACACCTGTACTTCCCAGCACTTTTACTTCCCAACATGTGGGGCTAAGCAAACCATCCTGAATTCAGAAGCAGCTTGGCCAAGTTTGTGGGACTATGTTGCTTTCAGACCTTGCTGACACGCGCAGTACTGTACCGCACCATAAATACTCACCAGGCAAAGAGGATGTGCACGTGACTCTACCGCAACCTAAGTGTGCCTGCAGTTCACATGACAGACCAGGTCTCTCCTGAGACACACACACACACTGACTTGTGTCCTACACGCTTTTCTGACTAGCCCTTTACATTCCATTATTGCTTACTGGGAAATCCAATCATTTCATCCTTTTGTATTATGCAAGACCATACTGGGAGTAGCATATTGATTTTCCGGCAAACTATCCACAGAGAACAGGGAGAATCTATGGCAATTTTATAAATGCAACTGGCAATCAGCAGGTAAATCCTATACATTGTGACTACAGGTTGCAGATGAAATACAGTACTTGCAATTAGCCATCAGTATTAAGAACCACAGAGAAGAATCTGTAAAGAAAGATGGCCTTGAAGTATTAAGTAAATGTTCAATTACTGATTTGTTGTATAATCTAGTTATCACAGTCCTCAACACTTCCAACAAAGAACAAGGTTGGGTTCTTCCCCCCTTTCTTTCCCGTCCTCTTTCTCTACAAGATTTAGACAGACTTCACTTGTCTACTCCATTGATATTAAATATGTTCTAACTATATACACCTCATTTTTACTTCCCCATACCTTTTAATAATGTATCAACAGTAGCTGTTATGTAACAAAAAGCACCTTTACTCATTTGCCAGTCTTCAGACACAAGTGTTCACACTTAACAATAGTACCGGTTGCATGTATGCTGTCTCAAACAAGGATCTAGTCCAACTATGACTATAGTACCATCCTGATGGATAGCGAACAAGTGTTTTAAATTGTCTGCCAAGATGCTGAGAAAATAAATCGCATCTCTCAGACCACATAAATATAATCTGAAAATTATTTTGGGATTATGTATTACATACTCAAGTGTTCTACTTGCCAATTTTATGCTAAAAATATTTTTATAACCGATTAAAAACTCACTGAGGGCAACCCAGTTTACTAGTACTTAAGACATATACTCAGCCAAAGAGTGAAATACCTAGCACTCCCTGCAGGGAATAACGTTCCCAAAGTCTATCTTTTTATAAACTATGGAAAATTGTTGAGGCTGTCGTAGTTTGGAGACAAAAAATTCCTTAGAGACCTTTGTGATTTTAGAAACAGGCCACACAGTAAAATGGCTGGCTTGTAGCTGAATAACAGAAGACTATTTTCCAATGGAGTTTACATAATTTCTCCTATTTCTAATTTGTCTTGAAGGCACAGGAAGACAGAGACGTTTAATGGAGGACACAGTTTAATTAACTACCATACATGGAAATTCATTTGGCACCAATTTATCCAGGGAGGTTTTCTTCATAGTGAAACACATATTCTCACTAAGGAAGCTTTCTTCAATCCATCATTTTGTTACTGTTCCCCTTCCCTCTGCCCTTCTGTTAAGTATAGGGGAAAAAAAAATATTGCCTCTTTTGTTCAACATTAGTACTTACAATCCCAACCCTAACTCAAAGCGGTAATCATTCAATATGAAATTCAATTTAGGAAAAGTTAGCTCAACTAGCCATGCACACAAAGGAAAAAAATAAATCTCTGTTAGCCCTGTAAGCCTAGCATGTTGCCCACAATACCTGCAGAACCAAATTATGAAGGATTGCTGTGGGGAAACTAAATAAATGACAAAAGACCTTTGCAAAAGGACTCCTCACTGTCAGCAGCTATCAGAAAAAGGTTAGTACTGCAGAGGAGAATGTACGTCTTTAGAAGGGCTTCTTTCCATCACCAGCCCAGAAAAGCGTCTCTTCTCTAAAGCTAAGGAATTCAGAAAATACTTGAGTGACAGAATAAACAGATTTAGATTTTTATAGCATTCATTTTAATTATGGCATCTAAAATTCACTCATCACTGACATTATCTTCTTTTGAAGTTCTCCTAAGGGGGCAAATCAATTTGCACTGAAATAGTTTCTGAAGTAAGTCTCCCAGATTTACAAAGTACTTCTCTTTATGTTATGAGCTTGACTGAATGGGGAAATAAAAAAAAGAAAAGAAAAATGAAAAAAAAGTACCTCTCACTGAAAAGTGGCTTTTTATTTTTTCAACACATCCAATATCACATACACAGATGAAAATAAAGTACTATATGAGCCTCAGAACAATTATGTTTTCAGTCAACAATTGAAATGGATGGCACCAAACACAAAAAGAGATGTAAGAGGCTTCTGAGAGCAGTTCAAGGTCTAGATTGCTAACACATTCTCACCTAACACACCTTTCTCATCTCTTTTTTTTTTTGTCTGCAGGAACAAGCTAAATTATTTCATTCTGAGGGGCTCTACAAACTCCTATAACCTTGATTATACCACACAATCCTTCTAATTGTCCCCAGTGTTCATAGGTATAGCAGTTTGATATAATCCTTTTGTAATAACATTCCGGGAATGGGAAATAAGACAAAAAAATAAGTAACTTGTACTGGACTTCATCTCTAGAGCACAACTTTTCTGATGTAACATTGTACCAACAACACAAAGTTATCTCACAATTCAGGAGTCACATTGTACAAAAATGAGCAGATCAATTCATTCTTATTACTTTTGCACTGTTTGCTTCTGCAGAGACAAAGTATTTTGTGTACAGTGCTCCTGAGGAGATGACAAAGCGAGTAATCAGGCATTGCAGGCATATTTAATTTTTGCAACTCATTGCCACTGTTAAACACCTTCCTCCTTTCCCTTGGAGGAGTGCACCTATTCTTTTGCAAAGACAAGGATAGGTGGGGTGATGACTGGATTACCTTTGACTTTTATTTAATTTTACTGACTTCAGTATCTAGCTTCCTTCCTTATTCTTTTTTTATTTATGTAGCTGAAGTGTCTTTTTTTTTTTTAATTTTACCAGTGTATCTCAGCTTGATCAAGAGGTTTGCATTTCCTCACTATACTGCTTAACCCTAAAAGACATTTCCTCTACTGACTAAACATTTTTTTCAAACTCCCTGCTCATTCCCAGGCCTCTTTTAGATGTGGGTATTTTTTCAGTTCAGTCTAAACCCATTTTTACTTTTAATTAAAGAAATATTAAATATAATAGTAATAATTATTATTCTAATTCCTCAGTCTTTTTGGCATTCAGATTTCTGTTTGCTTTAGAATTGTTCAGTTGAACTTGGTCCTATTTTGTTCTGCAAATTCCTGAATACAATTCTGTTAATTTCACCCACTGGCACCTTTACACCCATCATTAAAAAAAAAAAAAAAAAGCAAACCAAAAACCCACAAAAAAAGAGTGTTACTTACCTGAAAATGCTTATTTTCTAAATNTGTCTTTTTTTTTTTTAATTTTACCAGTGTATCTCAGCTTGATCAAGAGGTTTGCATTTCCTCACTATACTGCTTAACCCTAAAAGACATTTCCTCTACTGACTAAACATTTTTTTCAAACTCCCTGCTCATTCCCAGGCCTCTTTTAGATGTGGGTATTTTTTCAGTTCAGTCTAAACCCATTTTTACTTTTAATTAAAGAAATATTAAATATAATAGTAATAATTATTATTCTAATTCCTCAGTCTTTTTGGCATTCAGATTTCTGTTTGCTTTAGAATTGTTCAGTTGAACTTGGTCCTATTTTGTTCTGCAAATTCCTGAATACAATTCTGTTAATTTCACCCACTGGCACCTTTACACCCATCATTAAAAAAAAAAAAAAAAAGCAAACCAAAAACCCACAAAAAAAGAGTGTTACTTACCTGAAAATGCTTATTTTCTAAATAAAACAAAAAAAAACCCCCACCAACCCACGCACATTTACACAAAAAAATCTTTTACTCTATGTACCGACTTTGGTCGGGATAGTAAATTTTCTTCATAGTAGCTGATATGATGCTGGTTTGGATTTGTGACCAAAGCAGTGTTGATGATATAACAATGTTTCTGCTAGAAGTAGCCTAGGAGTGCATAAGAATCTGGCAGGTGACACAGCTGGGACCACTGACACAAACAGACCAGAGAAGTATCCCATACCATCTATCACACTTCCCAAGAAAAGCTGAAGGGGGGGTTTGCCAGGGCTGCTGGGGCCTGATAGGGCATCAGTCAGCTAGTGGTGAGCAATTGCACAGGTTTTTGGCTGTGGTGTGGATTTTCCAAATTATTGGTTTTTTTTAGACATCACTTTCTTTTCTTGATGTTTTCTTTCTCTTTTTACCTATTGAAATGTCTTTACCTCAAACCAAGCCTTTCACCTTTCCCTTCCGACTTTCTTTCAACCCACTGGGGGTAGTGAATGAGTAAGCCGCTATGTGGTGCTTAGGTGCCTACTGGGGTTAAACCACAACACTTAGAAAACACTTCTAGCATGGAAATCTAAGACACAGAGGAACTATTTTGCTTGACAAAGAGACATAAACTAACTCCATTCCTTGACTCGACTGAATTTCAAGTTTATCAGCTGATCATACTTGCAAAAGCTGTTCATATTTCCCTACCCTTTCTGAAGCCAAGGAGTACAAGCTGAAGAATACAGAGTATTTTCCTTCATTCCTTGCTTACAATTATTTGAATTCATGATGATTTCTCCCTGTGAATTTGAGTGTCAAAGGAACATGTGTTTTCTTTCTCCTCATCAAGGGTATTGGCTTGTGTACAGTTCTTGCTAGCACAGGTAGCCTAACTCATCCCTCCTAAATCTATCTGCCATCACTGCCACATGTAGGTAACTGGCTGGATGAAAAGGCACTTGATGTCACCTCTAAGGATGCCATTTCTTTACCTTCTCTTTAAGACAGGCCCCACAAAACTGCATTTTTGGTCAGTCAACATAATCAACGTACAACAAAATGTTTAACAGGCTGAGGACAGAGGGAATAAATACATTTAAATGCAGTAACAGGCTTTTTAATAAAAAAAGTACTTTGCACTGTTACAGTCAACTAGGGCAGGCAGGTAAACAAGTGCAGGTCTTGAGTCTCTTTAAGAACTACTAGCAAGCACTGAGCACTGAAGAAAATAATAAAATAACAGGACATTGTCTCAAGTCTACTGCTGGGTAGAAACAGGCTTTGACAATCCAAGTTTCTTCTGTGAATTTTTACAGTTATCCTGGGGAGGTGCGTGTGTGGAGGGAACTGCTATTCATCATGGAGATGTTCTAGCCAGCACATACAGTTATACAAGAGGGCTGGACATCACAGAATATACTCACAGAACTTATTTGGGGAGCAAGGTACAGTTGGGACAAGCGGTTTTCAGCATTTGTCCTTCATCACTGCTGCCCAATAAACGTCTTGAGCATGTCACTTGCACTGCGATACACATTTTCAAGTTTTCCTAAACTTCAGGGCAGGCAGCATGGGCTACAGTACAATACCTTAGGGCAGGTATGAGAAAGCGTGCATGCAAATTCTACTGAGTACCGGAGGTTTACGTTAAGACTGAGACTCGAGTGGATTCCTTTTCAGAAGCTATCCTTTTCTTTTTCCAGAGGTGATGGGTTAGTCTGTAGCCAATGACCAGGAGTCAGTTTGGAAGGAAAGTTTTACTAGTTTAAATATCAAGTATTCCCAGATCTTTCTCAGCATGTGTTTTGTATCCAGTGTCCATGTAACACTTGTCCTCACACAATCATTAGCCAGTGACTATGTCTGTTTGAAGTACAGCATCAGTCAGCGAGCTGGAAGGAATAAACAAAATACACATCAGGAAATAGTGCTCCAAAAGCTCAAAAGTGTGGGTGGAAGCCCTAGATGATTATCTGAAAGTGCTTGGAAATTAAATAAGGAACCAAGATCATTTATTAGGCAGTTCAAATCAAACAAGAATAGTAGAATTTGACTGCAATTCAATAAAACAGCTGGAAGGAATTGGAGAGAGCAAAGCATGCACTATGCTTTACATAGCCATGTACGAAACATTCCAAATATCTGCAGGATGAGTTTGCTGCTGTAGGTATCATTGAAATATGCTGTCTAGCTTTCAGTGCTCATCCATGTGAAACCACTGTGACTAACCAGCTGATTCCTAACAAAGAACTACAGAGATTTTTTTTGTCTCCAATAAAATTTTAATTAACCAGAGCTGTCTTCTCATCTTATCCTCAAATCAAACCTAAAATACCTTGTATCTTTAATATTTTGAAGGGGCAAAGAAAATTTATTACATTCAAGGGTAAATTGAGTCTACCATTAACAATATACAAGGCTTCCACTGTGTCAAGTCTCTATGTTAGGGTCCTTTGCCTATCAATACCTGAATATGCCCTTACAGATTTGCAGGACACTATCACCACTGTCTCATTTGAAGACTTGAGAACCGTACTCTTCCTCCTGTGGAGGAGCACAATTCTATTATTCGTATTTGCTCTGGTGACAGACCATCAATCTATAGAGGCTCCTGAGTCACTGACTAGTCTTGGTGACTTCCGTAAGTTAGAATGGGTTTTCCTTACTACTTTAAACTGCACGTCATTACTGCTTTCTGCTTCCCTTTACAGTCATCTGCATGTTGCCCTCTGCCCATGGAGAGATAGCTCTGCACTCTTCTTTTGGGGGCTAGCTGCTACTTTCTTCTTTGCTATAATCTCACTCACTAGATGCGATTTTTTTTTTCCTCTCTCCCCACATCGCGTTCCAGGACAGCAAGCTTGTTCTTCAACTCCATTTCAACCTCACTGGTCAGTTCTTCTCTTTATTCTTGTATTTGGAAACTTTCATTCTTCTCATTCATTCATTTTCATTCATTCTTCTCTTCTCATTTAGCAGATATTTGTATATCTTTATTCTGCGCATGCCAAATTTCCTCTCTAACCACCATCTCTTTACATTCTTACCTGGTCTCCAGATGGATTTATAGTTCTTGTATTTTCTCTTCTGAAGATTCTACCACTATGCAGCAATAACTTATTGCATAAGTTACTTTTGTCAGGTATCAAGGAGAAGATGCGATCTATAGCCTCTGCATCCAGCCACCTTCATTGTGTCTACACTTCTCCTGGTGTCTCACAGCTGTTCTCAATGCACCAGCCTTCTTTTCTGAAAACTCAACACAAACTTCCCCATTTCTTATTTTTACACAGGTTAAAAAAAAAAAAAGAAAAAACAAACTCTAAAAATGCAAATGTTCTTCATCAAACTCAGTTTAAACTCTACTGCACATCATAGTTCAGCCATTAAACATTTAAGAAAAGTATGATGCGAGTTTTAATGGACCAGACATTTTATAGATGCTGTGCTATACTATAGATTTTAGAAAATGCATGTGCTGTAGTATTAATTGCTCTCACAGAATTTTATAAAGTACTGAGTACTCTTATAAAAGCACACGTGTTATGTATGCCCAGCAAAGATCCATTCACTGCTGTAGACACTTTCTCCAAATGCATGAGTTTTAAGCAATCAATTCTGTTACTGTAGCAGAGTACAACAGTCCTTTACAGGAATTTTGCTGTATTAATGTATCTCTGCTGCCAAATAAATTGTTACCATATATTATTTTTAGGAGTCACCTATTTGTTTGCTTTTAGTAAAGGATGTGTTTTTTAAACTCTTTCCAGGAAGTTACTAGAAAAGCTTTTAAAGATGCACCTCAAAAAAAACCATGGCAGACCTTACGAGTCAGATGTATGACTAAATCAAGGTCTCACGGTTCTGTAGGTAATGGTGAATTCTTCAATTCTAAGCATATTAAGCATATTATGTTCCTCACTAGTCTTTTTAATTTCCCCCAAAGAAGCATTAAGATGTCACAGTATTTACTAATGCTGCTGATACCAGAGCAGCGCAGCATTTTGTTCAAGAAGCAGCAAGATGTTAAATCCTAATATATGTTCTCCAAACCTTTGGAGGCTTAAAGGACACTTTTTACTCCTATCACTATTATAATGAGAAAGGTCTATAACTGGGTTATGTTCAACTGGTGTAAAAAATAATGTGTGTGTATGCGAATGCAAGGATCATACATGTAGTAAAAAGGGACGAAGACATTCTTTCCAAAGCCATATTAAATATGGCATTCCAAAGCAGATATTAAATATGCATGAATCCATACCTGTTTGTTTATGTTGGCCCCCACTTGAATCAACCAATTCAGGCACTGTGGATGTCCTCCAAAAGCAGCAATGTGGGCTGGTGTTTGAGCAAAACGTGTTGTACTGGCATTTACAGAAGCTCCAGCTCTTACTAACTGCATTAGGCACTCCAGCTTTAAAGACATGAGGGAATAAAACAAAAAATGTTACACAGATGTTCTATGACAATCAGCATATGCTAAATAAATACATCAAACCTAGGCAAGGTAGTGAGACTACATGGATNTTCACTTCTGTTATGGAGGGAAAAAAAAAAAAACAAACTCTGATCCGGCAAAGCTGCAAATGTGATACTAAACAGACATTATTGGATAATGTTTGCCAAAACAAGAGTGTTGTTAGAGATACGAAGATGGCTCCGCTCTCTCAGGAGAATTTAGAGGAAGGTAAAACACAAAAGCATGATGAAGATTTTAATTTTTATTTTTGATACTTTTTTACAGTGACAGAAAGACCACTACTGAAAACTCATACTGTTAACACTAATCCAAATCTATAAAAAATAAATTTTCACCGTTTTCCTGTTATTGCAGCTGAAGAGCTGTTATAAGCAAAATAGCTCACGTTTGTGGCAAGAGCATACGAGAAAAGGTCCGTTTAAAAAAGGGCAGCATTGTATCACACTATATTCTGACACTTATTTTCCTTCATCAGGATATCCAGACGGTGTCAGATATCCAGATACTATTTTAGTGTTCATAACATCATAACCACAGCCACGATGACCTCGACTTTCAAAACCAGTAAAAAAAAAAAAAAAACTAAACAAAAAAATGCTCCTTTCCTGTCACATAGCAAAATTATCTTTCTGTTGATAGGAAAAGCAACGTGCTATGCTAAAATAAACAGTTTAGTCTAGGCTTCCATTTATTGTGGTTTGCAACAACCACCACTGAACACACATGCAGCAGCAAAACAAATACCACCACACCGACTCAAGGCACCATTCATCTAAAACAACTAGTTTTGAGTTAGTCTCTCACAGTTTAAGGAAATGTTTGTTAGCCAAACCACAGCTATGGAAAAATCGATTCACAAAGGAGCAATTACAGAGCACCAGGAAGACAGATAGAAGCTTCATTACAGACAGAAGTATAAACATCACAACTCCAACATTATTCTCTACTGCTGCCAGTTTAAAAAAAAAAAAAAAAAAAA
>VXBZ01004297.1:208173-343561 GCA_013399135.1 Heliornis fulica | reverse complement strand
TGACAGCATTCCAGTCATCCATGTATTTACACACACAGAAAAAAATCCTCCCCAAGCCTTGTCTCCTGACTGAGCAATCTGAGCCCTTTCAGCCTTTTCTTATCTAACAGATGCTCCAATCCATTCATCATCTTCATGGCCATTTGCTGGACTTGCTTCAGTATGTCCATGTATCTCTTGTACTGAGGATCCCAGAAATGGACACAGTACTCCGGACATGGCCTCACCAGGGTCAAGTAGAGGGAAAGGATCACCTCCCTTGACCTTCTGGGAATGTTTGGCCCTACTGCAACGAAGGCTGACCTTACTGGGCACACTGTTGGCTTATATTCAACTTGGTCTCCACTGGGACCTCAGGTCATTTTCTTGCTAGCTGAATAATCAAAATGTTTCCTACACCACTATGAATGGACTTTCTTATCCATGGGAGACAGTTCTCCATGAACTTCTCCACTTGAATGCTCTCCCATGGGGTCTCATCCCCTCACCAACCACGTGGGTCACTTTTATAAACTCCTAAAACATCTCTCAGTCTCTCAGTCCCAGACTGCTGGCCCCTCACAGCCTGATCCCTCACAGAGTCACAAGCCACCTTCCTCACCCCAGCAAACCTGCTCCAGCATGGGCCACCGTCTATGTCTGTCTCTTCTCTCTCTCAATGGATTGCACGTGCTGCCAGGGGCTTGCTCCAACATAGGTCACAGATTCTTCCATATTCCTACACCTGCTCCATGGTGGGCTCCTGCCTGACCCAGGTACCTCTCCACAGTTTACAAGTAGGGTCTCTTCATCTTCCATGGGCTGCAGGGGGGACACCTGCCCCACCATGGTATTCTCCACAGGCCGCAGGGAATCTTCTCTCAGCGCCTCGTCTTCCTCCCTTTCACTGACCTTGGTGTCTGCAAAGTTTCTTACATCTTCTCACTCCCTTCTCTGGTGGAAAAATGCGGCTGTTTGCATTTTTCTCTCTCTAAAATGTGATTCCCAGAGGCCTGTGACCGGTGCTGCTTGGCCTGGCCGGCCTTGTCAGGGTTTGGGAGTTTGGCCTTGGGACCTCAGCTAGGATTTACTTTGTTGGGTCTCAAAGAAGCTTCTAGCTGCTTCTTAAGAAGCCACTTTGCAAAACCACCACATGAGCATTCTGATGTGATTCTTTTTGTTAAGGTGCCATCTGCATGCTTAGAGCAGATACAATGACTTGAGGACATGGGAGTGCCCATGGGTTGTTGAATGTTGCAGAGAGAATCTTGGCCTGCCCGTCTGCAAAGGATATAAAAAAAATCGCTTGGGAGCAGTCTAGAAACAATTTAATTTAGACCTTCTTCTTATGCAGCTATGCCAAAAGATTTGTAGTTGATCCTTCAGTCTGTAGTCAGCTGTGATCCTATTTGCCTTCTGACTGATTTACTTCTGGGGTTTTGACAGGATTTCACACTGTCAGCGCTCACAGTGTGTACGACACATTCCTTAACCAGGGAACATTTGTAGTCTGAGAAAACTGCAGTAAATAACTTGTTCCAGTGGGGAGAAAACAGAAAAACACTGGTGAGGAAAATCAAGTACAAAGTCTATCTCAAAGAGGACTCAAAGTAGAACATTACAGAATATATATAAGTGAATTGAACAAAGAGTATTTACAGATCGGGATATTTGTTTTAGAATTTTAATTATACACTCGAAGTTGAAGTAAATGATTTCTTAATATCTAGTGTTGCTTTTTGGCTTTCTGTTGCTATTCAAATCTTGCTGCATGAATATTGTTACTTGCTGACGTTTCACAAGATATGCATCCACAACCAAAACTATATTTGAAACTAACCCTAAAGTAGGTTGCTTTTCTGTGGAGACTGAATGCAAGCTAATGTATGGAGATAAACAGTTTAGTACTTGCCTAGGGATTAAATTTGTGGCTCAGCATTCAGAAAACATTAAAATCTTGTGGTTTAGGAAAGTTTTGCTAGGCTGAAAATTATGTACTCTTTTTCTTTGTGCTCTCTGTGTGTGTAAACCAGTGGAAAAGTGGTTTGTATGGTATGAGTGGATACATCTCCTCTGAACACGTCATAACAGTCACCCTTTGCACGAAGAAAGTACCTGGCACGAGACTTAACCAGTCACTGCTGATACCTAATGCATATCCTGTAAGTAAATGCAGTGTGCTTAAACAGCACATAATCTCTTCTTCTGGTCTGCTTAGAGAGCTGGTCTTCAGTATTGCCATAGGACATTTCTGTGATGATAGTTTTTAGTCTTCTTTCTCTAAATAAATTATTATATGCGAATTGTTGAGAAGGGTTAACATATTCACATATTCCATGGCACATTCACTAGCCACAGTGGTTGCTTTTTCTCAAATCTGGTGTTATTAGTTAATTAGCGTTTGTTCAATTCAATGCCTGTTTAACAACAAGGCTTAAAGGTGAGTCTTGTTATGTGTTCAAATGTGTCCACTCCGTATACTTTTTCTTAAAATCAAGGTGTAATGGAAGATTCATCCATGATAGAGTGTTTTAATGTTTGCTGTTCTAAAGTGAAGTAGACTCTCTGAAAGGGAAAAGAATTAATCTGTAGTAGAAAGAAACCCCACTGCAGCTGTCAGGAAGGCAAAACAATATAAATAAAAACCCTCAAACACCTATTTCTTGATGTTTGGGAGTTTACTAGTACTTGTTTGGTTTATATACATTTCTTATTCTTCTTTTTGCTCTTTCCCTCACTTTTTCCAAGGCTTTTTTGGAAAGCAGGATCTCATGTAGGGGTAAAGAGCTGTGCTGCTGCCTTCTTGAGCATACCCCAATAACCTGATCTCCTCTGAACTGCCTTTTTCAAAAACTTTATCTGAAGACCACAAGGACCTGAGAATCACTCATTTCACTGCCAGATGGCTCTGATTGTGAATTAGCCTCATTATTAAACTAATTTCTCATTTAAATTTGTTTAGGTTTACCTTGAAGCACTTGTTTCTAGTTTTGCCTCTTCATGCTAGATCATATGACATTGGGAATGGGAGAATTGCTCTGCCATTTTCAGATGTTGGTGAGGCTCCTCTCACAAGCAGCTCCAAGTATTGCTATAGACAATGAAAGCCATTTATTGACCCTAAGCTCAGCAGTAGCTCAAATTAACCAACTCCAGTTTTGGTAATTAGTCCTTAATTTACAAGCTTTTGGAGGCTGACAGAATATTTTGGAAAGTGTTAGATTCTTGCTTGGCTCCCAGGCTCATTCCTAGGCATCTGCTGCTGAGCAGCCAGAGACCTGGTACATGCGCAGATCCTAGGTTACACCTAACACAGGACCTAGTACCTCTGGATTTCAAACCAAACTCCTGAATTATCATCCAGAACAGTCCCTTTTGTGGTCACTGCAAAAGCCTGGAAGTGTCTGAACATCCTATTACCCTTTTC
The DNA here is from genome assembly GCA_013399135.1 of Heliornis fulica. Lineage (NCBI taxonomy): Eukaryota > Metazoa > Chordata > Aves > Gruiformes > Heliornithidae > Heliornis > Heliornis fulica. Next base: position 340,155 of record VXBZ01004297.1, on the reverse strand, counting down.
ATTTTAACCATGAGTTTGCCTTGGTGCCTGGAGTAGCTGCTTTATGTGTGTCCAAAATTGTCCCAATCTGAGCAGAAAAGCAGAAAGGTAAATAAGTCTGGCTTCCTCATCAGCCTGAAGGCTTTCAACTCCTGCCTCCAAGCCTGCTTGGGAAGTTGAATCTTTCCCTGGCATGTAGGGAAGGGAAGGCAGTGTATCACCAACCCTGCTGGGATGCTCCACCAACAGTTAGAGTGGGTTCTCTGTGTCTCGCCTTGGAAACAGGTTGGCCCTTGACAGAGGTTTGTGCCCTCGTATCTTGTGTACATGTTCATGAGTAGATTGCAGCAAGACCAGTGCAGCATTTCTTTTGGAGTCTTGGGACCCCTGGCTTGGAGGAGGAGCTTGGCTTTGGCATGTTCCCCTGGGAGTTTGGAGATGAGGTGTATTCCTCTGGGAGAGCTCCCTTGCTCCTACTTATAGCTGTTATTTTTATAAGAAAGGTCACACAATGTCTTCCTGAACCTTGTAGGGGAAATTCAGCTTTTATTTTCCCTATGGAAGACTGAGACCCAAGGCCAGAGTGGGATTCTGGGATGCATGCTCTGCTTGGACCACAGTGCCAGGCTGTAGCATCTGGTAAGGCTCCTGTATGCTAGTATTATTTTAGTTGGCCCTGCCTCTACTTGCACGGTGGAATGTCTTGCCAAGTCAAATGCATGGGGTACAGGAGGCAGAATTTCAGAAAATAAGGTCTGGATTCCGTTAAAAAGACTATTTGCTTACAAATTAGGTGAAGTAAGTCATTGTGTAGGTATCTGGTTTATTTCTGATCCAAAAGGACTGTGGTCTCACAGTCTTCTGCAGGTCAAGTGAAAGGATTAAAAAGGAGGAATAGGCCAGCAGAACAAAATCCTTATGTCTTAATTTTCCTCACAGATGCAGCAAAAAAATCTAGAAGAAATGCAAAGGAGCTCTGCAAAGTTTATTGTACTACAGAACCAGCAACGTAGCAACAGATTAGTACCTGTATCTGTAAGACTGCCCATGTAATTGAGTAGAGGTGGCTCTTAAAATAGGGACATAGGGACATTATCTTCCCTTTGCTTATAGAATGGGCAGCATAAACTGTTCATTAAGGGCCCATCAGAGGTGGTGTGTGCAGCTTCACAGGTGTCAGGTTTCCAGTTCAAGCCCCCAAAGACAGATGGTGGAGCACAAAGTGCAACAGGGGAGATGTGGCTGATTCTTCCTCCAGGTTAGGAGAGTTGATGCAGTCTACAATGCTTAACCTATGAACAAGCTGCTTTTAATTTTCCATTTTTATTAACATGAATTATTAACACCATGAATATTAACACAAAACCTTTCTCAATTTCATTTTTTATTAAAAAATTAAGGGTAAAGCTCGTACTGGTGTAGAAGAAAGCACCACTGAAAGCTGCTTGGAGATAACAAAGTGGAGCAGGAGGGAGCTAGGGGTACAGATTTGGAAATGTTTTAGTACTGTATGTACCTCATCACTGGGATATGAAATCTTGTTTTAATATTTAATAAAATTATAATTTTGCTCTTTTTTTTTAAACAAAGCAGTGATTGAAAAATCTTACTAGAAAATGTAAGTTCTCAAAGTTCACTGGAACCTGTGGTGGCCCACAGAGCCTTTGTAATGCAGTACAGTAAGCTGTCTGGTCACATTACGTAGGTCCTCCTTGCTTCCCACAAGTTTGGCATTAAAAGAAACTCAGAAACTGAATTAAACATGTTTCAAATACTACTTCTTTGTGTAGGTTTTTTTGTCTAAATGGGTAACTGGGAGAAAGAAGGGACAGCTTTCCCCAGCATTGCAGAATGAATGAGATGACCTCCAAGATCACCCTCTGAAACATTACAAAAACATAGAAGATATTGCATATTAATGCTCATCTTCTCTCAGCCTTCTGTATATTACATACTGAAGAATCATGTCCTTGGGATTATGTTTTGTGACGTAGCACCTTTGGGTTACTGATTGGATTGTATTATTGGATTGATTGGATTAGTAGCAAACTGGTGCAAGCAGCAGTATTTGCTGACAATTTCTATCCCTTGGAGGGGGAAGCAGGCTCCCAGAGCCCGGTCTTCATCCATGCAAGTGCCTCATACTAGAGCAGTTCAAAGAGCTCAGATCTAGGAGCAAGTGTTCCTTCTCAATGAAATGATTCTTCTGAATTCACATGTGCACTTCACAGGGCTCACCCTCTTTGCTGGATGCATACATGAGTTGTAATTCTAGGCAGAAATACAGAGCTTCTTTTGTGTTAGAAATGTCAGAAGGTGAGACGGTCTTCTGTGTGATTTCAAGGTTTTCCCAGTGCCAGTTGGGTTGGGCACTTCACGAATGAGCATTGGTTTTTTGTGTGCTTGTGTATGTGTGGTTATTTTTCTTGTGGTAATAAATGTTCCTCTTTTTCTGGGAAAAAACGAAATTCTTTTTGCAAGGTCCACCATTAGGAGTTACAGAAAATGCTCTTAAGTTTGCTGTAAAAAGTTCAGTCAATTCTAATGCTTTCCAAATTGGCTCTCCCTTTCTAATCTGTTCTGTGTAGAAACTGTGCATTATAATATATGAATGTGTGTTTACTCCTGAATAAATTAACAGGAGTTTTGCCAGCAGGCATGATCTAATGTGATTTTTTTTTTTTGTAATTAATAAAGAAATGGGATATCTAATGCATAATGGGCTGCACACTGAGTGACATTAGATTAACTAGGAATTGAAGAACTGTGTGTCCTGCTGATGGTGGACAAATTCAGAGGCGTTGACAGATTCACTCATTGCATCACAAACAAAAAAGACCTTGAGGTTGTTTATTTGAATAAGGGTATCATAAATCTCACACACAGATACCAGCAAACAACAGTCCTGGATTTTGTTTGATAAAAAATACGATGTGCAGTATAATAGAAGTCCATTATTATATGTCTTTATATCTTTATATATAGCTGTAGATAATATATAATTTTGTATGGCCAGGAAGTATGTTGGCAAATGTATATACAACAAGCAGTGTGGATTTATAGACTGCCTGCTAAAGGTTTACATTTATCCTTAATTTACTTTGTGGGTCTTATCAGGTCCTTCCTGAGAGCACTAAAAATGGTTGTCTCACATTTTACAGTACATCTGAAAAGTGGTGTAATATGATTTGTACCTGAATTTATATTTCAGAGGGGAATTCAAGTTATTACTATTTCCTCCTATTAAAATCATTGGGTCCTGAATACATTCAACTGAAACAACTGTCTAACAGTCTTTTACTCAAACTTGTAAGGAATCAATATAGTTCCCATCAGTACAGTAAATTACTTACTGAACCACTTCCAGTAATCACGATACGCAATTTCTCATTAACCCCTTCCGTTCTCCCTATAGAACCAACATTGTCTTAGAATAATTATTTTAGAATATGTCTGTAAATCATTAGACACTATAGTAATTAATTAAAATTTGATAATTAAAGCTGTTACATATCTGTAACAGTTCTGTTATTTTAACTGTTTGGGCAGTTAACAATGATCTGGATGAGGGGTTTGAGGGGACCCTCAGCAGGTTGGCAGACAACACCAAGTTGGGTGGGAGTGTTGATCTCCTTGAGGATAGGAAGGCTCTACAGAGGGATCTGGACAGGCTGGATAAATATGCTGAGGCCAACTCTTTGAGATTCAGCAAGGCTGAGTGCCAGGTCGTGCACTTGGATCACAACAACCCCAGGCAATGCTATGGGCTTGAGGAAGAGTGGATGGAAGGCTGTCCAGCAGAGAGGGACCTGGAAGTGTTGGTTGACAGCTGTCTGAATGTGACCCAACAGTGTACTCAGGTAGCCAAGAAGGCAAACAACATTCTGGCCTGTATCAGAAGTAGTGTGGCCAGCAGGATTGAAGAATTGATCGTCCCCCTGTACTCAGCACTGGTGAGGCTACAGCTCAGGTACTGTGTTCAGTTCTGGGCCACTCTCTACAGGGAAGACATTGATGTTTTGAAGCATGTTCAAAGAAGGGCAGTGAAGCTGGTGAAGGGTCTGGAGCACAAGTCTTATGAGGAGCAGTTGAGGGAACTGGAGTTGTTTAGCCTGGAGAAAGGAGACTGAGGGGAGACCTAATCACTCTCTACAACTACCTGAGAGGAGCTTGTAATCAGGTGGGTGTTGGCCTCTTCTTCTAAGTAACAAGAGATAGGACAAGAAGAAATGGCCTCAAGTTGCATCAAATTGCATCAGAAACAATTGTTCACCAGAAGGGTTGGCAAACATTGGAAGAGGCTGCCCATGAGTGTGGGTGAGCCACTATCCCTGGAAGTATTTGAAAAACATGTTGATATGGTGCTTAGGGATGTGGTTTAGTGGTGGACTTGGCAGTGCTAGGTTAATGGGTGGACTTGATGATCCTTAAGGTCTTTTCCAACGTAAATGATTCTATGGTTCTGTTATGTAAGGATGTGTGATCCTCCCACACATTTAAAATATACAACTAAATAATTAATTGAAGATGTGTGTGTGAGTCAAGGAGCAGGAATTTCTTGCTTTATTTATGGGAGGAGTTTGGAGTCTGAAGACTCTCACTTCTGGAAAAAGATTTTTATCTTTAGCATGACTTTTTAAGATACTTGGACTGTTTTGATCTGCCTTCCTGGAAAAAAGAATCTACTAGGGAGACTTCAAAACTACTTTTACAATGCAGTCCCTAAAATGAATGTTCAGGATACACACTCAGTTAACTCACTGCCTTTTAGTTTTTACATGACTTCACTATTGCTGCAGGATTGTTCTTTTCCAATAGCATAAATCCAACATTGTTGTGACTGAGAAGATGGACATACTTGAGCCTGTGAAGAACAGGAATATGCTATGAAGACTACCTAAAAGTAGTGACGCCTGGGGAGAAGCACCTGGGGGTAGCTAGCTGGGAATGGTCCTTGGGAAGAGCCAGGGAAAACTGAGTGCCACAAAGACATCTCCTAATTTGGTGCAGTTTTTGGGACTGTTTTTGAACAGCAGAAATATAGCTCAAAGGAGTGTCAGAATTATGAGAATAGATGGCATATGGAGGGAATTGGGAAATGCATCACTGAGGAGAGAGGAAGTCAATGCCAACCTAAGTAATCTGAGTTAAATAGCTTCACATATATATTACTGACCACTTAATAAGATTTTCAGATACAGACAAATTTAGAAACAATGTCATGTCTTGATTGTTGCTAATTTTGTATTTGAAAATGCAGCAAGTTAAAAATTCTGTCCAGTTACTTTTCTTTCATATCCTGTTTATGCTTACGGTTCAGAAGTGTGGAGGAAGGGCAGAAAGGAGCAAGAGCACTGTGACCTGAGAGGAGTTTTATGGTGATAAACTGGTATTATTGTAGATTTATTGGCAACAGTCCTACTCCATCTTCCCTGTAGCCCATTCAGGTATTAGAAAGCTACTAGAAGGCCTCCCCAAGCCTTCTCTTCTCCAGGCTGAACAAATATCTCCATCCTGTCCTCGCAGGAGATGTGCTCCAACCTTCTGATCATGTTTGCGGCCTCCTGTGGACTCCCAACAGCTTCATGTCTTTCTTGTACTGGGGACCTCAGAACTAAGTAATCTTTGATGTCTCTCAATCCAAACCACTCTAAGATTCTATGAAAGCTAATTTGATACAGGAGCAAATGCTTTCCTGTGCTTTCCTGTGCATCCACTGGAGTCAGGGGCATCTGCCATTCCTGTTGCTATAGCTCCATGGAGATTTTCTGCATTTCTTAACAGGATGAAGAAGCTGGCTCTGGCGTTGGAGAACTTCCTCAGTTGGAGATCTCTCATATTTAGCAAGATAGTCTTTGTTCCTTTTGGTCCCTATCATTAGAAACAATTGTTGCCTCTCCTTTATTTACATAGCAACATGCCTTCTGTCTCCTATCTGCGTATGTCAGTCCCCAGTTAAGAGTTGTTCATCATGTTAGAAGTACTGAGCAGCTACCAATAGCAATTTTGGGAGCTAATTCTCCTTCACCTAGGCTGGCAACTGCCATGTAGGTAGATCAATAAGCCTGCTACGATGGGTTTGATGAAAAATGAATCCATTTCTACTTTTGAAGCGAGTCCTCCCTGATTAGTGAGATACTAGGTAGCTGAAGTGGGGCATAAAGGTTTCTAATGCAAGCTGCAGTTTTCCAAGAGTCTGCATCAGTCTTAGGGCTAAAATGATTAATGAGATGAGCCAGATGTAACTGCTTTTGCAAGAAAAACTATGGATTTGCCACAAGGCATTGATGACAAAATTACTAATGTGTCTGGTTGACTAGTGATGAGACTGGCATGAGAAGAAGAGATGTTGTCTTAAATTCTCATGTGGGAAGCAGAAAAATCTTGGACTGTAGAAGATCTGATGGGTTATCAAGAACAGCGTCATGCAGTCTATCAAGTTTGCTCTAAAAAATTGATTTCTGGTTTGTGCTTCTTCTACAAGGTGTTTCTGAACTCAGCATCCTCAGCTGTATCCAAGTTCATTTGCTCTCTTTTTTCACTTGCTTTCTTAGTTTCTTAGTTCTTCTCTGCATGATGTTCATCTCCCTCCACTGTCATCATGAGGCTGTTTTCATTCTGTAAGTCACTATCCTTTTTCTCACCTCCTTTCATAATTTCACCATTCCTGACTATGAAGTCATAACCCCTCTTTCTCTGCCTATTCTTGTTTCAATTCTTCTTTTGTGACTACATGAGAATTTTATACTTATGTCTCAGCAGCACCTGAACAATTATATTAATGTCTGTGTGTCTGTCATGGAAATTTCTTACTTGCTAAGTCCTAGGAGGTTGGTTTTTAAGCACTGAAGTGAAGAAAAACCAAAAATCAGCCTGTATAAGTGAGAGGAATGCTGTGATCAGACTGCTTTGAGTAGAAAAACCAGTGAACTAGAATGAGTATGCTTGTGGAACTAGAGGTAAATATAAAAACAATATGTTTGAAAGTTGTTCTACCCCAAAACATTTTTATCAATTAAATAAGAATATCATGTTGTGTCAATAACAAATTTAAATGAAGTTTGCAGCATTTGTGTATAAACTTGAAAATCTTTGCATCTTGTGTAATTTAGGGGTTCACTGAATGCCATGTTCTTGTTTTTCTGTGTCAGCTGGATGTATCCAGAAATATGATCAAAAGGCTGAAGTTTACAAATAATGGAAGTAACAGTTAAGCTGAATGTTGAGCCATTAACCAAATACTGCAATGCAAGAACTAGACAACACTTGAAGCAATTAGTAAGAAATCAATATAAACCAGATACAAATGGACAGTGATATTCTGGAATTTGCTACCCTAGATGCTGCAGAGGCAGACAGTATCAGCAAGATCAAAAAGATAAAAGTACGGACATCAGGACAATAAATAGATGCTAAAGATGCCATAGTCTCTAATAAGTGTAATATAGCAGTTCTGGATGGCAGCATTTTACAAAGGGAATGACATCAGAAAGTAACCCTCCCAGCAGCTCTCCCAAAAGATATCTCCTAGTGCCATTCAGAATACAGGGTTGGGTGAGCCATTGGCCTGACATTAGGGCATTTTAGAATGTGCTTGTGTTCTCCTTTCTTTCCTAGATTCTGTGCCCCATAAGTAAGCTGAATACGTTGTCTTGACATTCAGATATACCTACCATACTGTACTCAGGAGCCAGGATCACTTTTCTTGACTGTACTGCACAAACATCATTTGTTCCCACTAGTGGCTATCATCTTCATCAACTTTAAATTAGTCATAGTTTTCTTCAGGGTGTCTTACTATCTGCTCTCATTTTCCTGTGTTTCTTCAGTTCTTGCTATATGTTTAATAAATCCTTTCTTACCTGTCCTCTCACCTTCATTACATTCAAGGCTTCTTGCATGGTATCCCTACAGAAGTCTATAAACTGGCAGTTGGTGCAACTTCCCAGGCTCAGAGAGAAGAGCAATAGGCTACACCAGTGCAAGGAGGTATGAGCACTTCTGATTAGGTAGAGCAGACTGTGGCACGTTCCTTGCTCTAGGGCTGATGCCAACCTCGTTGGACCAATGCTTACATTAATGTTCTGAGGCATGCAATGTTTCTCCCTCCGTTCAAATTTTCATCTAATCCCTGCTTGATCAAATGAGATCTGCAGCAGCTAAGTCATATTAGAAAAAATTAGGCCATCAATCCATTATTAAGCTGGAAAGTATTTTATATTCTGTGTCTGCCCTCAGGGTGTCTCAGAACATTCCACAGCTGATCTGTTCTGAGTATGAGAGGGCTGGGTTTTAGGTGCTAAAAGATGCATACAGATACTGAGGGAGTTGTGGCGTTTTTTACAGCATTTGGTTTCCAGACTTAGAGTTAGCTAGAGCCAAAGCCAAGGTGGTTGTGACTGTGATTTTTGTAGTTCTTTTGGTCAAGGTGCTTCTGGAAAAAAATCTCCTGATCTCTTCTATGTATGTAGGTGCTACACCCAAGAGGTAGCACCAGTTCTGTAGCATTGGAAAATTTTCCTGAGATGTAGGTAAAGTTCCTTTACTTGTGTCCTACCACAGTTCAGTATATACTCTTAGAAAATGTTAAGTTTGTTACAAGTTCTGCTACTGATAATACTTTCTATCCAGCACTTTCTGAAAACTAAAAGTCCATCTCCGATTTTTACTGTATAGCTGTCTCTGTCTTAACCTTTATGCTTGCCAAAATGACCATCTTTTGTGCATGGTTATTCATTTCCTTTGTTAATCTCTATTACAAAGAAAATAGATCTTTATCTTGAGGTCCTTCATGAAGGTGGGTTCACAGAACCACAGAACAGCTGATATTGGAAGGCATCTCTGGTGATCATCTACTCCAGCACTCTACTCGAAGCAGGGGTAACTACAGCAGGTTGCCCAGTATCTTGTTAGGTTTTGAATGTCTCCAGAGAAGGAGACTCTCTGGACAACTGGTTTCAGTGTTCAGTAACCCTTAGAGAGTTGTTAGCATCAAATGATAATTCTTTCAGATCCATACAGTACAGGAAGAGTTTGGGGAGTTTCCTTCTCTGGAGACATTCAAAACCCACCTGGACACATTCCTTTGTGATCTACCCTAGGTGATTCTGCTTTGTCAGGGGAGGCTGGACTAGGTGGTCTTTCAAGGACCCTTCCAACTCCTAACATTCTGTGATTCTGTGAAGCAAGTTAGTAAAGTATCTGAAATCATTAACTGATAGTCAGGACCTTGGCCTTAGTAATTACTTGGCTTTGGTAATCCATCCAGGCATTATCTTTACAAAGGCATGACTTAGTAACAGAATAAAAAAAAATAAAAATATTCCAGTTCTGTCTTGAATGTTGTTGTTCTATGTGTTGAGATTGGGAAAAGTACAGGGAGGATTGAATTTCCTTAGTTCAGATCACTTACTACATGCTTGGAATGCCACATTTGAATGTTTGACATCTTGCCTCATCACTGCCTCAACATGTCACATTGGATTTGGTACAAGAAAAAGTTAATTTAATGCAACTTGTGCAAGCTGCTGCAGGTGGCATGAGTCAAGGACATTTTTTTTTTTCCAATGGTATTGTGCTTTGAGCCTAAGCCAAGGAGGAACTGTTGACAAGACTGTTTTGGGCACACTCAACTTCCAAAGGTAATGACTGGGGTAGAAAATTGACTTGAGTATGAACTGAAGAGTTGTCCAGAGGAAGTAAAGAGTAATGGCAATATCCATGGACAAAAAGTTGTGGAAGGCACCAAATGGGATGTGTGGCCTCTGTCTGCCTTTTTATATTACTGTTACTGACTCCCTGTCCTAAGATGGCATGCGTGTTGGCACTCTTTAAAATGATGACTTGTTTACTTTTTGTTTGCTTTCAGTTGTTAGATTGACATTACACACCATACTCTTGGACTGCTGTATATCCTTTATAAATTGCTTTAAGATGTTTTAGTGTGATAAGACGCTATAAAAATTGAAGTCATTATTACTATCTGTATCACCAGGGGAATTGGACAGCTGGCATTGATCTGCAAGAGACTGATTTCCATATTTTGTTATTACATTAACCCATAGAATTCTTCTTGTTTATGATTTCAAAGAAAGTTTTCCTAATCAAAAGGTCACCCTCTGTAATGTGTAGTGTTTGACAGACATGGAAGGGCAGAAAATGTATAAACCCTGGCACTTTTTATCTGATCAATAACATTTTACTTTGTTAATAGTAATATCCCCATATTTTACATGACATTGTATCAAGATACTACTAACGGCTTCACAGAACCACTTGTGAGTGAAATCTACTGGTTAGTGAAGGGTATACCACTAACTGCTTGATTTGGGGAAAATATGATGTGCCCAATTCTTGGCTTTTATCTTAAACTTTTTAATTAAAATAATCATAAAAGTTCTGGACTCATTGCTGTTTTATAAGGAAAGAGATTGAATAAAGGCCTTATCTTGCTGCGTTGAGTAATGCTTTATGATGAGCTAAATTGTAGCATTCATCTGAAAGCTGCAGTAATGGTAGCACAGAGGATGCTGTATTGCAGAGGGAGTAACTTGGTCTTTGCTATCTTCTTTTGGTTTCAGAATAAAGCCTGAGATATCAAAGAAGGGATTTTTAATAATTAAAAACTGCTTACAGTTGAAGCAGAGGAGGTAAAAAGTTAAGTCAGTTTAAAAAGGTCAACAGACAGCATACCATTTTCCAAGGTAATATCTGTGTAGCTCCAGTGTGATTTGCTGGTATTGGCCAGAGCATCTTTGGGTAGCAAATGTATATATTGGGAACTGAGGGTCAGCAGTGGCTTGCAGGGCACTCCACCACATCAGTGGTGAAGGCAAAAGAAAGTAAATTTTGGTTTTCTTTCCAAGGTAAAGCTCTGTTTGATGCTTTGGCTCTCTGCTTGGTCCAACACTACTTCCTTAGTGTTGGCTGCCTGCCTCCTGTTTACTTACAACATAGCAATGCCCAAAAGATGGAGTCAGAGTTCCACTAGCAGCATCTGGGGAGTGTGAGTTCTCTGATGGTATTTAACATCTGCAGTCTGCATGGGACTGCAGTTCAACATGACTCTAATGGTAAAGATAAATCACAAACTGGGAGAGATGGCCTGCAAAGACCATAGGCTCCTCAGAGTTGGGCAAATGTCTTTTGATAGTTGGGCAAACATCTTTTTCAGGAATAATTTGGATATAACAGACAGTGGGAAGGGAAATCTATGTCTCTTACTGTTTTGCTGTGATAGGTTACTGGTGAGGGATTTGGAAAGCTGGACCGTGAAGTACAGGGTCCTCCTGGGATATTGTGCAATTGCACTATAGACACATCTGAATTGCAATGAGATTCATCCTCAGTATATCTTAAATTTGTTAAATTGGTAAAATTCACTTGCATTGGTGGTTTCTTGAAAGTAATGTAGAAGCTTGAAAATAGGTGAGGGTGTATTTAGGTACCTGCACCAATTTTAGACTTCAAGGGGATATCCTTCATGTGGGAGACCGGCTGGTACTTAAGAACAACAATCGCTGTGTACAGCTGCACACGATACATATTTTACATGCCTAAATGTGTCACAAAGCAGCAAAACAATACAGAAAATCAACAGAAAAGGGAGGAGTGGAGCACAGCTCTCTAACAGTAAGGAAGTACCTAACTGATGAGACAATAACCTCCCAGACTGAGGTATTTCAAATTTTTCTGTAGCAAATTATCCTGTCAGAGTGAGAATATTGCATTAATGGAAATCCTTGGGTGATTTTTCTTTTTGCCTTTTGCATCCAGGTCGTGCTTTGCTGAGACTCACTGACAAAAAGCTTGAACGAATGGGCATTGCCCAGGAAAGCCTGCGACAGCACATTCTGCAGCAAGTCCTTCAGCTGAAGGTGAGAGAAGAAGTCCGAAACCTCCAGCTGCTTACACAAGGTATGAAAAATAATTCTGATATGGACAGTTACTGAGATCAGGTAGGAAAAGTTTGCCTGAGGGCATAAAAGGTGACTTGACATTCATCCAAAAGAAATGATGCGTGAAAATACCTCATAGATTCCTCATACTTTCCAAGGTGGGAACAAAAGGTAAAATAATGCATAAATAAATAGAGATGTTCAGCTGCCTGTTTTGCATGATGAATAGGCTCCATCTACAGCTTGATGGTAGTCTCACTTAACTGTCTGCTTACTAAGATGAAAATAATTACATATAGAGGGCACAAGTAGTGAACATGCTGTCTTTACAGACATTGTACATTCTGCATTAATTGTTTACTTTCAGTGCTAGATAAAAGAGTAATCTCTGTAACCTGTTTTATGGTAAAAGCTGTCACTGGAAAATTACCTGTTAGGCTCTGTTTTCTGCAGATGGCTGATTCCTTTTACATGTTGGAGTAATTTTATTGACTTGAATAGAGTTGCTTCTAATTTATGCTGCTATGAAAAAGTAAAACTGGGTTCAATATGGAGATCTTGATTAGAAGACAGGGAAGAAGGAGGAAGAAAAAAGCTCGTACATATTTTCCAAATGAGGTTAAGATGTTTTATGATGACTTGTGTTATTAGCTCATTATTAAGGATTTTTAACAGCCATGACAACATGGAAGAAAAGCAATCATTGTAGCAATACTGTAAAGGAACATTTAGAGATTCTCTACTATACATCTGCAATACTTTCTTGATGTTAAATGTTGTTTGGCTGTCCAGCGAGACAGCACAAACCACATACTTCTGTGGTGTTTTGGTTCAGTGCCCATTATATGTCACAATATATGAAAAAATAGACCTCAGTACATGCAGTATATTTTTAACAAAACGTCCTTCACACATGACATTATGTTCCTGATTAAGCCTTGCTCACTGTGTTTGGGGAAAATCTCACTGATTAGTTGAGTAAGCTGCATTTTATCTGAGAAAGAGCTGATGTCTCAAATGAATTGCTCCTTCAGGCCTGATGTCATGTGAGTTGTGTTGAGGAGCTTTAGAGATTCTTCATTTTGCCATGATGAGTGAATATAAGCTCACCTCACCTTGTGTCATGTCAAAGGCAGTGTATACGGTGAAGCATCAGTGTCTTCCCCAGCTGTTCAGAGCTGCTCCTTTACCCTTCACGCTTTATTCCTCCATCCTTTTCTTCAGTGTTGGCTGAGTTCTCTCTTCCCCTACATCTACAGTGTTATTTGAGAGTTTGCCAGACTGTGAAGTTCTGGTCTCCGACCATCACTGTTTTAGGCCTGTTTATGGAAGTTGGGATTTTATTTATACTGGATAGTGAAGACCCATATAATAGAAATTAGAGTCAGTTAACACTGCAGTCCAGATAGATTTCTCCATAAACCTGTATTTGACACTGCAAACTCTGTGCTTCCAAGCTTTACCTTCATTGTTTCTCTCCAGTTCCCTTCTGGACACATCAGGTGGTATATGAGTCGTGATCAGTCAGAGAGTGGCGACTGCCATTTCAAAGAATTCAGGACAGCATCCTTTGAGATTTATTCCTTGTCCATGCAGTTGATACAATTTTGGACTTTGACAAGAGGATGAATAAACACATTCTGAACTATGAAGAACAGGCCAGTGATAGACATCTGGACAGGCGTTTAATGTAGTCTCTGTCTGCCATGTAGAGACAACATTGTTATTTAGTCTGATCATATACAGGTGTATCATCATATGCTTTATAAAAGCCAGCACAAACTAACAAAGACTCGGTGGCCTGCAGCTCCCGCAGTTTTCCCTCCCATAGTGGTGCTGGCCATTGCATGGCACTTCAGCTCCACTCCAGCCTTTGTAAATAGAGCTGAAGTTCCTGGGCAGCCCAACAGCCAGCACAACATTACCCTGTGAGCCAGAGCTGTGTTGATCATATGATCCCAGAGCGGGAGCATGGTGAGGGGTAGGATGACAGCAGTATTCCTATCACTTATCACCTCATTTACTCCAGGTTGGAGTGTGTGACTGTGGAAAGTACTTGTTTGCAAGTATGAAGGTTAAGATACAATTTCTCGACTACAGTGCAGCCTGTAATGCTGTGTGTGTTGTTCTCTGAAACTGGTTCTGTCCGCTTGCCAAGTTTCTTCAAACCATGTCCACTTGTATTCTAACTATGGTTTATACATTCCTAGGGTGACGAGGCTGGTGAGGGGACTGGACAATAAATGTTATCATGAGAGGCTGAGGGAACTGAGGTCGTTTATTCTGGAGGAGGTTGAAGTGAGACCTAATTGCTCTCTACTATTACCTGGAAAGAAGTTGTGGAGAGGCAGGGACTGACCTTTTTTCCGTAGTGACAGGTGAACAAGAGGAAATGGCGTCAAGTTACTCCAGGGAAGGTTTAGATTGGGTATTAGGAAAAACTTCTTCACAAAGAGGGTTGTTAGGCATTGGAATGGGTGCCCCTGGGAGGTGGTGGAGTCTCCATCCCTGGAGGTATTTAAAAGACGGTTAGATGGTGCTGAGGGACATGGTTTAGTAGTGGATGGCAGGTTAGGGTGATGGTTGGACTTGATGATCTATGGCGTCCCTTCCAACCAAGACAATTCTATGATTCCAATCCAGGTCGTTATTGGAATAGCTTTCTGTAAGTGCTTTCTGTTCTGGAGAACATTCAGAGTATATTTTTTTCTCTGAAAAGTAACACATTTACATGCCAAAAGTTTCTGCCTTTTGGATATTCTACTTGCAAAATGCAGGTCACAGTGCAGCTATTGCTACACCATGCTTTGCTGTCCTCCAAAATGGCCTCCAAAAAGAGGAGAGAAAAAGCCTTCTGTCTCTCACTGCACAGCTCAGGAGATCATTAGACAAAAGAAGCTATTAAAACCCCTTTTTAAATTAATTTAGCACACAAGCTGGGTTGCAAGCAATGAGGTCCTAATTCAGAGCCCATTGATGCCAGCAAAAAGACTTCCACTGACTTTCATTTGTACTGGAATGGAAGCTGGATCCAACAGGGAAAGATTTTAAAAAGCACTATGTAATACTTCTCAGATATTTTAAGTGATTTTGTGTTCTGTTGACTGCAGAGAAAGTTAACCTCCTTAAAATAAACACCTTGATACATAACTAGCATTCTTTTCAGAAAATGACTTAAAACTGTTTCATTCTTCTTCATTCAGGACACACCATCCAGTCTGTTCTGGGGATCTTGAAGGCAGAATAGTACATGATTGTGAAATTGAAGGCTTGTCTTGAGTTTTAGGAAGACTTTTCTTTGGAGTAAGAACTGCCTGATTGAGGCTATTATCAGCAGAAACTCTGTTCCAACCTCCACCAGGATTGAAGGGCACAGTCCCAACTACTGATCTGTGCTTTCTTCCCCAAGCTTAGTGATGTTCAGGAACTAATTTGACAAAATATCTTCCAATGTCTTTTGGATAGAGCTGCACACTGTTGGAAATGCCATTATTGTACTGCTACCACTGTAAGCCTGAGTTGAAAGATCATTTTTTTGAAAAGCCTTACATAACTACACAGAGAATAAGTTATTTTGAGATTTTTTTCAATGCGAGTCCTGCTTTTGGCTAGCGCAGAAGAGACCGTCCTCAAAGTTGTAGACCAGTGCTATGTGTGATTCTGAGCAAAGTACCCATAGACAGATATCTGATAATAGAGCTGAGCTTAAGAAGTGTTTTTGGATTTGGATTAAACGATAGCTGCATTTAAGATGACATTAGTCCTCCTCCTAAGCGTCTCTGTGAGTTTCATGTAGGGCAAAGTGCTACTTGAATTTGCTGCCAGGACACAGAATGTGCCAAATTTTCTTTAGAAAAACTAAATAAAATTATTCTGCTATCAAAATGTATTAGAATAAGGCTTCATGCTTCATTGAAAATCATCACAGCTGTTGATACCTGTTGAAATTATTTCCTTGGTAAGTTTTCTACCCTGCACTGGTGCTCAGCTACTGAAAAACATACATCCCCAGTGATAGCCACAATAAACCCATTTTTTTCCTTCCTTCAATTTCTAACCTAGTCCTATTCAAAAGCTGCTGCAGTACCCAAGCACTGTGTTCTTCCAGGAAGGGAGCTAAAGGGTCTTCAAAGATGTGTCTCACCTTTGGAGGAAAGGTGAAGTAAGAGCCCAGGTTTTAGAGGAACCTTGTAAGAGAAACTTTGCCTTCAAAATCCATGTGGGACCATGAAACAAACTCCCAGCTTAAACATGTTATAAGAATTTTTACAGCTTTTACAGAATTTTTACAGCCTCTTAATACTAAAGGCAGGCTTCATCAAATTTGAGCTGTTCGGTACTGAACCCTTCCAGGCTGTCAGAAACATGATACAAGCTCCTGTTTGCCTTTTTCTTATTTCTTGTGAATGTTGAGGGCGGGAGGAGCCTGAGCAGTGCTATTACAGCTTAAATCACCATATGTGAAGAGATTTGTGGTTATCATAATCAATGACTCGAAGTACTAGACTCACTCCCATCTTCTGAATTCCGACATGTGAAAATCTTCCCATCTAAAAAGGAACATAAGCAGTCAGGAAATATGAGATCATGGGACCTTGCAATGTGCAGAACCAGAACGTGTCTGAATTAAAGAAAAGATGATTGCACTTGTCCTCCCTGCTGTGTAGATTTTATGGATACTGTGGTATCTCTACTGCTGTTGCCTACTGTCCGTCATGTCTACTGAAGAGGTATTGCTTGAGACCAGCACATTTCTTTCTCATCCTTGTAAAGAAGTCAGAACAAATGAGGTTTGTGATGAAGAGTCATCTTGTTATGCTTCCAGGGTGTAGTGTTTTCTTTCCTGGATATGTTCTGGACTTAAGGTTTTGGCACCTGAGGAATCATGAGTTCCTTCCACCAGAAATGCTCTTTTCCTTGTCTGTAAAAAACAGCAGATGTTGTGTCCATGAGCACTCCAGGTAGGCAGTGTGTTTGCCTTTCCAGTCAGCTGGTAGGGGAAGTGTGTAACACTTGAGGAATCTAGTTTCATGTCCCTGTGGTGGTGTTCAGAGACATGCAGCATTTGAAATGTTGACTATCCTCTTTTCAGGCGCCCATTCCTTTGTTTCCATTGTCTTGACCTCAGCTTTTTCTTTTCCCTGACCCTGAAGCTTCCAGATAGTCAGGAAGGGCCTTTCTTCCTATGGCTCAAATTACTATGCAAATGTTTCTTGCATATGCTCTGTGTATGGCATCTATCCAAGACACAGACAAAAACACTTGACATTTCAGAAGAGTTCCAGCAAACTTAGTCCCCAGCTGATTTCCTTTGCTCCGTGCTCCTGTTACGCTCCAAAATCTCTGAGAGGCCTTGTGATTTGAACACAAAGTATAGCATGGAACTATGTAGCACTGCCAGAAATGACTTAAAAGTAGTAGTTTATCCCTCTTCATAGCATCAAAACTGTGTTCCAGGACTCAACATGCTAAATTGCCTGATTATATAAAAAGAAATCTTTACCTTCTTCTCAGTATGGGTTTATTTTCACTAAACGTCCATGTCCCTTTTACCTCTTTCCACTGTCTGTCCTTTCTTCCTGTACCACTGTAGGACTCCTAGCTCCAGCACTTAACACTGCTCTTCCAAGACTGTCAAATGACTTTGACCATCCATTAGACTACAGAAGAGCAGTTTCTGTTGTATTTTTCCCACTCCCAGACAAGGGCATTTTCACCACTTACAGGGGACATATGCTATGGAGTCAGAAGCTTTGGTCATTCCTGAGAGGTTTTTCAGATTTTAGGCACTGTTAAGACTCATGGGAATCATTTTTTTCAGGTTACAAGTATTCACTGAGTGGTTCTCTATAGTTTTCATTTGGTTTGGCTGAGGCAGAATATTGTATGTATTGCAGTGTGTATCTGAACACAGATAAAATGTTTCAAATACATGCATCAGTGACGATAAATATGAAATTCCATCTATGGCATCAGTTATTTGAATTTCATGTGGTTGTTTTCTAACCTGAAGAATGTACTTTGCAGTGCAATCAATGATCCTTTGTAGACCATTGAATTACCATGGTTCTGTTGGTTACCTTTTAGCTGTGGCTGTGATGCTAATACATATTCATATCAAATAACAGAGTGATGCAGCTGACAGGTAAAATAAGTTCCAATACACTGGACAGTACATTGTCATGCACGCTGGATTGGTTTAGCACAGAATTGTCCTTCAGAATGTGTACTGTATTAGTTTGGTGTATGAATAAGGAAACATGTATGCAACTATGAAATCTGTATTGATGGACTTCTACAGCAAGATTTTAGCTGTACAATATTATGATGTGTTTGCATTTTTATGTTTTTCTATGAATGATATCACAGCTCAGTCTACTGGGAGTGTAGCTCCTTTGTATGATCACAAGGACATGATGGCAGTTGTCTGGTTTTCTAATTATTTTATTAATGTTGATTTTTTTTCATTCCTGCTTTTCAATTTCTCAGAAGTAAATCTGGAAAATTTGGTCTGGAAAGTTTAGCCCTTCTGAGCTAATGCATACCCAAAACTGTCTTACATGTTTGATGAATAGATATTTCATATATACGTATATATGTATCTATTCACACACACATATATTTGTATGTATTTCCCCACTCATGTGTAAATTGGAAAGAGAAAAAACATTTTTTTTGAGATTTAAGAAAAAGAAATAAAATATTGCTGTTTGTGCTGCAGCCAGTCATGAAAAACTTTCAACCAAATAGGAAAGTTTTGAGCAGTCAGAGGCTGTGATTTAACAACAGCTGTTTGTGATCTGTGCCAGTAAAAATCACTTGTTTTCACCCAGCTGAAAAGAACATGCTGGTAAAAGGGATTCCAGGAATAGGTACAGTCTTTCACACAGTTTAAATAAATCAAGTCCACATATTGTAAGACGGTGCCATTTACAATGTAACATATTTGTAATTTCTAGTGCGATTTTTCCAGAATAAAATTAAGGTTGATAGTTGTTTTATCAAATAATTGAGGAAATCAGAGCCCTAACTATGTCTCTGATGCCTTAGAAAGTACATAGAAATTTTTACTGCTGGGCTGCTGGTTGAAAACCTCACTGTCTTTGTCAACTAACACCTTTATGAGTGGATTGTGGTGGAAATAAGATAAGGAGTGCCTTTCTTGTTTGGATCCAGTATCCCTCTGTCACAGTACTCTGCCTCTGGCAGCAGCAGATGCCATTTAGGCAGAGCTCACAACCCTGGCCCCTCTCTGTGGTCCCATCCCCTTAGGCTCTCCAACATTCAGAATCACTGTGTTAGGAAGAGTACTTCCCTGCCTAATGCTTTTAATGCCCATTGAGTACCTCTATCACTCTGTCATGAAACAGATTGTTCACAAAACATTTTTATAAGCCAGAATATGGTCACTGTCAACTTCAGTGGTGCCAACAGCACCACAGGCTAACTTGATGTGCCACCAGTTGGGTGTCTTCTGCCTTCCACGGAGACTCAAGCAATCCCACTATCATGTGTGCACAGTAGTAGGTACAAATCCTTTCTATTTCAGATATACCAGTCACATCTCAGGCACATCAGATGAATTCTGCCTGTTGCTCTCCATTAATTATTACAGAAGCTCAGGATGGCTGCCAGATGTACTTGTCTGCATGGGAGATGACTAAACTCAGGTGGGATCGATTCCCACTCACTATGCCTAGATCTAAACTCCTGCACTGAAAATAGTTTGTCTTCATTCAGACGAGTTTTGGTAACGCCATTTTTCTGCTTTTATGAAACTGGTGTTGCTGATGGCTGCATGAATGTGTTCTGTTTGCAAAGCATTTCCCCATATTGGCTCTTCAAACAAACACGAAAGTCTCTTAAAGTCTTTTTGAAAACGTAAAATAAAGTCTTGCAGTTTTGAATCCCTGAAGGTGAACGTTGCCAAATAGTTCAAAAGCATTTTTCTTTCTCTTGTTGCTAGCATTTATGGCCTGTGCAATACAGATTTATAATTACTGGAAAGATTCAAGGCAGGCAGCATAAAAATAAAAACTCTTCTTTTTATACCTTTGTAAAGTTGCCTTTCTAAGTTTCATTTAAAAGCTTCTCTTTATTTTTCATTCACATTCTTTAAAAGCCTTTCTGTAATGTAATTTTAAAAATGAATGTGGTTTTATTCAAGTAAAAGTTTACTCAATATTTTTTTTGCTTCATTGGATAGAGCACCTTCATTTACTTAGCTATACATAGGCAGTCAGTAGTGCTATGAACTGTTTCTTTATTACTAAACAGTATGCAGATCTCTAGCATCTTCCACAAAGGAAAGGGTGGGTTTTTTTAAAACTGTTTATTTGACAGGATCATAAAGCATGGGTAGTAGCCAAGTGTTTTATGACATGCCCAAGTTTGATTAATAATCTTAATGATGTTGGTTTCTCCTTAAGATCAATATTATAGAATTTTTCCAGTCACTATTTGAATGGATTTTAATTGAAATTGATTCACTATAAAATAATAAATTGAAGTGTATTAACAATGATCTTATGGTCCTTGACATTAAGGAGTTCTGAATTCTATCAAAATTCTGAATGGTATTGAAAAATACCTATTTTCCTCTATGCAGCCTAAGCACTCATAAAGCACCTATAATTTTTTTTCATTTAAGTGATAATTCCATCATATGACAGCATAAATACCGCACCCTTGATTTGCAACATGAATGTGAATGGAAATGTGGCAGGCAATTGTTTTTATAAAACCTTATTTTTCTGTTTGCAGTTCAGCTACTGCTGCATTGTGTGATACTAAAATTTAAATATATGCTGTAATGCATAGTCTTACCTTCAAAGTTTTCATCAGTTTCCTGATTTACTAGAAGTTACCTGTACAAAGTGAGGCTGGATATGTTGAGAAAAGCCGCAGTGAGGATCTCAGTAAGAACTTTAGTGTTTTCCCAAAGGTATCACCTGTAAGGGCATGGAGTCACTTGACACTGAGGCACTCCTTGACTGTTTTTCTCAGTGTCAAAGTAACGAGTTGAGTTTTAGGCAAAATATACTTGGCAATACCACCAGAGTCTGAAGCTCCTCAGCCACATTAAGATTTCACTTACACCCTAGAGCTTATTCTCAGTTAGTTTTATCCTTATCATTACAAAAAATAGTTGGTTTGCATATATTTGGCTTGTACAATGACTTCCAGCTGAAAACAACCTGATTAGAAAATAGCTGGTTTCAGGAATGCATACATCATTTTATATATTATGAATATTAGGAAAACATTCTTCACTGAAAGAGTGGTGAGGCATTAGGGCAGGCTGCCCAGGGAGGTGGTAGAGTCGCTGTCCCTGGAGCTGTTCAAAATATAGGTAGACATGGAGATTTGTCAAGTGGTTTAATAGTTAGGTGGTGTGGAGCTTATGGTTGGACTTGATCTTTTACACCTTCAGTGATTCTATGACTCTATATCCAGACAGCCTGGTATAAAATGTCAGGACTCTGACTTGGTGTACTTGTTAACTGGAAGGCCAGAGCTTTCATGCATGGGAACCATAGGGTTGAGCACATTAGAGACTTCTGTATGTGAACTAAAAGGCATGTCAAGGCTTCCCTTCAAGCTTGATTGCAGTCTGGAGGCATATGCACAGTTTTGGTCTTAGATTTTTGAGTCCCCTCCACTAGAAATGGGACTTGGATCTTCCCATCATGGACACCCAGCTGCCATCAGCTGTCATTTGTTGATGTGAGATGGAGTTGAAGCAGATACAAACATCTGAGCCTTGAAACAAGTAATTTTACCATATTCTTTCATTCTTTACTGAAACCAGTTGGGAGACTTATTGCCAGTACCGTCAGCTGGCAGACTCTGAAGTGAAGTTCTTGTTTGTTGTGTTGAGAGAGCACCGTTGTGTAGGACTTGGAGGAGTTGGATTTGGAGAGAAAGGACCTGAAAGAAGAAAAGGTCTTGCATGCCAAGGAGAGGGAGTTCTTACTGACTGTGCCTTTGTTCAGGGAGCAGTAATGTAAAGCTTCTCTTGTTAAAACTTACTCTCCAAAGTCCTCTAAGCTGTATGGTATTTGCTTTCTTTTCTTTTCAGCGTATGTTGGAGGTAGATATGGAGGGGAAACGTTAATCACATTTCCTTCTTTCTTTAAGGTGCTAGGTCATCCCAGTCTTCTCGAGAAATAAAGAGGAAAGCCTACTTTCTTACTCTGTTTCTTTTTGGTTTTCATTCCTTTAAGAACTCCTGAGTAACTGAGGATTGTTGTTAAAGTTGGCCGAGAGATTAGTATCTCCTGCTCTAGTTTTCCTTTGTTGATTGTCTCTAAGCCTGAGTGTCCAACGGGCTGATTAGACTGCATTGACTGGTGAGGAATTTCTGCAGCTCAGTCCAGAGAGCAAGCTATGGGAAACACTTTTCAGCTATTCCATGTGATTTTCTGTCATAATGTGCCAACATGGTCCAGCTGTATTTAAAGAATCTTGGAGCAGTAAGCGTCACCTTACACATTGGACCAGCTTTTTAAAGCGTCAGCCAATTAAGGATGCAGATAGACCTTTGAAAATGCATTACGCTGATCGGTCCCACAGTGTCACAGCAGTTATAGTTCTTGGTCCAAACTGTAAAGACTTTGAAGCAAACAAACTGTGTTTCAGATGAAAGGGACAGGAAAGAGGAAGGGAGGGACAGCCCTACCTCAAAAGCTCCACTGACACTTCATTGCCACCTGTGTAGTTTTTGAATGTATCCTTCTCTAGACTCAAGAATTACTTTAACGTGTCCAGCAGTGTGGCTGCCACCCATTCCGTTACAGCTGTTAGCTGTGACACTAACCACTGATATTGTTGACTTTTGTAGATCTCTACTTAAACCTGGAGCATGGTTTTTTGAGTGTCATAGAAAAGCAGCCATCCCTTACGTCCTGTCAAGGTAATGAATGTCTTTTTGCTGGGATGTATCTTGATAAAATGAGACATCTAAGCTTTTTTGCTGTTGTTGTTTTGTGGGTGTTTTTTTTTTTTTTTTAGAAATTTTTCCTTTAGGTGCACAGGTTTTTTCAGTAATCATCGTGAAAATAGTGGTTTATTTTCTTCGAATCCTAATAAGCTCTTTCTGAGTGAATTATTATTGTTTACTGATATTTGTTTGCTGAATTTTATTTCTTCTTTCCCAAATATTAAGTACAGTGATAAGCTATGAAATGTTTTACCATTGCTTTGTGAGCAACTCCTATTTTCCTTAATTACATCATTACTGCTATTCTTGAGATTTCTTTGGTTCCCTCTAGTAAGGGGACTGTCACTGTGGGAATTTAACTGTACTTCTACAAGGCTTAGCTCTTCACCTGATAATTCTGGCATAAGAATATATGTTTTCCTGGTTTCTTCCATGTTTTTCCTTGATCCAGATGATCAGAACCCAGGATATTTAGGTGCGGTATGTAAACAGATGCTGGGACTACAGGAGAAGAATCCTTTTGTTAAGGATATCTCTAGGAATTAGGAGCACTTAAAGCTAGTGTCTTCTTTAAACTTCCACTGCTTACAATTTAGATAGAGTCTTAAGAAACTCTTTAGCTGTCTCCAAACTTGATCCATATACTATTCGTGAACACGTTCCATATCAATTTCAGCACAGTGAGCAAATAGCAAGAGTAACTACTAAGAAGAATATAAATTTGTGTCTAGCATCAGCTACAGGTTGGTTTTATCCCAGTTATCCCCCTTTGAAAATCTGAGACCTCAACTTTGCTCTTGATTCCATGGGAGCAAATGGGAGAGTAATGTGCCATAGATACTACCAAAATATGAAACTAGTTAAAATGAGAGCAGGGTCATTTTTTCTGTACAGCATGAGATTATAAAGCTCATTCAAATCAATGAAAGGTACCAATGGTTGTTCTGACCTTTGAATCAAATCCATAAACCTTTTTAGTAACTTAATTAAAACCACAAACATGGAAACATAAATTTTCTCTACTCTAACCCAACATAGGTCTTTCTAAAATTGAAAAATAAGATCCCTGGCCAATTTTATTGTATAAAAATTACAATTTTGATACTTTATTTTCTTTAGAACTTTTTTCCTAACTATGTAAAGCCTATTTTTCACTTGGTCTCACAATCTTCTTTGGTGATGTGTATGTTATTTGTAATCCTAATTTCATAATCACTATTGAAAATGAAATCCACAAAACTTGCTTTTATCTTACTCTTTTTATTCATGTTCTTTATAAAAATGGGATAATCAAAGATAAAAACAAGCATACTGCCTTTTAGCTTGAACAGTTTGTAGTGTCTTTGTTACATCTTACATAGCCAGCTAAAATTTAGGTGTCTGGTTGAACTCGGTTACTCTCATTCCTCAAATAATCAATGAAGAATGGCAATCACTATCCAGAGATAATCTGTGCCTTTCTAAAACGGATGCCCATGATAGGTGCAACACATTGCCCTATGGAGGTTCATGCCTCTGGCAGCTGGAGGAGTCACCTTCTAATTTGGGACAGCTAAAATTTCCATATTTTGCTTGTCAGCATGAAGCATGCAACAGATGACATTACCCACTTTTAGTTTGTCACCAGTCTTCCACTGCCTTAGTATGTTAATTTTATTGTCTTTACCTGTACCTGTTATCAGGTTATGCTATTACATATTATAATATTTTTATGTATGATTATATAATTTGGTTATGCTATGCCTTTAAATGGCTTCTTTTTACTGCAGATGGTAACATCATCTTTCATATTCTATTATTTTCTAAGAACATTTTCCTAATTGAGCTAATTGTTACTTATTGGGTATAGAATTAAAGGACCAACCACAAAGTCTAAAATTGAAGAGTTGACAGTTCTGAGTTTAGGGGTATTGGGCTTTTTTCTTACTTGTAATTTGAAAGGTTCTTTAGTCTGAAGCAGGCAAAGACTCATTTATTGTCTTGGGTTGGGGTTATAACTTACCTGTGCTTTGGCAATTTTTCTCAGACATGAATGCTGCAGTTAGACAGATTCTTGTTGTGAAGCAACAGAGTGAAATCCAAGCTGCTTCTTATGTCTCTTGTTTGGGCTTTCTGTGTCTCCTTTAAAAGTCTTTTGCATTCTCTGAGCTCGTTCATTTTGTTGAATGCTAAAGCCTTTTACCATCTGCCAAAAGGTTTTATTTTGGGGTTTCCTCTTATGTGGGAGGGTGGTTTCCTCCTTCCCTTCGTGCTAGTTTCATTGCTATCTTTAGGACTCAGAGCCTACTGGAGACCTTCCTGTCTCCCTTTTATTGCAGTCTTCTTCCTGCTCCTGGGGGCAAAGAAGAAAACAAGAACTGAAGCTGCCTTTTTGAGCTGCCTGGCTGATGCCGACAGATTTTGTTTCAAACACAGGAGTCCAGTTCCTGGAGTGCACTCAGCAGAGACACTCCCCGGAGCGGGTGTTTCCAGGAACGGTTCCTGCATAAATTTGCACGTAACTGCCGGGTGCTTTGGCTGCAGTGGGCTTCTGGAAAAGGGTGCTGTCACCTGCAGTGTTTACTGTAAAAGCGATTTGCTCATCTCTATTTGTTGGTCTTTTACCTCAACACATAAATCCAATCTGCTCTGTCTCTGTTAGAACATCTGTAGCCACAGCCCTTTAGGTTCTGGCTTTTATGAGAACTTGTAAGTATTTATTTTTTTCTATAAGCATGTTGATTTCCTATCTTTACCTTTCTTGGGCTGTAGAGAAAAAGATAGGAAATCGGAGATGTTACATGTGCAGAGGGATAGAATTTAGAATTGCATCTCTTTCTTTTTACCCCAAAAGCAAGATAAAGTAAATGGCAGCCTGGAATTTTCAGCAGAGCTCTCAAGGATGCAGGGACTAGAGCTGCACTGGGATGTGAGTATCCAGAAGCTGGAGGAGACAGCGAGAGCTGGTCAGGCACCTCTGTTTAAATCTTGGCTGTGGAGCTCTTTGGGCACCTTCCATCTTTTGTCCTAGACGTTGATGCTTCATGGGGCAAAGGTCCTTGCCTTTTCCTTTCAGCCTCTGCCAGCCAGGAAGGAGCTAGCAGTCCTGCTGCTGCCTGTCTCTGTTGCGCAGCTGATCCTGTGACCTGAGGCACTCTGAACGTGGAGGGTGCAGGCATAGGGAATTGTGCTGGGTGTCAGATCACCTCCTGAGAGCTCTGCCAGGGTCTGTATCAGCCGCATTATGCCCACACTGAGTGCATTTCTGGCTTCCTTTTTTCTGGTTTTTTTTTTTTTTTTTAGATCCCTGGCATTACACCTGCCAACATGTCAGGTAGTAATAGGAATCTAATATTATTTTGTTTGTGATTAGTTCATTTCTTGGACTTTGAGACGTTCTCATGTCTGTTCTTCCATCATTGCCCAGCTGTCTTTGAAGCTCTACCCTTCCTTGGTTTATTTACTCTCCCTCTGTAATTGAGAACTTTATTGTTGATCACCATGAAAAATTGTCAGTGCTTAAAAATAAATGATCCATCTTCCATCCCTTCAGTGCATCTAGTTTTTATGGCTAGAGAAATCTAATGAAAGATTGAAACAGGGATGAGGAGGATGAGGGTGTCCCAGTGTGTTACTTAAATGTTTGATCTACAGATGAAAAGGGATGCTGGGATTTCTGTTCAGGAAAGTGGCAGTAAAACTGCCCATTTCTTACCACTGGATATTTTAATGACATTCAATTCCAAACTCCAAGTACAGCATTGCAGAGAGAGGTCAGTGGTGCCTGTTTCTGACAGCACACCAGTGCAACATAACACAGGAGCCTGAGATGGCATTCTGAAATGAGAGGGCTATGTGAAAAACTTTCAAACAGGAGACACACATATCTCCTCGTTTAGAAAGTAAGGCATTGTACTTTCAAATAGACACAGTTCACTATGTTCTCTCTTCACACAGTTGCACACATGTGCACATGTTCTAACTGGATAAAAACATAAACAGTAAATTAAGGATATGATTAAAAATTAAACAGCCACTGCCAAAGCCATCAATAGAAAGTGTTATTAACTTACATATAACAGCATGCTGGTATGATAGCTTCAAATTGGCTCCTGAAACCAATTTGCAGCAAATAAGGTCAGCTTTACAAAATGGTATTTCTGGGTTTCAGTAATCAGACCCTCAGCTCTCATTGCTTCTTTTATTCCTTCAAAAATTTTGCCTGCTTTTTTAAGTAACTGATAATATGCACGACTTTTGAGAACTATAGCAGGTGACAGACACCCTTAACCCTTCACCTCTGGTGCTTAGCGAGAACAAGACACCGTGAGTCTGATTCAGATGGGTCCCATCTCATACACTGCAAGACTTCTACAATTTGCTCACCATCTCCACCCCATTTTTTCTGCAAAGCTTCACCAGAGGCCCTACTTGTTCTGTGACCCACCTTGCTGTCTGTTTGTTATATATATGTGCTGCATGATGTGCTGAAGGGCAAAGTTGTTTCATCCCTATTCACGTGCCCATCCGAGTGCCGCATCTACATCTGCGATCTGCAGACCAGCTCCATCTGGCACTGCATGGCAGAAGCTGCAGCCTCCGGAAAAGGCTCCCAGCTCCAGGGTCCCTTTCCATCCCCTCTCATAACATTTTTGTCCATTTTATGCCACACAGGTGACCTAAATGTAGATTCCTGCATATCAGAGGATGGCATGTTGGGCTATCTGGCTTCAAAATTGGAGTAAACATGGTTGCCATTCTCAGTAGCATCATTACAGCCTGGATTCACCACCAGCTCTATGTTAGCTTTCAGCTTTTAGGGGGAAGTTGAAACAAGATAAAAGACCTCTCAAAATTGAGGCTAATCAGGCAGGGCTGAGCAAAGCATGATCTTTTCCAGTGAGCTCTGTCTTGGATGTTTGGTTTTCAGGTGTGTTGGATAATATGGCCCTGTGACTGCTATATGGTACAAAGATGCTTTTGCATACTGGTTTCCTGCCGCCTTATAGCCGAAACTGAATGAAGCTCTCTCCAGTAAGCATTTGTGCTTGTTATCTGTGTTCATTTAGGCTGGGGACCTCCTTCCCTCTTTTCCCCTGCCAGTCAAAAGCGAGAAATGAATGGGTGTAGTTTGAGTTAGAGATCTGTAGCCAGCACAGTATCTGTGAGTTGTATATATCCTGTAAAAAAAAATGTGAATTTACCTTCCTGTGAGAAAGTAACACATTCCCTGAATGGCTGCCAAACACCATGAATGTGGTTGCAGGTGGCTTAAAGGTGGTTTTTGTTAAAATACAGCTGGAAAATTGCTTCTGTCATGAGCACCTCAGCCCTGTCAACTGTTTCTGTGCTTGTTCTGTTCCAGTTGGTGTGGTCTGTGTTTGGAGCCGTACAGTGGGTGGTTCGTTGGTAGCTGTTAGCATTGTCATTCAACATTGGCTGCAGCTGCACTTTGGGGAGGTGGACAGATGTGTGGCATGTACCAGAGCAGCTGCTGCCCCTTCAGGGTTCCCTTCAGTGGAGAACTTAATGGATATAAAGCTAGTCTGAGATTCAGAGCAGGAAGCCTGTGGCTGCAGAAAGCCACTGCTGGATCCTGGGTCAGGTGGTCAGTACAGGCTCACTCTTGCTTTCTGTGCTTTGTTTCTTGACTTTGACAAAACCTTTCCAGTATAGCTGCATCCCCATCTCAGCCAACAGTTCTTAGACTGTGGAGAGAAGGGAGGAAGCAGAGGGTTCACAGTGTGTCCAGATAAAACTCAGGAAACAAGGTTGGAAACCCACTGGTTTGGGTCGGTAGAGCTGAATTGCTTTCAGCAGCAAAGGGAAACCTCTCCAGAGGGGTCTCGAGTGTTCAGAATAGCACAGGGATCAATTCCTTCTCCACATCCTGAAGAACAGATGGATCTGACATGTTTATTGACCTAAACTGTCTTGCTTTATCAGCACATCAGATCTACATGCTTGACAGATGTGCCAAACAGAAAATCAAATTCATCCATGGCCAGTTGTATTGGTTTCAGCATCTCTAGTTCCTATGCTATTTATTGTCCAACTTGGCCCATGTATAAATGAGGAGGCATTTTCATTTACAATGAAGGGAAGACAGAGACAAATACTCTGTAACAAGTGCAAATAGATCTTGTGAAGTTTAGAAGTGTTGTTTGGCATCTTCAGCTTTTGGGTTCAGAGCTGTGTCTAAGGTAGGAAAAATGTCAAACTTGGTGCAAAGAGGGCAGGTTGTACCATACTGGCAGCAGAGAAGTGAGATTTTGTATGTAACAGCTGGAATGCCTTGAAATTTCAAAACTTTGGTTACAGATGCAAAAGTATGAAATAAAACCTTTTTGAAGCCAGCAACATCTTTGCTAAAAAGTTATTGCAACCCAGTTCAGAGTATCATAAGCTGGTTTTGTTCACTTCTACTCCATTCCTGTTTCTTTCCCCAAGCACATGCTTAGATTCCATGGGGAAAGAGGCAGTAAGTGCTTCTGTGGGTTTTTTGCACAAGGTCTCCTTCATAGTTAGTTTTTTTTTCCCTCTAAAAAATTAAAATAATCAGAATAACTAAAAATTGTGTTTACATGCTGCAGTATTTCCAACAGTTGCAAAGTGGGTATGAAATATTTAATGTGATTTTAAATTAAAACTGTTCTACGTATTTACTTTTTGAAAGAAAAGTACATTGGATTTATTTGAACTTCAGACAGAACAGAAAAGTTAGATCTTGCAGGTTCTTGTAATTATTTAAATTCATATTTTTCAGTGTATAGCAGTATTTGCTGCTGAAATACAAGGGAAGTCAGACAACACAACTGGTGAAAGTCACTGGTTAAACACCTGTTGTTGAAGAGCTAAACTTCTTTTTACTTCTGCAGGTGCAGAGATAATATCTTTTTCATGTTTGTTCAGCTATTTCAATTCAGTGACTGGTTCATTCAAAAATAAGAAACTACTTGGTAGGAAAAAATGCTGAAAAGCTTGTGTCCTTTCAGCTGGGATAAAGTTAATTTTCCTTCTAGTAGCCAGTGTAGTGCCGTGTTTTGGATTTAGTACGAAAATAATGTTGATAATACACTGATGTTTTTAGTTGCTCATGGGTAGTTGTC
Organism: Heliornis fulica; assembly: GCA_013399135.1. Taxonomy (NCBI): domain Eukaryota; kingdom Metazoa; phylum Chordata; class Aves; order Gruiformes; family Heliornithidae; genus Heliornis; species Heliornis fulica. The sequence goes on along the minus strand of VXBZ01004297.1, from coordinate 310,249 downwards.
ATGTCTGCACTAAGACAAGGACTTTTCAACTTCTTGTGCACCCTGCCAGGTGCACAAGAAGCTGGGAGAGCACAGCCTGGACAGCTAACCCAGCTTGGCCAAAGGGATATTCCATACCAGACAGCATTGTGCTCTGTATATAGCTGGGGAAGCTAGCCAGGAGGTGGGATTGCTGCTCAGGCATGGACTGGGCATTGAGTTGTTTTTCCCACAGGTGGTGAGCAATTGCATTTGATGATGATGATGATGATGATGATGATGATGATGATGATGATGATTACTATTAATCTGTTTCTATCTCAGCTCACAGTGTTTTTCCCCATTCTCTGCCCCATCCCACTGAGGGGGAGGGGGTGAGCATGCGGCTGCGTGGTGCTCAGTTACTAACTGGGGTTAAACCACGACAGCTTGTTTTCCTCTTTTCATCTATAAACAAAATCTGTGCAGCAGAGAATAAGATCTACCAGTTCTGAGATCTTGAAAAATATGGTAACCAGAATGAAGACATTCAGTTCATCAACTGAAAGTAATGCTTCCTTGCTTAATGAGAGTGATTACTTAAAAAGGATATTGATAAGATTTTTGCCATGATTATGTAATTTACTGTGAAAATACTGCTCTTTGACATTTTTACTGCATTTCACTTTTACACACTAAGATCTATTTTACAAGTAGAACTTAACATGAAACCCAAAGAAAAAATCCCGGTCAACCCCAGTCAAAAAAAAAAAAATTACCATTACTCATGTCCCAGTATAATAAGAATGTAAAGAGTGTAAAGGATGAAAATCCCTCACAGCATCCTTCTGGACAAGTTCCCCCAGCTGTGGGAAGAGTGGATTCATGGTGCGCTGGGCAAAGTATGGGCTGAAGGACAGAGTTCAGTGGGTTGCATTGAACAAGGCTACTACTACTGGTCACTTCGGGTTCCTTAGGATTCAATTCTAGTGCCAGTCCTGGTCAATGTATTTATCCATGATGTGGATGTAGTAGTTGAACACATCATTAGCATGTTGCCTGATGATACTAAACTAGGAGGTGCGTTGACTTCCTTGATGGGACAAGAGGCCTTGCAGAGGGATCTAGACAGATTGGAGCATTGAGTTCAGATGAATGGTATGAAATTTAACATGTTCAGATGCCAGACTCTGAACCTGGGGTAATGCTGGGCACAAGTGTAAGCTGGGGGAGGAGTCTCTGGAGAGCAGCCATGCAGAAGGGGGTCTGGGGGTGCTGACTGACAGCAGCTCAGAGTGACCCCGCAGTGTGTCTCAGCAGCCCAGAGAGCAAACCACATCCTGGGGGCACCAAACACAGGATTAGCACCAGGTCAGAAGAGTTGTTGTCCTGCTGTGTTCAGCATTGGTGTGGCCTCACCTGGAGCGCTGTGTGCAGTGCTGGGCCCCACAATTTAAGAAGGATGTAAAGGTCCTTGAATGTGTCCAGATGAGGGAAACCAACCAAAGGCTGGAAAATGTCCTATAAGTGGTTAAGGGCTTTAAACTAGTCTAGTTCCAAGAAAAGGAGGCTGAATGGTGACCTCATTGCTCTCTGCAGCTTCCTGAGGGGGGAAGTGGAGATGAATGTGCTGATACCTTCTGTCTGGTATTCAGTGATAGGACATGTGGGAATGGTTCAAAGCTGCACCGGGGGAGGTTTAGACTGGATATTAGGAGGAAACATTTGTTTACCTAGATGGTGGTCAAGCACTGGAATGGGCTTCTTACAGAGGTGGTTTAAGCCCCAAGCCTGTTGGTGTTTAAGAGGCATTTGGACAACACCCATAGCAACATGTTTTAGCTTTTGGTCAGCCCTGAACAGGTCAAGCCATTGGACTAGATGATCATGGTAGGTAATTTCCAACTGAAATAGTTCTGTTCTATTCTATTCTATTCTATTCTATTCTATTCTATTCTATTCTATTCTATTCTATTCTATTCTAAAACCACTCAATAGTTGTATATAAGAATGCTAATCATGTAAATAAATATGTGTAGGTTGTGTTAACTGAAAAAAAAAAGAAACCATATTTATTGATGCATGCTATATTTAGATCTAGGTCAACATGCTGACAAGTGCAGCATTCTACTGCCCACAAGCTTGGGCAAGTAGTATCAAGAAATATTGAGGGTTATAGTGGTTATATGTAGGACACAGAAGAGCAACTAGTATTTTCTGGATTAGCAGTCCAGGCACACAAAGGTTGAGGAGTTAACTGGAAGGATCCAACCTGGATTTACTAAAGACAAATCATCCTGATTGCCTTCTAGATTGAGGTAATGAGCTCTGTGGATGATGGAGGAGCAATGCATGTTGTATAACTTGACTTTAAAAAGGCCTTTGACATGGTCTTCCATAATGTCCTTGTGGCCAAATTGCTGGCTTATAGACTGGATAAGTAGACAACAAGCAAATGGAGAATTCAGTGGTATCAGATTGATATGGGGGCCAACACTGTCAAAATACCTTTTTTAGAGACAAGGCACACCCTCGGCAAGTTTGTACGGTGCTGCCAAATTAGGGAGGGCCTGTGATGCGCAGGAGAGCAGCACTATCACTCAGAGGGATCTCGACAGACAGGAGAAGTGGGCTGGCAGAGACCTTAGAAGTTCTACAAACACAAATGCAGAGTCCTGCGCCTGAGGTGGACTAATGCCCTGTTTCAGTACAGGCTGGGGGCTGACTGGTCAGGCACCCCTTTGGAATCTTGGTAAGCAACAGTTTGGATTTGAACAGGCAGTGGGCCCTTGCTCTGAAGAACAACAATATACCAGGCTGGTAGAAGCAGCAGTGTAGCCAGCAGGTCAAGGGAACTGATCGTTCCCTTACATTTGGCACCACTGAGATGACATCTTGAACAGTCTGTGCAGTTTTAATCAGTAAAAGAACGACTTTGGCAGACACAATTCAATGAGTTCAATGAATAGGTCACCAAGAGAGTCAAGGGCTGCAGCACATCATGTAGGAAAAGAGATTGAAGGACAGGTTTGTTCAGCCTGAAGACAAGGTTTGGGAGGTCTTACTGCTGTCTGCAGCTGCCTGTTGGGAGGGCACAGGGAAGACAGAACCGAGTTCTTTTCAGATGTGAACGAGGCCAAGCGAGAGGCAACAGGCACTACTGTAATACAGAAAATTCTAGCTAAATATAAGGGGTGGGGTGGAAAGGTGGTCAAACAGTGGAATAGGCCCAGAGAAGCTGTGGATCCCAATCCTTGTAGTTATTCCAAGCGACTGGACACATCCCAGGGCAACCTGATCTAACATGAACCCTGCTCTGAGCAGGAGGTTGGACTACAGGTCTCCAGAGAAGCCTTCCATCTTGCACAGTTGTGTGCTTAGTATATACCAGAGCGTGAGCTAAATGCCAGAGCTTCCCTTTGTGTGTCACACTAAGAAAAATAGGAAAGGTTAGAGATGTTTATGGGATTTGCTTTAGGTGTCTACTATGGTCTAAGTTGAATCTCACTTTGGGAGATCCTGATCTGTTTGCTGGAGTGGAAAGCTAAATAGATGCCTCCCCTTGGTAAAGTGAATGCTGTCCAGGGTGTCTAATAAGAGTTAAAATCTAGAGAGGGGTACTTTTGTCTTGGATAGCAAAGGAAATTGGTGAAGAAATTTATGGTTTATTCTGAGTCATCAGAAGGAAGTGGTTGAGAATTTGAAGACAGAAGGCAACATGAGTGAAAATGATCACAAAAGAGTTTCTGATCTGAAGGAGAGGAAGACATGAATAAAAGCTGAATAATGTCAAAGGACTTTAAAAGAGCTGGTTTCTTTGAACTTCGGAATAGATAGGTAATGGCTGGGAAGGGAGGGAAGAGAAAGTTCAAGGGAACTGACAGTTTTTTGGAAGACAATGCTACAGACATGGCAGCAGACTGACCCATTGAAGGAGGAAGACACAAAATATCACAAGTACATCATCCCCTCTGCAATTACTTGAAAATCAAGAATACTGCAATTAATGGGATCAGGAGAATGCATTGCTAATGGGGAAAAAATAAAAAATTAGCACAAACACCTAGTTTAATTAGTTGCAACTCCAAAGGGGTATTAAAATTCACATTTTTCAAGACTACAGAAGTAAGGGAAAGATGAAGGAAATTGGAGTCCTGATACATTGTGGACAGGGATAGGAACATTGGTCATAAAGGGGACAGTGATCACCAGCCTTTCTTGGATTCATTTTTCCCAAACAGGTGAATTGTGGCAGGGTGCTTCAAGAGTTGAGGGAAAGAAGACAAGCTGAGTGGGGGACAGAGCTGAAATAAGTGGAGGGAAGCTGGATGCAGTCAAATCAATGCCCCTGATTTCCTGGCAGTCAGATGAGACCATCTCTGAACTTTAGCTTTTATCTTTAGGAATTTGTGAAGTATGAGGAAGGGCAAACTTAAATGCTAAAATGAGGAAGCCTGTCAGCTTAACTTTGATACATGGTGAAACGCTCCAGAAAATTATTAATCAATTTGTAAACACCTAGAGGATAATAAGCTGATTGAAAAACCGCCAGTGTGGATTTGTTAAGAAAGAAAATGTGTCAAACCTCTCCAATTTCCTTTCTGAATGGAACAAGACGTATGGCAAATAGAAATAGCAGGTACGTCTTTAGTGAGGTTTTTGACATTGTCGTGGATAGCCACACAGCCTTCTTAAAGTATACAGGGAAAAAAATCTAGGTGAAATTGCTGTGAGGCAGGTGAAGGACTTGTTGAAGCTCTGCGTTCAAGGATTTGTTGTTGCTTGCTTGGTAGAGGGGGTGGGATCCTGAAGGGCAGTTCTGTCACTTTCTGCCCCAGGTGTCCTGGCCTGTGGACTGGAGAGGGCAGAGCGCAAGGGACTATGATCTCCAGTGGGTTTTGGATATTATGGAGAGCAGGGATAGAGTCTGAAGTGATCTTGGTAAAATGCAGAAATGTTTAAAATGAGTAAGATGGGAATACAGCAGATGTGAGAAGGGAAAATGTGTGTGTGTGTGTATGTATGTATGTATGAATGTATGTATGTAAGTATGTATGTATGCCTACAAGGATATCTGAATAAGTAACGATACTGTAAGAGAGCATGTGGTGTTGGGCTGTCACAAGCCACATGTGAGTCAGCACTGTGATATGGCTGGGGAGAAATGGGGAAGAGACCAGGCTCCTGTGTAAGTGGGAGTCTTGTGTGTAAGCCATAGGATATCCTTAACTCCCTTCTGTTGGCTCTGCCGCTCTGCTGGGATAGTGTCCAGAGCCAGCTTCACACCATGAAACACTACAGACATAACAGAGAAAGCCAGGAAGGGAGTTTGTAGGAGTGAGCAGAGATTTAGAAAAGACCAGTGAGGAAATACTGGAAGAGTTAGGCACGGGATACCAGGACAAAGTTGGAAAGAGACGTACTCTTTCAGGTAAATTAAAGGCTTTGTTATATAAAAGCGTCATGATGTTTATCCATGCCTGCTCTGCCCACCCAAATGTAAGAAGGAGTTTAATTAGTTCATTTTGCACCTAAGGAGGTTTGGTTTGGGTATTAAAAACTTATCTTAAGCAAAACAGAGTGGAGTATTTGGGCGAATGAGAGTAGGGTAGGGTTGTAGGTGTGACGGAAGTCACCTGTGAGGATGTTGCCTGAAGCAGAGGGGTAGACTAGATGACCATTTTAAAGTTCAGTTTGATCCGTGGTTCTGTCCACCAAAGGAAAACACAAATTAAAAATGGAAAACAAAAATCAAGCTGATTTTAAACCTTTTTGTTAATTTGAACTGTGATTATATTCAACATATTAAATAACCTGTTTTAAATTAATCCCTTATGTTGCTGTGTTAGCATCATCTATTTATGGAGGTCTTTTACAATGCCTTTTAATTTATTAAAAAAAATGTTCATTGGTGTGATAATCTCTTTGAGTTATACATGTAATGATGAAGAGAATAAGATGTTCTTAAAATTGTTCTGAGGTATTTGCTTTCATGCCTTAGTTTTTCAGTAAATTTGCTGAATCCACACTAAAAACTAGACATCTCTTGAGACAATATTGTCCTAATAAATGCAAATTTCTTAAATAGGTAACACTTGCATAAAGGAATTTCTCCCCTCTTAAAAATGAACTACTCTCCAAACACATGACTCATCCAGACAGTAGCCTTGTATATCTTACTTTATCCAGTGCTATACTGGTGACATTAATTCAATGAGGAGACCAGAATGGGAGCCTGCTAGTTATTTCTCATGTTTGATTTTCTTCTCTATGAATTTAGTATAAAGATGGTTATGTTAAGCTAATTATACCATGGCTTTTTATTTTCTGCTGCTGAGTGAAATCATGTAGAAGGATTTATTTATTTATTTTTCCTTGAAGAATGGAACATTTGACCACAATTACCATTTTTTGTCTTAGATAGAGCACCTTGCTGTCTGTTACCACAAGTGATTTATTAGTACGCGGGGCACACTGAGAAACAGTGCCTCGCTAGCCAATAGGACATAGCGATCACACAACGCATTGCCTGCAGAGTCAAATCAAGCTTGACGTTTAATATAAACCCAAACTGCAAAATAAGACTAAAAACAAGCATACAGAAAAAAAAAACAAACACCAAACTTCAGAAAAGGAAAGCCCAAAGGAAAAGAGACATCAGGTATTTGCTGGCGTAATTTTTCTTCTCACAGGAAATCTGTGCTGAGCAGAGCATCCGAGGCGAGGGAGGAGCTGCTGTCTGCTCTTCCACATTCTGCCGTCCCCAGCTTTCCTCCACACACATGTGCCACCCGCCTAAGGAAACAAATAGGAACAACTGGTCCCAGTGTGGCACTTCAGTCCTCTAGGTTGATTCTGACCAGGGAGATTTCTTGGGTGTAATACGAGGTAGCACACACACGCAGGACTCGTGCCTCTGCCAGCGTGGAGGGCACATGCTCACCCGCTGGCAGAGAAGTGCTGTCATCCGCTGAGCTCCGTTTAACCAGCTGCCGAGCACCTTTCATCTGAGAAAAAAGGATTGTTAACAGCCACTGCTAAAGATGTTTCTGACTGGTATAACGTATTAATGGGGGGAAGGGAGAAAGAGTTAATTCATTTTTCATCCATAATTTTTTTCTTTCTAGAACCAATTTGACACAGTCTAGCAGGGTGCTGTTATTGAAAAATTGAAGCACCAGGTGTGATTAAATAAGATCACACGTTTCATTCCCTCTTTAATTTCACATCACCCTTCAGCAGCTGCATCCTTTTGCCTTCCTATAGTTGGAGAGCGCATTGCATTTATAGCAGGCAGCTTGCCGCATTGGTAGCAGGCACCATTGGGCTGGTGGGAATCAAATCTGTTTGTGCACACAAATTATTTATTGTTTGATAGACCAAGCTTGTTAATCTGGTTATTTCTCAAGAGTAGAAAACACAGAGTATGTTTGGGTAACAGAGACAAACCTAGCCTGGTTCCTCAGTATTTGTCAAGGTTCACGCGTGCGGCAGAACAGGTTGTGATCCACTGCAGAGAGTGTCAAAAGGTAAAATGTACAGAGACTGGTCAGCTTGAGATCCTTCTTCTGCCCTTACCAACCATATCTCTCCAGGATCTGACAAGTTCCACTGCTTTCTGAAGATTTCATGGCTTGCCACCAACACAGGGCAAACAAAGCTCTGCCCTCCTGGCTTCTGCAGAGCAGCAGTAGTGGCACTGCGAAAGGCTGCACCCTTGTCTCTTGGCTGCTGGGTCACAAAGGTGGCACCAGGGCCACAATGACTATTTGCAGTTAGAGCATGATTCCAGAAAAAGAAAACAATCAGGTTTTTAACTTACCACTGCTCTAAAATAGTATTTCTATGTAAAACCGAGTTGGATTCTTAGAATATTGCTAGTAGTTATTCCAGACAACATTTCCACTTCCAGACTCTGGCTGGCCTCACTTCTCAGCCAAAAGCATTTCATAACAAAGGGATTATCATAACAAAGAGATTTTTCTTTTTCTTTTTTCAGTGTTCAGAGGAGCAGGGCTTCTGTGCAGTACACTGACACTGTTACCTGCAATAAAATTTTATGCAGATGTGATGGTGTCTTGGCCCAAGATGTTCCTGTGCAGCTCTGTCATAATTAACCCGGAGAACAGAAGTCCGTGCTCTGTTGTGCATCAGTGTATGATCTGATGGATTACCAACCTGTGGTGTGAGCTCCAAGGCATATAGTTCCTGGGAATCTGGGTTTTGGGGCTTCTGAAGACCCTGCTGCTGTAGCTTTGGCCTTATTTTCTCCTCATACACCTCTGGTGCTGCACTCCAATGGATTCCCGCTGTACCCAGTGGTGACATCACTTATTCATACAGCTATGATATTTCATGATACAATATGGAAATGCTTCTCAGGAATTTTGAGCAGCATTTGTCTGTTGCCTATTTATAAATGCAGCTATTGAGCAGTCTAGCGTGTCCTCCAGCACCCCGGCCCCCTGTGTAAACAACCAGTTTTGCTCACTGAGGACTTGTCAAAATGCATCCATCAAAATTAAGCAGATGAACCAAACAAGTAAAACCATATCTGAATCCTGTAGCTCTTTCATTCCCAAGTGAACGGGATTTGGTTTGCCTTAGCATTTTACCCACATAAAAGAAAAAGATGCCAGGGGAGGGTCACAGAAGAAGTTTGGAGGTTCTAGAGATGCATCTGCATTTACGTTTGAGTATAAATAATGCCTGTGAACACCTGTCTCTTCTTAAGTTTGATCCTGGAAGCAGCATTGGGACCAACTCATTTGATGTCTCCTCTTTTAAATCAAGCTCTGCAGATAAAACTGGCTGCCTGTAGTGCAAGGCTGTCCTTAAAGCAAGCTGACATTTATGCAAACATGACTTAGTTGACTCAGGAAAAGATACTCTTTGATGTGTGAGGAGACAAAAAGTAAAACTCCATAAAACTCCAAAGGAAACCCTTTTTCTTTTCTTGTCTTTTCTTTTCTTTTCTTTTCTTTTCTTTTCTTTTCTTTTCTTTTCTTTTCTTTTCTTTTCTTTTCTTTTCTTTTCTTTTCTTTTCTTTTCTTTTCTTTTCTTTTCTTTTCTTTTCTTTTCTTTTCTTTTCTTTTCATTAGTAGACCAGTCTTCACAGAGATGGAGGAAGCTGCTCTGACCTTTCTTTCCCTGTGCAATACAGACTGAGTGTGGCTGTTTCATCCTACGTGAGGCCAGTATCAAATCAGTGGTCAGAACTACCTATGCCAGTGTCGGTGTAATTACTGCCATATGCAATGGGCTGGCTTGTCCACAAATACATCACAGTGATGGATCTGAAGCTTGTGAAGGGTCTGAAGCAGAAGTTCTATGAGGAATGGCTGAGGGAGATGGAGCTTTCTAGTCTTGAGAAAAAGAGGCTGAGGGGTGACATTATTGCTCTGCACAAATACCTGCAAGGGGGGTGTAGAGAGATGGGGGTTGGTGTCTTCTCCTAGGTAGCAAGAACTAGCACAAGAGGAAATGGTTACAAACTGCTCCAGGGGAGATTTAGGTTAGACATCAGGAAAAACTTTACTGAAAGAGTTGTTAGGCATTTGAACAGGCTGCCCAGTGAAGAGGGGGAGTCACCATCCCTGAAGGTATTTAAAAGGTGAATAGATGATCTGCTGAAGGACATAATCTAGAGGTGGACTAGGCAGGGTTAGGCTGTGGTTGGACTCGATGATCTTAAAGGTCTCTTCCAACCCAAACGATTCTATGATTCTATGATCTTAACACACAGAGGATCATTTCTCACCTGCATATTCACATATACGGAAAGGAAGTGTTTCAAAAACTGAAATTGTGTTTAAGTAATTGTTTGTTGTTATGCTAAGGATTTTTTAAAAGTATCATTTGAGGTTTCAAAGAAGGACTAAGTTAATCTTTCAGGTTGTGAAAGTTACCGCATACTTAATGCTCCAAAGTATTACAAAATCCAGTATTGACCCCCTTCAGAAATAGTGAGGTTTTTCAAAGAACCCGCATTTTGCTCTGGATATTCTGGGAATTTAAGTCTTTAAGCCATTCTTGGTTTCAGGCTGATGCATGAAAACTTTTAAAAAATCAAAGTAGACATTTTCATGCCATTCCCTTGTTTGTGGAGCTTTTGCTTTAAGGGAACCGCTAGATTAATATTGGAAAAGTTGGCAGTAGCCCTTACTCCTCCTGCCAATGCAAAGTGGGTGTTATTTTCCCTACTGCTTTCCCTGTCCCCCCTCTTTTCTTTAGGTGGATGTATTTATCCTGCTGAAAACCAAAATGCCTTTTCCATTGGTGCTGCTTTTCCAGGAAGGCCCTTTAATGCTGCTCTTTTCCTCTCTGCATGCAAAGCAGCCTTTGCTCACACCTGCTGGGTGAGAGGACCCTTCTCCCCCAGGACAGCACAACATCTGTTTTATTTTTCCCAATGGAGAAAGAGAGAAACACTATCAAGAAATTCTTCTCCTTTCCTGCTTGCTAACAACAAAAGAGATTTTTAAAGCATTTGGTGTTTCTGGAGAGAGGAAAAAACAGCAAAGCCCTAGACAGGAAAAAAAACAGCCATGGAAAAATAAATTGAACATAATTTGAGCTATAATTAAAGGTCTTAAAAAGAAGCCAGACTGCCAAGTTGGAAAGCAAAAATGTGTATCTTGAAATAAAGTACCTTTATGGCAGGATGTGCTTGGGGTTACAGTGTAGGACTGCCATTCAGGGCATCTTGGCTCTGCTCTGGGATTCTTAGGTGAGGCCAGCCAGGACTTAACTCTTATTCACCTTATGGTCCATATGTAAAATTTGTTAGCATTGTGACTCTTGGTGTTTCCCAGTGCTTGTAGGCACAAGGAGACCATGAAGGTTATATAAACAGAAGGTGCTGTGGCATTGCTGTGATGGCAGCTTTTTGTTTATTATACAGGAAAGAGTTCATACCACTTAAAATATTAGAAGCCTTGTGAGACAGTGTACCATTGCCTCCCTGGGGAATCTGTGGGGTGTTGGTGTAGCACCAGGACTAACTTCAGATGAGGGAAATGGTAAAGGAAAGATAAGAGTCCTTCATAGAGAGCTCCAGAGAGAAGGACATGGTGGTCCACCTGCTGATGCAGTCTGCAGCAAGTCATACATGACTTTGAAAGCAGCAGATTTTGTTATGTACAATCTGTTGGTGAGTTAGAAGCCAAACTGAAACCAAAGGCTCTGAGTTGAGCTGTCAGTGATCTGGATGGGGGAGATTTCACATCTGTGAGGTCGCTTCTGCTGTGACATATAATGGGAAGCTCACAGGCTGCAGGATGTGATCCGTAGGAGAGCAGGGCAGTCCTGCTGCTGCCTGGGAAATCGATATCTGCAGCTTATGCTACTAAAGAAATGTTGCAACCTACCAACACTCACATTTGTGACACGGTTAGCGCTGGTATCTTACAGTTAGCTACTTCCATCATTCATAAATTCTTAAACCAATTTGAATAAATTCCAAGATTTTTATCTTTTAAAGGTGACCCACAACTCTTTAAATTCTTTTTTTTTTGTGTGTTTACAACTGAATACCTCACCCACTCTGACAGCATTACTGCTTGTACTCAGAAAATCTGGATTTTGTGAGCCAGATGAAAAGTCTGTAATGCACTGTGACTTCCTTCTTCAGTGCACATCAAAATAAACGAAAGTTACTCTCTCTTCACTGCTGGTATCAAAACTGTCTCTAAATCAGCATGTAAATGAGCTAAGAGGTGAAGTACGACATGAATCTTGGTGGTACATTGGTTTAATCTTTGTATAGCTTTGTTAACAAAAATGCACATTACGGTTCTTATGTTGGAAGAGCCTGTTCATGTTGCCTTTTCACGCAGAGGTGTCAGAGCAGGAGCTAGTTGTTAATAGTATTTCAGGACCCTCTTAATTCAACAAGCATATCACAGAATCACAGAATCACAGAATGTTAGGAGTAGAAGGGATCTCGAAAGATCATCTCCAACCCCCCTGCCTGTGTAGGATCACCTAGATTAAATCAGACAGGAATGCATCCAAGTTGGTCTTGAATGTCTCCAGAGAAGGAGACTCTACAACCTCTCTGGGCAGCCTGTCCTAGTGCTCTGTCACTCTCACTGTGAAATAGTTTTTCCTTATATTCGCATGGAACTTCCTATGTTCCAGTTTGGACCCATTGCCCCTTGTCCTGTCACTGGCCATCACCGAGAAGAGCCTGGATCCATCCTCCTGACACTCACCCGCAACATATTTATGAACATTAATGAAGTCACCCCTCAGTCTCCTCTTCTCCAAGAAGCTCCTTCGTGTATGTTTCTGCAGATCAGTCTGAACGGTCTTCTGTGTTTAAAAATTCACCTAACAATTCCACCACCTGAGAGCAATCTCCCAGATGGTATTTATCCTAATCTGATGAATTTCAGGCACATGTTCTGGTTTAAAATAGAATACTCTCACTTTGGGTTCACTGACTGCAACATTTCCATGATAGTCTGAACTTTGGGCTGCTGGTGATGGTTCTGTCCCCTCCCCAGTGCTCACTGTGATACCCATATACATTTCCTAAACCTACTGTTCGCTTCCATTGTTATCTCTGTTCGTTACTAGAGGAAAACACCAGATTTCCCCTGTCAGCATCCACATGTGTGACACTGAGTACAGTGTAGCTCGTGGATAAGCATCAAAGAACTGTGGAACAGAATTGCTTTTAAAAAGAGTAACAACCAAAAAACATGACTACTGGAAACAGAAAATTCAAACCTTAATATTGGTTGAATTGCAGCAGAAGTTATGAAGTGTGAAATGTGCTATTCCCAACCAGTATGCCATGCTGCTTTAATTTACAGAATATATAATTATATAACATTAACATTCTGGTACATCAGTCTTTGACAAAAATTGAAATGAAAACAGACAAATGCATGAATCTATTTATAAGACAATTATTGTAATAGCAGTGGATAAGAACACAAACTTTAAAAAATTTAATTATTTTAAGATTATGCCTTTAAGATCTTTTGATTTTGTGCCCTGGTAAATACTCACATGCTGTTGCAAACAAACTTAGTTTAGTAAAACTTTACTATACACTTGTGGAAGTGTATACACTTCCAGCATACATCTAACTTCCTCTGAATCCTGTGAGCATAAGACCAGGGATCTACTTAGAGATTTGCTTTTGAACCTCAGGAATAAATTACATTTGTTTTCCCAGCTGAACCATGGCCCATGTAGAGAAACATTCAGCCCTCAGCTATGGCCAGAATGCACTGGTTAACAGAAGTGCAATCCTACAGCACCTGCAATGAGAAGCACTGCATCCCATCTCTGCAGGCATCTCTGTTAACCACAGAGTTGTTAGAATAGGAGATGTCTTTTTATTTCATTTGCAGAGAGACATCAAATTTTTACTATTAATGGTTCCCTCTACGTTGGGATTGCAGAGGAATCCCCTGTTTCTCCCCTGAGACATATCCCAAATTCACCTACTATGCTTGTGGTGCAGTCCAAGTATCTTTTATTTAAGCAATTTTTGAGAAAATCCACCAAGTTTGGATTGCTCAGGAGATTCTTAGTTGTCTCTGTTGTTATTTGCCTCCACGTACCTGAGGCCAGAAGTAACCCAGTGATTAAAATCTGACTGGATGGCTCAGGAAATGAATGCGTATTTTCTAACATGCCCACTAATGTCCAAGTAACAATGCTGCCACCAGGCCATTGGCTCTCCTTAAAAGGCTAAGTAACTCACTGCTCGTCAACCTGTCTTCCTTCTCAGATATGATTCTTCCCCTGAAGGTCAATTTAGGATGCTAGGAATGCCATTACAGAATCACAGAGGAATTGTAGGGTTTGGAAGGGACCTCAAGAGATCATCGAGTCCAACCCCCCTGCTAAAGCAGGTTCCCTAGAGTTGTTTGCACAGGTTGGCGTCCAGATGGGTCTTGAATATCTCTTGAATATCTAGAATATCTCCAGAGAAGGGGACTTCACAACACTCCTGGGGTTTCAGTGTTCCTGTTCCAGTGCTCTGTCACCCTCACCGTGAAGTTATTTCTAACACTGGTACGGAACTTCCTGTGGTCCAACTAGTGGCCATTGCCCCTTGTCCTGTCCCCACAGGCCACTGAAAAGAGGTTGGCCATCTCCCTCTGTCTCCCGCACTTCAGATATTTATAAACATTGATGAGATCCCCTCTCAGTCTTCTCAAGGCTGAACAGCCCCAGCTCACTCAGCCTTTCCTCACAGGAGAGATGCTCCAGGCCCTTAATCATCGTTGTGGCATCCACTGGACTCTCTCCAGGAGACCCCTGTCTTTTTTTTTGTACTGGGGAGCCCAGAACTGGACACAGGACTCCAGTTTTGGAGTACTCCATTGTTTGGGGTTCTTTTCTGTCAATACTTCAGAGGTGTTTTCAGATGAAGAACAAGTCCTCAGGCTTTGTTTTGTTGTGGTGTTTTGTTTTTTGTTTGTTGTTGGCTTTATTTTCCCAGAAGATGTGTATTAAAAATTAGATTAGCTTTTCTTCTGCTTGCTAATGATTTCTCCTGAGCCCATTGACGACCTGAGGGATAAGGAGTGCATATGCACATTCTGGTTGGGTCAAGAGATGACCTGTCTGAGTTGCTGTCTCCAGAGGAAGCAGAATTGTTTAGTCTCTGGGTTGCTAACAGGGTGGTGCTGAGAGACAAACTAATTTTGGTAGCTTCATGAAAAAAACCAACCCTCTGAAACTTAATGACCTTCTATGGGGAAAAAAGGCTTTAGGCATGAAAACGCATGCGGAAATCAGCAAGATTGTCATCTGGGGAGTGGAGAGAGTACAGAAAAAGATACAACTGGAATAGACTGTCTATTTGAGTTAACTAAAAGGTATTATTTTGACATAGAAACACAGTTGACAGAGCAGGTAAGGTATGATTTTCAACACACCACATCACTGTTTTTAAAACACAGCTCTTGATTCTTTACAAGGAATAAAGCACAGTTTTTATTAGGAATATCTGATGGTTAGATATGTTGCACAACATCAAAGACGTTGAATTAATAGTATATTATAAGCAGGAGAAATTGGGGAGCATATGGAACCATGTTCTTCTCAGTGATGGCCAGTGATAGGACAAGGGGCAGTTGGTCCAAGCTGGAGCACAGGAAGTTCCATGTGAATGTAAGGAAAAACCCTTTCACTGTGAGGGTGGCGAAGCACTGGAACAGGCTGCCCAGAGAGGTTGTGGAGTCTCCTTCTCTGGAGATATTCAAGACCAACCTGAGAGTTTTCCTGTATGGTTTAATCTAGGTGATCCTGCTCAAGCAGGGGGGGTGGACTGGATGATTTTTCGAGGTCCCTTCCAACTCCTAACGCCCTGTGATTCTGTGATAATGGGATGTTGTACTGAATTTCAGGAATAGGAGTATGTTTCTGGCAGGAAAAACAAGAAAGTTGTGTTACTAAGATTATGCTGAGGGAGGTCATCAGACTTTTATGGTTTTGGGGATGGATCTTGAAGAGGTGGATCTGGTTTGGAAAACAAAAATAAAAGCAACCATAGAATATTTTTACATACAATTAATTTTCTTACATATACAGATTATGCCAGTGTTCATACAAGACTGAAGGCAATATGGCATGGGGGTGTTTGGGAACAGAATTTTTTTCCTGAACTTGGACCACAAAGTTTCTTAGTTAAAAAAAAAGGTCTAATTTGAATACTAATGCAAAACGGGTATATGAGGTTTCACAGGTCATGTATTCCATGAAACAAAATCAGTGCATAGAATCTAATAGTTAGATCTGGGAGATGGATAGAGTTATTTTTAGTTGGCAATATTAGTGGTTTGACAGCATATCACAAATGTTAATTATGCAATGACCTATTACAATGTTAATTGGACATATCATTGGACATAGCAACCATACAGCTGCTGAAGGACATGATAATGGGTTGGTAACTTAATCTGATACTTAGTCTTGTATGTCACCAAAGTGACCAGGGGCTGGTGACCAAAAGATATCATAGAACCACAGAATCGCTAAGGTTGGAAAACCATGTCCATAAGTACCTCATCCAACCTTTCCTTAAACACACCAAGGGATGGTGACTTCACCATCTCCCTGGGCAACCTGTTCCAATGCCTAATGACTCTTTCTGAGAAGAAATTTCTCCTAATTTCTAATCTGAACCTCTCCTGGAGCAACTTTCAGACATTTCCTCTTGTCCTATCTCTAGTTATCTGTAAGACAAGGCTGACCCCCAGCTCACCACAACCTCCTTTCAGGTAGCTGTAGAGAGCAATAAGGTCTCCCCTGAGCCTCCTGTTTTGCAGACTAAACAGCCCCAGTTCCCACAGCTGCTCCTCATAAGACTTGTGTTCCAGACTTTTCACCAGCTTCATTGCCCTTCTCTGGACACACTCCAGGGCCTTCATGTCCTTGTGGTGAAGGCCCCAAAACTGAAAACAATATTTGAGGTGCAGCCTCACCAGACCTGAGTACATCTTATTCTTACTGAGTTGGTAAGGCTTCAGATCTGCAGGAATACAAGCCTGTGTACTGATCCCACATGCTTCATTCATCTCTGAGCAGAGGAGATGACTTTGGGGGGGTCTGACGTTGGAGACCGGGATCTTAATGTGGAGACTGGAACATTGTCCCAACACAGCTACTTGGAAAATGAGTTGCTATGGGACTTCTGTAGATGGCATCCATGTGGGACAGGTAGTGCTTGGTCTCACTGAAACTTCCACTGATGCTTTGGGCTGACATTTTTTATGATGTATGTGTCCCAGGAATTCAACGTAACCCTGAGCTAGATCAAGTCTTTCTATGTCCCATTTAAGAAATATTGACAAACCAGGCTACATTATCACTCAAGTCATTAATATATAACCTATGGAAAGACCTGGGAAAAAAAATAAATAAAGGAAAAACTCTAAACCAAACCTATTTTCTGCTCCTATGCTCCTTCTGCTGGTTATGCAGAAGCAGTAAACAAGCCCTATTCCCAGAGCTGTGCTGACAGCACTGATGATGGCGGTGCACAAATTAGGAGGTAAACAAAAAGCCGTGTTAATTTCAAGCTCCATTAGAAACACAGGCAGTAAAAAAAAAATAAAAATCAATGTCTCCCAAACAGAAAAGGTCAAAATTGGTAGGGAAAGAAAGTTGGTTTTCTGGTGGGTGTATGACTTTTTAATAATAATTGTTGTTATTATTATTATTATTATTTCTTTTACATTGTGTGTAAGCAATAGGAAGCTATTGGTCAGTGTCATGTTAGTCACTCATACATTGAAAATAAACAACTAGTAAAAAATTGTTTTTAAACAAAAATATACTGAGCTTTTGCTCAGGTTGAAATTCTTGTACTTAAAGGCAGGTTTCTATTTTAAATTTTGCCTGTAGGTTCTGTGGATGTTGGATACATTTATAATCTTGGCATGACACATTTGAGGGATCATTCTTTTGAAAAGTGTAATCATCAGATTTCACTGTTTTCTCTTGGCATAAGTCTATTCTTGGATCCAAATCCTTGGGGCCTGTTTAAATTTTAGGCTTTGTTGTGCATCCAGATTAAGTCTGGAAATACACGTGTGTCATTTTGTTATCAAGTCGTCTAGCAGAGGATGACAGCAAGAGCAAATACCGCTTTATATGTTTTTGGTTTATGGTAGCATGTCACCTTCAGCTCCACTCACATTTAATGTTTATCACTTCATGTGATCTTTGCTTTGCATATTAAACTACATTTCACATGTCTGTGTTAAATTATATATGGAGATGGAGTTCTGTGGTACAGTGTTAGGAGCCAGTTCTTCAGACATGAATGTATAAGCAAAAACCTCAATGTATAGACACCGCAGAGTAAGTATGACCTTACGGGAGCAGAGCTGCTCACCAAGTGTTTGAGGAACTGGTGGTCTTAGCATGGCCACAGATGTTCTGGAAGTTCTCTTACACCTTCTCACTGTAACTCTGCTATAGTTAGACATATTTAGCATGAATTCCTTTGATCGAGAGCAGTGCTGGGATCAAGGCTGTTTAGGTTCCTTCATACTCCAGCACCCTCTCGTCACAGTATTTTACCAACCAGTGCTCCTCCCTTTGCAGTAGGCAATATTCCCTCTATGGAAAAGGACCAAGAAAGTGAGTTCAAGGACCGTGTTTCATGTGTAAAAATGTATTTATGTGATAATTTGATTGACTTGAAACCATCTTCCATGCAAGTATGGCCAGTCTCCCTATAGTAGAGTCAGGATTTTGTGGTAGGGAGCACAGAGGTGAAAGAGACAAAATGGACCCAGCTTAACAACTTTCCTTCCAAAGAGCTGCAGCAGCTCCTCCTCATCCCTTCATCTCACCCCTAAAATACAGCTTGCACTTCTAATTGCCATTCCCTTCAGTGGACATTAGTACACTTGTTAAATGGGCCATTTATGTCCCAGAACTCCCCTGCCTGTCCAGTGATTCACTCAGACCTGCGCCTCTCACACCCTCGGGGAGCACAGAACAAGTTATCTCTGTATTTGCAGTTTCTGGTCCTAAAATTGTTGTGCATCAAATTCAGTGCTCCTTTATTGCTTCATTAACCACTTAAAACTGCAGCTGATGGGAGAAAAAAAGTTACTTTTAAAAGAAGTCTGCAAGGATGTGTTCTCTGCTATGGATTTCAACATCTTCCTGTTTTCTTTTTTTTTAACAAGTTACCAGGTGCCTTTTTCTGTCCTGGCTCTGCTCTCCTGCTAACCTTACTTGCTTGCCTCCTGTTTCTTAGCACAATCACTACCAAAAAAGATTTACTCTATCTGACAACATTGTAATTAAGGTGTGCAGATAGCATATAGAAGTCAGTTCGCCCATCCACAGTTGCTCTGGGAGGATGTTGCTAACAGCAGTCAAATCTCATTTGGCCAGGAAAGTAAGCAGCAGTGGTTTGAGGATACGCTGAGTGCCAGTTCTCATAAGTACCCCTGATCTGTTTACTTTCATGTTCAAGTTTCAGCTCTGTGGGTTAATGATCATGCATTTTGAGAACATGAGGTTTGTATTTATTTCAGAAAATGATACCTTAGGTCTCCCTGGAGTAGGCAATGTTGTGTTCCACCAGAAATTCAGTTACAACCAGGCTCCCTTCCGCAAGTCTGAGGCCAAATGCTGCCCTTCGCATCACGAGAAGGAAACTTCACTGAGTTGTGGGGTTTGCCTAGCTGTTTTTTGTGTCTGATAATGCATGGAGAACATCATGTTGAAGAAGGCTTTGTGAAAGCAACCTTCACGACATCTAAGTAGTAATGACTAAGTGAAGCTTGAGGGCATACAAAGTGCTCACCGTTTACTACTGCAGTGAATTCTTTCACAAGGCTTTCCTCTCTTGCAGTACAATTAATTTTATGTTTCATTTGCTGACATTGGCATGCACTTAGCTTCGTAATATTAGTTAAAATTGGTTTATGATGTCAGTTGTATTTTTAGCACGCTGAAAGCAGGGGAATAATTGAAGTGTGCTGTTGTAGAATTTAGGGCTTGTGGTGAACTTCAAGAGATGAGGATGTGCCTTGCCCACTTTGGTCGGCCTAGAGGGAATAGCTCTTCTCTTTAACATTTCATTGTAATCTTTCTGAGGATACCTTGAAATGTCAGCTTGAGCCTGATAGCTTAAGTTAAGTTCTTCCCAAAATAACTTCTGATGTTTAACTCAGATGTTTAAAAATTAAATCTCAGCGATATACACCAATAACATTAGAATCAGAAAGGCTGTTGAAGTTCAGACTGTCATTTATTTTGGTGTAGGTTTTTTTTCAATCCTAAGTTGTCTCCTGTGTGTCGCTACCAGCAAGTTGACCTTACAGACAGTCACAGGGTACTCCACTGGTCATCTGGCAAAGCTTTGCTAGCTTGTGGCCTCACACCCTAGTGACGTCTGGGTAGCTTTCCAGGATGAAAAGGAATTCTCAAGTATTTTGTCTGGAGCTCTCTTGCTTGCTTTATACAGTAGTTCTTTGGTTATAGGAAGCCCGTTTTTCTAAAGAAAGTAATTTTCATCTGTCCTACAAAGAAATGAGTGGATCAGGAGATCAATCAAGCATTGATTAAAATCTGGTTTGCTGCACTCACTGACTTGCACAACCTTCCTTAAATCTTATGATGATGTGGAGAAGGGGACAATCATACATGTTTCCTATCAGGAGTGGTGTCTCATCGGAAGTGTGATGGAGGAAGAGCACCCTGAGACATCTACACATGAGTGGCACCCTGCTTGACTTGCCTTCAGGGAAAATAATGAATGTAGATCATAAAGTTGGTTCTGTTTTTTGAGTTTATGGAACATTTGCCTCTGAGTTTGCTTTTCCTTGTGAGATAAAGCAACCGCTGGGAAGCACTGAAACTCAGCACAACGCGCAGAGCTCCAAGAGCAGTAAGACGTTCATCACCCAAACGAGTTGGTCTGCGTGCTCACCTGACCTGACTCACGCTTTCTGTCAGCAGGGTAGGTGTTTTGCCAGAGTCCTTATGAACTCTTACCATGAGGCAGTTTCTCTGCTGTGCTTGTATCTAAAAGCTATCTGTTTTTATTGCTGACCCCATCTGAGATATTTCAGGCTAATGAAACAATATGATTGTTTTTATCTCCAAAGTATTTCATTCCTACTGAAGAATCTCATACAGAAGAATGCAAATCTAAATCTGAGTGGTTATCTCTGCTAAGCTGCTTTTTAAAAGTGAATTAGCTCAGTGAATGACTGGCAAATACATGCCGAACATTTTGTGAGGATCGCTGATTGTGAAGTTTTGTTAAACTGCGCTTTCTCCAAGCATGTACAAAAATAGCCACTTTGGAAATCAGGAAGCTGTGTCTTTTTCACCACTGAAGCTATTATGAGACTGCAGGCAGCAATCTCATTCCTTCTCTGCCCTTCGAAAGCTGAACATATCTCAGAAATGTGAGGAAGGAGTAAGTGTGGTGCCTAATGTGACTGCCTGCTTGAGAAATAGATACTATTTGCCATTTTAAGGATTATCCAGCACTTAGGGCTTGCAGCGCTGAGTCACATTTCAAATTAATTAATAAGATCATTAACACATGCATTATGCAGTCTTTTCCTCCTGCAACTCAAGTTGGTGAAAACTTCAAATATTCCCAGCACAGTATTACTGTCTGTCTACCTCTGTGATGCCTGTAAAGCAATATCAAAGGAAACTTCTGCAGTCTTCAGGAAACTGTCCCCCACAAAGTGACTGGGAAACCTTTTCTGGCCAGACTTGTGTCTGTGTATGAAACCTCAGCTGCTTCTCTTCTGTTCCAGACCCTCCTAGGCTCTTCCTTCCACAGCAGGTTTATGGACTAGCAAGGATTTTATCCCCATCGCTGCAATTCCACCTGCCATGAATGATGGAAGGTCATCCCACAGTCTCCTTCAGATCCTACCTGATGACTGTGTCTTGTCGTCTAAGTACTGTGCCCAGTCTGGGATCCCCAGTTCAAGAGAGCTAGGGAACTACTGGAGAGAATCCAGTGGAGGACTACAAAGATAATGAGGGGACTGGGGCATATGAGGAACAGCTGCGTCTGTTTGTACTGGAGAGAAGTCCAAGAGGGGATCTCATCAGTGCTTATAAATATCTAAAGAGTGGGTATCAAGAGGATGGGGTCAGACTCTTCACAGTGGTGCCCAGGGACAGGAGAAGGGGCAATGGGCACAAATTGGGACACAGGAAGTTCCATCTCAACATGAGGAAAATCTTTTGTACTCTGAGTGTGACAGAGCTCTGAGACAATCTGCCCAGAGATGTTGTGGAATCTCCTTCTCTGGAGACATTCAAATCCTGCCTGGATGTGTTCCTGTGCAGTCTGCTCTAGGTGATCCTGATGTGGCATGGGGAGTTGGACTAGATGATCTCCAGAGGTCCCTTCCAATCCCAAGTATTCAGTGATTCTGTGAAATTTTGCCATCATTGGAGTTACTGAGGTGTGTTGACTGCTTGTTGTCTTGCTGACCAGTGTTATCTCATGGTTCCCTTGTGCCTCTGCATCTGCTGGTTTCTTTTGCCCCAGGGAGCTTGGAGGAGTCTACCTGCAGGAGGAAAAGCTTTGTGCTCTGCTGCTGGAGTAACTTCTTTTCTTGAGCCAGATGATCTAAACTTGGCTGACAGGACTGTACTTACGCTCTAGCACACAGACTTCCTTTTTGGTTTGTATTGGGAATGCGCTTGGCACGAGGAGTAGAGAGATGTTTTCACCACTGATAGGTATGAAATCGAATTTATATATTCATATAAATTACAGAGCTGCCCTATAACAACAAATAAAATCATTAGAACTCATTTTTCATCAGTGTGCTGCTTGTGCCCTGTCTGTCTTGTCTGGCTTTAGGACATATACAGCATACTTGTAAGTGTAGGTTCCCTCCCTGTCATGCAGGTCTTAAAATAATACAGCTACTAAGAGTATCATGTAAGAATTTTTTTTTTGCCACTTACCTTGCTGCACAAAGACCATTAGATGATGGCCTCTTAATGAAAATGCCAGTTTGGTGTTTCCCTGTCTCCTGAGTGTTCTGATAAATGTATTATTTTGCAGAACACGTCTGTTTTTTTTTCTCTTTGATGCTATTCAGGTGGACCTAAGAAATGCCTGAATGCTTTGCAATGTTGGATTTTTTTCCTGATTAACTTGCTAGAAAATCGAAGGAGAGGGACAAAATGCAAGAATTTGGCATGCAAAAATATTTTCCAGCTTTTAGCTGTTGTTTTGGATTGCTGTTGTACCTGCCACCCCCTGGTGAGAATGGCTGCATGTGCATAAGGCAGTGGCTGTC
Source organism: Heliornis fulica (assembly GCA_013399135.1). Lineage (NCBI taxonomy): Eukaryota > Metazoa > Chordata > Aves > Gruiformes > Heliornithidae > Heliornis > Heliornis fulica. The sequence goes on along the minus strand of VXBZ01004297.1, from coordinate 287,504 downwards.
CGAAAGAGCTTTCCTACCAACCAAGACAGATGGTAGAAAGCATCATCTGAGGGTTGCTCCTTGGTGGGGATGAGGCCCAGAGACACCGAACCACACGCTTGAGGTTGCATGGGAAATCTCTTCTGGGACCAGAACTGAACACCAGCTTCAAGTCCCTCCAGCCTCTGTTCCTGAGAAAAAATCCTCCTCTTAATCTTCTGCAGACCCCTATCAGGTAAAAGCAATTCTCTGAGGATCCATGTGGGCACAAGTGGAAGCCATGCCAAGCTTCATGTTTCCTTTCCTACCTCTGCTCTGCTTTCAGGAGCACTAATGAGACCTACCAGCCTTTTTCATCCGACCTATCAGCTGAGGGCTGGAGGAAGACATGATTTATTAGCTGGGATCAGAATGGATAGCATCATAAATCTCCTCTAGATGGCAACAATTAAAGTTGCCAGGACTCTCCGCCTTGCCACATAGAGTCCACGCGACTCTGACCAGATTTGATTGGCTTATTCTGCTAAATGAGGGTGTTGAAATGACCGTCTGGAGATTATTAATAAGTGTATAAATCTGAACTATAAGGGGGGAAAAAAGATGAACTGTTGCTAGTATATCTGTGACATATACTTAATAATAAAACTTAAACTCTTATACAGCCTGATACAAATTACTTGCTCTACTGCGCCGGCTCTGCCACAGCTACACATTTCATTTTTGTGATATGCTCTGCGACTGCTCGGCTAATAAGTGCTGAGAAGGAAGAGTAATGGATAGATAGATGCATCTGGTATTTATAGAGGACTGTTTTAATGGTGCTAAAAAACTGATGTGCTCAGCGTTCCTTGCAGCTGCAGTTGCGTTCGTGTCAGTAATCCTATCAGGAGGGTTGCTGGTTTCCAGAGTAATTAGAACCCTGAAGCAAATAAACACCAAATGAATCCTCTTCTTTTGAAGCTATCTTTTTTTCCCCCCTCTTTTAAATAATTCTTCTCTGGTATAATTATGTACCAGTCATTATAACATTAAAAATCATTTTAAGAGAATGATTGCTATTTTTGTTGTTGTTATTCCTTGCTAATTATTATGAACTAATTGTAATTTAGGATAGTCTTCTAAAAAATCTCATTTCATTACAGAATGGCTACTGACTTAAACTGCTTTCAGCCTTGATCCCAGAGAGAGGCGGCAGCTCCAAGCTGGGTTCATCTAAGCCGGTCGGGTGGCTTGTAGCACGTGTGGGTGGAGAACAAGCTGTTGCTCAAAGCCATTTTGATAAACTCCTGCCCTTCCAGTGTTCAAGCCACGGTTTAATTATAAATTCACAGTACTGTATGCTTGCCACCAGGGAAGCGATGACAAATACTTTATGATAATATAGGGAGGTAATAACCTTCCTATCTGGCTTTTTGCGACTGTGTCTAGAGTAATGCATCCTCTTGTTCATTCTATACTCCGGGCAGCTCGTTCCTGAAAAGACGCTGGCAGGAGTTCAGAAGACAAGAACACCCCGTGCAGCTGTCTGGGGAGGGTTTGACTCCAAACTGCGGTACCTTCACCGTTTATCTTGGTGATTAGCTTTGCAACGTTTTGTCAGATGTTTTGCATCTGTGCTCACGTGTGCTGAGTTACAGTGTGTAGGTCACCGTTGTGTAAACTCCGTAGTCTGGTTTGCGTGGCTTTGGCTCTTGTATTCAAACCAGTTTTGAGATTAAAAAAATGAGGATCAGTTACAGCTACATAAGCAAGTCTATATTAATTGGCATTTACTGGCAATGAGGCCTGAGAATGAAAAACCCACCCCACCTCTCAGATCCCAGGCTGAGTTTTTAAGATTGGCGGTTAGAAGAAAAATGTCTTTGTACTCACAAATGGAGCACGTTCAGTGCAGAGTTACTAGCACATAATAAACATGGAAACATCCAGTGACACTTTCTTTAATGGACTCATTCTTTAGACTGGAACCACAGCTTTATAACTCGGATTTTTAAAATGCCTTTTATAATGCAGTTTCTTAAACAGCCTTAGCTTCTGTTGTGTCATAATGGCAATTCTCTCCTACCAGGAGGACCAAGATGCCGCAGCACTCTGCCCATCACCTGGCACATTCACAGAAATACCTACCTCAGGGAGATAATGTGAAGATCTTAAAGCTTCAGGTGTTAAAGTATTTCTAAAGCACAGTTCAAAGTGGAGTTCAGGAGGTACTTTTATAGTGCTGGCCATGCTCAGGACTCCCCTACTTTCCTTACCTCTCCTGCAGTTATTTTTGTGTGAGAGAGATGTATAGTGATAGAGCAAATTGCCATGTTAAATCTGAGCTCAACTTTCGAACCAGCCATTGCAGAGCAGGGCCATATATACACAAATACATAGGGGAAAGATAAGCCAAATCTGCTTATGCTTTAAGTCACTGCCTCTGTGATAAAGCACACAAAATCCTCTAAGGAGAATTGCAGTGTGGTGAGTTATGACTACTTTATGCTTGAATGAAAGCATCCACTTGTAGGCTTAAGGGACACAACCTCCTACACAGTGACTTCATTCTTTAGGGTGATTTACCTTAATTTTCATTGGTGTTTCCATGTTTTGGATTGCAGCTCATGTATGCTGAATTACAGCGTATGGACCCATGGGTCATCTTTGTCTGAACCCTGTATTTTATCTTGCCTTTTTTACCTCTCAGCTTTGAAAGGCAACTCCTGAGGAAAGAATGTGGGTTTGTGCTTGTGATATGTCTCAGAGGCTATTTAGATAATGGTCTCTTGACAAGGAGGTGCTTATGATTTTTTTTTTTTTTGCTAAATCTTTTATTCCAATTGTGATGAATTTGTGCTGTATAACAGAGAAAATAAAACCCTCTTAGTTTCTTGTGCAAACAACTTAGGATTGTACCATCCAAATGCCTCATACTGTCAGAGAAACCCATAACACCAACTGTTGCACGCCCTTCTGCTGATCCAGGAGTGTTTAGGCAAAGAAAACAAGATATGCTTCACGACGTGTATCGGCCCCAAAAGAGAGGGGGAATCCATTTAGAGGAGAAATTTCTGTTTCCACAAGAAAAAAAAAAAGAAATTACTGCCAAAGGTCTTAAAATCTCACGGTGGTCTGCCAGGAAGCAAATCCCTGAAAGGAATCTGATCATGGTATGTCTGGTACCGGCTTCTGACTGATATTTCAGTCAGCTTGATGGAAGTGAAGATAGAAGGGAAGCAGAGGTAAAGAGACTAGTTATTTAAAAAACACCCTCTCACCCATTCCCTATCTCCCACCCGAGATAAAATGAACAAAGCAGTTCACCTAAAGTCAGAGAAGGTGAGATGAAATGCTAGTGTCTTAGTCTAGAGAAAAGTTAACATAGGAAAAAGATTCTCTTCATTAATTGTTGCTCTCAACAACACGTTAAAATTTAAACAATTTAGAGGCAATTAATGGGATAAGATAATAAATTTTAAAGTATATTTTTTAAAAAAAGGAAAAAGCCAGACTCTGGTACTGTGCTCCTTGCAATTATTTCTTAATGCTAAATAAACACACTGGTGAGAAAATTGTAATTTGTAATTATTGCGCAGCGCTAGAAAGAGCGGTGTGATAGCCAGTGCCAGGTAGGCCCTTGATGAATAAACCAGCTATTTATAGCATTATGCATTCTGCCAGCGTGTGAAAGGAGTGGATTTCAGTGGTGATGTAGATTTAGTAAAAGACCATCATGCCAACCTGTTCTGGATTGGTTTTTGGGAGATGGAGAAAGGAGAAGGGAGGAATAGCAATGTCTATCACAGAGAAAAAGGCAATGAAATGCGACCCTCGTTTAATTAAAGGCTCCCACAAAGTAATTTCCCCCTTTAGCTTGTGATAATATGCTTTTGGCAGGAAGAGTAATGTGAACAAAGCACTCTTCCTTATAAGCAAAATCAAGGAGGGCAGGCAAATTGTATTCAGTATCAATTTGTTGGAAAATTTGTCATTTGTTGTTGAAGAACGCTTTGAGTTGGGCAGCAGGAGCGGGGTGTTTTGCTTGTGCCTTGTGAATGGCAGCAGCAGTGGGGTTTGAAAAACCTTTTAGAGGAGTCTGGGGATAGTCTCCCATGGGAAATCATGGAAAATACCTGCCAGTCTTAATGGAAACTCATCATTCCAAAAAGAGACTAATGTGCTCTTTGGAAGTATATTTTATCAGCTTCAAGTCCTCTTTGTGGTAACAGAAAATAGGGTAAATACAATTGAGGCAGTGAAATCTTATAATGTCTCCCCAGTTAAGCAGATTCCCTCTGGATATTCAAACAGGTAGCGAATAAGCAGAAAAAATGCCCTTTTTTCCCTGTTTTGATAATTTTGGATATATTTACTCCTTATTATCTGCCCAATTGAATCCTTCAGACATTGCAGGACTGGATTGAGTCGATTCACATTACACCCGTTTCCCAGCCTACCAGCACTTGTGAAAGGACCTCTTAAAGATGTGCAGGAAGAAGAGGTGGGACCCTCTTCCTCCTCCAGTGGTTAGATACCATTTTGATATGTGTCCTCAGAGGTTTTAGAGACGTGCAGTGCTCTTTCACATGGAATGGGAGAAAATACATAGCTGATGTAACTTAATTAGTATATTGTGCCTCTCGTTTTAGGGTCTTTAGCAAAATATGTCATGGGAAGATTTTTTTTTATGAAGGTGAAATGCAGCATCCTATTGAGCAGAGAGGCTGAATGACCCTGAAGTGGGTCTGCAATTAGTGAGCCATAGCCAGGAGAAATCATGCCATATCTGACACACAATGCAGTGCTTTTGAACCAGAAGAGACACATGCACAGTGCTAGGGAACAGCTGATGGCAAGCCTTTCTGGAAGAACAAGCTGTAACACAGCAAAACTTAATCAGTGCTGTCCTCCCTCTTTCCTGCTCTGTATGTCTTTATTTCTGCCTTGTGCATCTGCTGCTTCTATTGAAGACATTATTTTAGACATTAATGACTAAAACAGGGATCCTACAGAGTAGTCTTGCAGTGTGATGGGTTTAGGGGGAGGCACGAAGCTTTAGGAAATCGCCAGAGGTTAGAGGTGCAAGAGTTGTTGTTACTGGCAAATCTGTTTGAACTAGAGGGAAGTGGATATGTAAAGAGGAGAAGAAAGTCTAAGTGCCACGCTAGTACCAGATTTCACTGTCATACTGGTAAATGTAGGTTTAGATTCAATGGGATTAGCAACAGTGTCCTTCCCTTGGATCCACTGATACATTTTGGTCCCTTTCCTGGAATAATCTCACCATTAAAAAAAATATAATTGAAACCCCATTGTTCTTAATTCAGTGATCTCAGAAGCAGCCGAGTCGCTGTTGCTGGCCTTGTCCGCCAGCCAGGACCAAGAAGAAGCGTGCACTTGCAGAGGGGAGGAAGGCCAGCTCTGACAGCAACTGTATTAAACCACCGAATCTTTCTGAGATGCAGCTCAATAATTAAGCAGTGGATGTTTCCCACAGTAATACCTGCTGGGGTGTTCTCCAAGGCTCCTGGCAGACTTTCACTGCAGAATTATCTCAAGGTGCTCTTCCCTAACAAGCATAGCATGAGTCGGAGTGGCCCCGGTGCAAATGAAACCTGAGGTGCTTGTGTCCGTGTGTTAACTTCTGGGGTTACATGGAAGCATCCTTGTTGCTCCGGTAGATACTCGGGCATTTCTGATGGAAGGGGCATGACGCTGTCTAGTTTGTCTGCATGTGTCACAAGGTGACAGCATGGATCATGTGACATTTTTTAAGGATTGCTGTAGTTCCGGTAGGCTCCAGCAGCTGCTCTTTCTGTATCCAGAGGATACGCAGTCACATGACTGAACGAACTGTGAAACAGCTGTTATGGTAGAGGTTGACCTCCTTTTCAGAGATTCCCCCCTCATCCCTGCCCTCCAAGAGGCACACTGTCCGGCAGCAAGGTGGCTGCTCTTTGGTGATGTGCAAACCAACACTGAAGAACCTCTTCAAGCAAACAAAGGGGATCCCTTTCTACCATTTCATCCTGGACCACAGTATTTTGGGGTATTTTTCTGTTGGATCAAGACAGGCAGTGACCATCCCACCCGTGTCCTTAGTAGAACCTTTTCCCCATTTCTTTCCCATAGCTGTCTCTACCACTGCAGCCAGACCTGACCTGGTGTGTTTGACTTACTACTGACCATTCAAAGGTGTTACCCCATTCTAAGTCAGTATTATCACATCCATCAGCAATGGCATCTTCCTCAGTTTCCCCACTAACAAGGACACTTGGCTTGCAAGTGATTTCATGAAGGGAGTTTCTCTTTTTCCTTTTATTCATATTTCAGGTGTTTCCGGGGTGCTTGTCTACAGCTCACCAGCCCTCCTGTACTCTGACAGGGCAGAGACATTTCTGACCCTAGAATCATAGGGTTGGAAGGAATCTTCAGAGGCCATCTTGTCCAACTCTCCTGCAGTGAGGAGGGACATCCTGTACTAGATCAGGTTGCTCAAAGCCTCATCAAGCCTTGCCTTGAATGTCTCCATGGATGGGGCCTCCAACACTGCTCTGGGCAACCTATTCCATTGCTTCACCACGCTCATGGTGAAGAACTTCCTCCTAATGTCTAATATAAACCTGCTCTGCTTTTGTTTAAAACCATTGCCCCTTGTCCTATCGCCACATGCCCTGACAAATAGTCCCTCCACAGCTTTCCTGTAGGCTGATACCTTCAGGTATTGGTAGGCCACTATGAGGTCTGCCCTCAACCTTCTCTTCTCCAGGCTGAATAGCCCCAGCTCTCTCATCCTGTCTACCAGAAATACCAGAGGAGCAAGATACAGGGTATCTCCTCCCCCACCTGAAAGTCATCTTGCAAATTCTAAAAGTCCTTATAATAGCAGATCTTACCTTTTGGGGTTTTGGTTTTTTTTTTTACTTCAGCCTCATTAGACCTAATTTGTTCAGCTTTTTGTGAGCTGCCATATGGCATCAATGGAAACCTGGTGAAAATGTATTTATCATCTCACAAAACATATATAAAGATGTCAAACACACATAATTAAAAGCATTCTCTTTAAGATATATTCCAATAATTAGTCATTTGGAGCTTCTAGACCAAGCCTTATCAGCTGGCTGGCAGGGGATGTTTTGAAGATACATGTCTTGAGTCAGGATGAGATATTAAGCAAGTGCATCAGGTATCACAGACAAATTTGGAGTTCTTGAAGATCTTGAGGCAAATGTTTCATTCTTATCTCTCAGGAAAATCTCTCTTGCCACAGAGGAGGAAATGAGGCACGGTGGAGAAATGTTTCTTTCCTGGGTTCTGGAAGTGGGTGTCCATGACTTTAATATGGCCTGGGTTGCTTCCCACCAGACTTGCATTACATACCTGGATTTGGGAGACAAGAAACTCTTTTTAAACCACCGATTCAGGTAGGATTCCAGAAGGCACTTTGGGGTGGTATTCTTCCTCCTCTGAATATAAAATAATCAGGTTCTGAGCTTACGAAGACATTTATTTAAATGCTTTCAATTCAGTGGGATGGAGCCAGCCTATAAGGTCTGGCTCTGCAGCCCGACAAAATTTGTTTGGACAAGAATTTGGCTTCCAGGGAGTAAGGATCTATTTGAAGAAACCAGGCAGAGCTTGCTTTTGAAGAGGTCCCTGCTTCACAGCTCTCACTTTATGAAAATGTTTGATACCGCTTCTCCTTTGCCTGAGACTTAGGTCAGTGGTTTCTTTGGTTAAACACTCTTCTTCAAAATGAAGTGCATCTTTCATGCTCCATTTGTTAAATAAGGAAAGTAATAAATTTATTTTTTGTTCCCTTTGCTGTGAATATCATGTTAATTTATCTGCGAGGCCAGGCTCAGAGCAGGTCTAATTAGCAGCTGCTTTCAAGTGTTCTGCACCTAGATGTGTCTGTGGAGGCAGGGAGACCCCATAACATAGTAAGGGGATGTTTAGAAGATAAGCTCCAGTTTTGATCTGTCTCTGCAGCAGGTTAAGGCCACCTGGGTGGAGGCTGCCACAGCTTCTCCTCCACAGCCTCTTGCAAGTCCCTGACGCCTCTCTTGGGACTCATACAACAGTGTGGAGAACTGATTTACTGGGGTGGTCTAGCCAGAAACCAGTCACTAATGGCAGACAACTACCAGAGCATTGGAGATTTTGTACACTCAGACATTTGTCCTTCACATTAGTAATTTTTTCATCATGCAGATATGTTGTTATGGTCCAAGCTTATCAGGCAGCTAAGCACCACACAGCCACTTGCTCACTACCTCCTGGCAGGACCGGGGAGAAAATCAGAGGAGTAAAAGGGAGAAGACATGGGTTGAAATAAAAGCAGTTTAATAATTTAGTAGTAGTAAGAATAAGAGTAAGAATAAGAATAAGAATAAGAATAAGAATAAGAATAAGAATAAGAATAAGAATAAGAATAAGAATAAGAATAAGAATAAGAATAAGAATAAGAATAAGAATAAAGTAACAGCAAGAAAATATCAAAGAGAGAGAAATAAAACCCAGGAAAGACAAACGATGCAAAAGAAAACAGTTGCTCCCCACCAACCAACCAATGCCCAGCCAGGCTCTGAACAGCAGCCCCTCCACCAACCTCCCCCCTAGTTTTATTGCTGAGCATAACACCATACAGTATGCAATATCCCTTTGGCCAGTTTGGGTCAGCTGTCCCAGCTGTGTCCCCTCCCAACTACATGTTCACCCCCAGCCCCCTCGCTGGTAGGGTGGGATGAGGAGCAGTAAAAGCCTTGGCTTTGTGTAAACCCTGCTCAGCAGGGATGAAAACACCCCTGTGTTATCAGCACTGTTTCCAGCACAAATCCAAAATACAGCTTCAGCTTCCAGCTGAAACCAGTACATACATTCTCACCTTCTCCATGCACGCAAGTATACAAGTACACATGCATGTTCAATTTTGGAGTATGGAAGTGTAGCTTGTTTCTAAGATGTGACTTTCTGGTTCCTGTTACACCTTCCTCTGAGCAGCATTACTGTAGAAAGCAGAAGGGCCTCCACTCTTAAAGGTACCACCTTTTCTATCTGAGCTTTCAGGAATTGGTGCAAAAATTCGAGCTCTGTTTCCAGACCTGCCTGCCACATGTTCAGAGTATCCACACATATTTGCTGTGGATACTACCCAGCGTGGTGGTAGACCTGCTTACCTTCAAACATGAGTCAATTGGACTTGCTCTCTGATGCTGTTCTCATCCCCAATTGTATCTGAGTGATAGGACAAGGGGCTACAGGTGCAAGCTGGGGCACAGGAGGTTCCATGTGAACATAAGGAAATGCTATTTCATTGTGAGAGTGATGGAGCACTGGAACAGGCTGTCCAGAGAGGTTGTGGAGTCTCCTCTGGAGAAGTAATGTCTGGAGGCATTCAAAACCCACCCAGACATGTTTGTAGGTGCTCCTGCTCTGGCAGGGAGGGTGGACTAGATAATCTTTTGAGGTTCCTTCCAACTCCTAATGTTCTGTGATTCTGAGACAGCATATCAGAATCCCTTTCATGGAGAAACAGGTCTTGGACTCTTCCCAGAGGAAGCCCAGAGCAGTTCAGTGGTTTCTTCCATCCAGAGACTCCACGAGATTGTATGGACAGATGAGGAGACAGGAGTGTGAGACTCCCTGAACAGGTCACCAGATGCATGGACCTCACTTCCATGTGAGCCTCCTGTAGCAAGGTCAGGAGACAAATTGTCAAAAGTTCTTTCCTTGTATACTTAGCAAGTGTTTGCTGGAGGAAGGAGGACATTTTAGGGAGGGGTCTGCTCTCCTGTATCCACCTCCCCTGGTACCAAAGCTCTAGCCAGGACTTTAGTAAAAACTATTCACTGCTAGCGAGTGCCTTTCCTCTTTGATGATGTTATTGAGCAGAGGCTTCAATTAAACAAGCCAGGGAAAATAGGGGGATGTTGCCTAGTAACCAATTGCCTTGAGATCTGTAAAGATACGGCAGAGTTAAGGGTTAATTTTTGCAGGTGAAAGGAGAAATGTCTGGGGATGTGGGTGGTGGTGGTTTTAAGCTAGAAAGATCTAGGACGTGATTGAGAGAAGGAGTAGAGTTCCCACTGGGTTCTCTCTCCAAATAACAACTCAAGAAGAACGGTGTTTGTTTTGCTAAAATCCACGCTGATGGAAATTTAGAGAGAACACAAACAAGATCGCTGTTTGAGGGTGCTTCCTTGTGTGTGATATTTGCATAATTTGCCACAGCATTGCAACATTTTCTATCTGTGCATCTCATTCAGAGTTCAAAGCTTGTCTTAAATAAGCTACACATGGCCGCACAGCCTACAAAAACCAGCCGTTGCTTTTGTTCGCGTGTTTCCTGGGTTAGCCTGGTTTTTACCAGGCACCCACAGGTGTCAAAAGGTCTGTATTAAATACCTGAAGGTTTCTTTTGAAAGAGCCAAGGCCTGTGCAGAGCTTCTGGGGGCTCCACACGTCTGAAAATCAGGCAGCAATCATGTTTCTTCAAAACTTCCTATTCTGCCTTGGCAAGTGCTTATTTCCCTCTCCTTAATGCATTTTAAGTAGTTTTAGAATTGACTAAACAGCGAAGAGAGGCCAGTTGTGTGATAGTGCATGCTACATCATGAAAATACTCTTGCATATGCTGCTAAACAATCTTGAACTGAAGAATGTGAACCCAGATGTGGGGCTGAGTGGCCTTTTGGGAGACCTTCATGTCCCTACCCCATCAAGGAGAATGAGGCAGGTCAGACGTGGAGGTACCAAAGAGTGCTTCAGCCTGTGCTCTTTGTTTGCAGTGTCATCATGGAGAACAAACCTAACCTGCAGAGAGGCAGGTTGATTCCCTGTGAAGGTAATCATGAGGCATCCTGAGAAATCTCTTCCTTGTGCATTGAGAAGTACATGTGGTCTGTCCACAAAGTTCACTAGTTATTTTCTGTCTGAATATTAGAGTCCGCTTTTTCTTAGTGATGAAAAACAGAGGGTAAAATGAATCCTTTCCACATGCTGTTGTTGCTTCTTTGTTCTGACTTGTATTATGACAGCATTTCAAAAGCTCTCCTCATGGGCCTACACCTCGCTGCACTCCATGCTTTATCAAAGGCTGCAAAAGTTTTCATGCTAAGTAAGTAAGAAAGCAGCAGATAAACACAGCAAATAAATATCAGAGAAAAATAAGACAATAAGTCTCTTTAAAAAAGCCAAAATCCCAAAAATATGTTAAATTTTTGGTAGATGTTATGCTAAATGAAAATCTTCCTATATAGTGGTAGGACAAGGGGGAACGGATTTAAGCTAGAGGGGGGAAGGTTTAGGTTGTATATCAGGGAAGTTCTTCACAGAAAGAGTGGTGAGGTGCTGGAACAGGCTGCCCAGAGAGGTGGTGGATGCCCCAACCCTGGAGGTGTTCAAGGCCAGGTTGGATGGGGCCCTGGGCAACCTTGTCTAGATCCAGGCCTGGAGGTTGGTGGCCCTGCCTGTGTCAGGGGGGTTGGAACTCGATGATCCTTGAGGTCCCTTCCAACCCAGACCATTCTGTGATTCTGTGATTCTGTGATTCTTCTAAGATTTTTCAAGAAGACAGTAAGGTGTTGCCTCACAGGTGTTTTGAACAACCTCAGCCCAGAAGTGGGACCCTCCTGGGAGAAAAGGTAATTGTCTTTAGAGGTTGTTCTGACTGGGTAGCAGAGTCTGGTGTCCCTGGCTGGGTTAGGATCAATTGCTCAGTAACAAATAAACAATAATTGGTAAAGATAGGCTCTTCTTGGAAGCACCTGGAGAGTTCTCAGGCATTTCAGGGTCTGCTTTTCAAATATAAATCTATTATTGTCAAAGCAAGGAAACCAAAGATGATCTTTATGACAACATTATAAATGGAAGGGAAACAAGTTCAGGAGGGTCTGGGAAGTGTTACAGTCCTGAGCTGATGGGCCCTGGCTTTTTAAGACAATCAGGAGCTTGGACAAATTCTCACTTGGAAATGAAAAATCTTATAAGCATAAGAGGGAAGCACTGCCAAGACTTAAATATGGTTTTAATCTGTGCAAGATTGTCCAGATCCTTGGCAGAGCACTGTTTGTCCAGTCACATTATAAAGTGGCAGAATTGCTGAGCATCAGATTTGACAGGCTTTGGACTAGGTACGAATACCTAAAGATCTCCTAAAGCCATGAGTTTTGTGTTAGGTGTGCCCTGGGAGAAGAGGAATGGGTGTGCTTGGGAGTTTTTCAGTGTTTTGTAGTAAAATCCTTTGAAGTGTAACTTATAATACTGTATCCCCCTCACTCCTGTTACCACTCAGAGAAGGATGTGCTCTGGGCTTACTCTGCAGGATCCCACTTACAACACAGCAACCCTCTGGGGTACAGAAGAGCTTTCCCACGAGATGACAATATTTTGTGTCGGGATTTACAATCGTAAAGTATTTCCCTGTTTTCCCATTTCCAGTGATAGAGGTTTTGAAGTAATCAGCTTGTCCCTGAGCAAGGAAGCAACTTTGTCAGTGATCATATGATCTCCAAGCACAAGGTGTGCACAGTGTTGTCTATGTAGGACCTTCAGGCATTAATTTTTTTAATTAAATTACTTTGACCTAGAATGAGGTTTAATTAAATACTATATTAAACAAACTTAAACAAAAAGGCATTTAGTAAACCACTATGCAAATTTCAAGGTAATTAAAATTTGAGATCTGTCTACTTCACACTATCTCTATAATTGATGCTAAATGTGAACAGATCAAATAAATACACTTTTTATTGTGTTTGTTGTTTGGGTTTTTTTCTTGCACAAGCTAAGATTGCTAATGATTCCTTTGAATTATTTCTCTATCTGATGTGTTGGATTCATCATTAGAGTGGGTGTCTTTAGGGTTGGTAGTTACTGGTTGGTTTGGATGCACCAAAGACATCTTGCGTGGTACAGAGGTGACAGGGCACTCATTAGAGAAAATAAGATAAAGTATTAACTGAAGACGTTGATTACTGGCTTTCCTAGTTAGGCTCAAAGAGAAAAGTACATGGAACCAATAAATTAGAAAAATATCCTCCAGGAGTTTCTCAAATTGGAACTGGACCAAGTCCACAAGAGCAGGACTGTATTCAGTCCACCAAGACAGCTGACTAACTTAATCTTTGAGACCAAGGTCAAGAAAGCACTGAGCTGTATTCATCATTTTCTAGCCAAAACCGATTGACCCTTGATCCCAGTGATAAATAATCAGTACGCATACATTGAGAGCCTTTAATAAATTGCTCAGGCAATATGGCCCCAAATGTTGATGAAAAACTGGTTCTGCCATTGAACTGGTGGATAAAATGGGTGGTCAGGGGGAGTCCCTCTCCACCCAAGACTCACAAAGAGTTAAAAAGTGAACATGATGTGTGGGACCAGCCTGTGTCTGCCTCGGCAAAACCTGAAACTTAACAAAGCTAACATATTTCTGTATTGATAGCATCTGTTACTGCTGCCCCTGCTCTGCAGCAGCTGATGTGACCCAGCTGTGGAGCGGCATTTATGAAGTAGCTGAGGATTATGTGCTCAATATCTTTTCAATACAGCCTGTTGTGAACTCTGCTGATTTCCAGGAAAGCCTCTGGAGAGTGATCTGTATACTCCAAAACCTGCCAGTGTTTCTTCTTGTTGTCCTCTGTGTTGTCCTGCCTTTTCTCCTTCCCTACCTGTCTCCCTTTTGCCTTTGAAATTCATCCATCTTGAGAGATGATTGTGGCTTTTGCTTTCAGAGTTGCTGTCTGTGTCACAGAAGATTATAAAATACCCACGGCTGGTTGAACAGGAGGGATTTAAGATGACCTGCAGAAATCTGGAGGCAAGGGAGTATAATCATAGATAATAACTAAACTTCTATGTTATGAAAAATAAATTAAAAATAAATAAAAAACAGTGGGCTCTCCCACTTACCCTCCAGATTTGAAAGGAACAGAAATCAGTTCTTACTGTATCGAGTCCTTAGAAAAGATCTGCCTTTCTCAGCATTTTTATAAATTAGTCTGACTTTGAAGCTGTGGTATGTGAATGGTTTCAGAGAGGAAAAGATGAGCATTATTTGCATAATAAAATCACAAAGGGAGTGAGTATGCAAAATTTAATTTATTTAAAATTCACCCACCAACATGCTGGGCACAGGTGCGGAGGATTAATAATAAAAATAGTCACCTACAGCATATAAATTAATGGCAATGTCCAGAACTAAGAAATTTCTTCCCCACACTTGGAAAAACCCTTGGAGAAGGGATACGTGTCATGACCCAAATGTCATGACATCCCGTGGGCCCTGACTATAAGCTGCCATGGGGCAGGGTGGCTGAGCAAGCAGTTCTGGGTAGCAGCAATACCACCATCGAGTGAAGGGTGTCTCAAGTGTCTTAAAAGAATGTCCTCTTGCGTTCCAGAGACATAAGTTTGTCGCTCTTTTTCCTCAATCACATCTCTGCAGTTGGTTGATGCAAAATTGGTGACGGGAGGTTATTTGGTCATTCCAGGATCTTGTTAAAAATAACTTTTTTTCCTATTACAAGCACCAGTGTTTGTAATGTTTGCCACAGTGCCGCTACTTTCTGAGAAAAACTTGCTGAAGAGATTGTGTTTTATTATATTTTTTGTGTTACACAGTTAGTGATGTGTTATACTTAAAAAGACCAGAGTGACACCCTAAATTATTCCTGAATATGCCATATTTGCTAGTAGATGGTTTCTGAGGCTCCTACCCAATAGGGAATTTTTGGTCAAGGGACAGGGAAGGGTGTTTGAGCTTGGGTGCAGTGAAGAGTAAGATTGGGTTCTTCTCTCCTAGCTGTAGACCTGATGATGTGACCTACTTCTTGCCTAATTTAAATGTCTGCCTCCAGATGAAATGAGATGTGATAAGGTGAGATGAGCCACACACCAGAAATGTCTATTGCTCTCCATTGTGGAAGAAAGGAGAGTAGCCATTGACCTCTTGGCTGTCTGCTGTGTAGACATCTGCTGCTGGCTAGATGAAACCTGTCCTAAGGGGAATGAATGATGGCCTGAAAACATTTAGTAAATAACTATGCTCATGGTATTGAAATTAAATCTGTAAGGGGATGTCCTAGGAGGCTTCATAACAGAGATTAAAGCATCTGAATATCAAAGTGTATATGAAGAACAAAGACTACTGTTAGATTGTTTTGTGGTTTGAATATATGATTCACAAATATTAGTGGGTTTATTTTGGCTGCTTTTTTAATCAGGTCCATCCCAAAAAGCACATCTGAAAACTCCACAAGCAGCATGGAATAGACAGGGGTTTTCTGTTAATTATCATTTTGCTTATTTTTCTGCTATGTGATCCACTGATATGAATATCTCTGCTCACTAACTATGTTGGTTGTGTCCATACTGCATCCATACCATGGAATCCTGTACTGCCTCCCAGCACCTATATCTGGCTGCTTCTTAGCTCCGTGAGGGTGCAACTCCCACATCTTCCCTCTTTTCAGTAAACCCTAACACCTCAGTTTCATACAGAGCAAGCCCAAGTAGCAGACCATCACAGATGCTCCAGTGGACCCCTTGGGTGGGCCATCAGAGGAGAATAATCATGGAATCATTTAGGATGAAAAAGACCCTTAAGATCATCAAGTCCAACCATTAACCTAACACTGCCAAGTCTACCACTAAACCATGTCCCCAAGCACCACATCTATGTCTCTTAAATACCTTTAGGAATGGTGACTCAACCACTTCTCTGGGCAGCCTCTTCCAATGCCTAACAACCCTTTTGGTGAAGGAACTTTTTCCTAATATCCAGTTGAAAACTCCCCTGATGCAACTAGAGGCCATTTCCTCTTGCACTATCTCTTGTTACTTGGAGAAAAGACTGACTGTCAGTTGGCTACAACTTCCTTTCAGGTAACTGTAGAGAGCAACAAGGTCCCCCCTCAGCTGCCTTTTCTCCAGGCTACACAACCCCAGTTCCCTCAGTCACTCCTCACAGCTCTTGCCCTCTGGACCCTTCACCAACTTTGTTGCTCATTTCTGGACACTCTCCAGCACCTCAATGTCTTTGTTGTAGTGAGGAGCCTAAACCTGAACACGGGATAATTGCTGGTTAGGTGCATTTTACAGCATGTTCCTGCCCTACATTATAGACTGTGCCATGGTGATATAGTTCACCTCAGGCATAGACTTGAATGGTACTATGAGCTTACTACTTGGCTGTGCTCCCACAGGCCATTGCTCAGAAGTTAATAGAACAAATCAGCAAAAATGTTGTTTCCATATAAGACATTCATATATTTACTTCCTGCTTCATTTTTCTCACCTTCCCATTCCTGTCTCTCTTTTGAACTGGTCCATATTGCACTACTTGTGGTTCTTCCCACGGTTCTTCCCATGGTTTCTCACAGAAATCACCCTGCAGCCTCCCGTTACCAAAACCTTGCCATGCAAACTCAATGCAGTGGAGAGTCACTAGGCAACAGGAGTGGAAGAGGAGCAGTTGGCAGGCAGAATATGTGTGATGGGGTCAGAGACTGGAGGATAAATTTCAAAGTGTTGATAGATTAGCAGTATCCAGTAATCTGGATGTAAATCTATAGATCTACACTGATAGAGCTGGGACCAAATATTGTCACTAAGTCCTGCCCATCTGAACAGGCGTTTAAGAAGTGAGGACTGACAGAAAGGACACACAGGTAAAATGAGGCTGGGAGAGATATAGTTCTTTGCCTTTACTCCATTCCCTCTACACCCGGGAAGAAATCCCAAGGGATGAGCCAGAACAAGAACAATGACCCTCATTTGCCATAATCCTCTCATCTTGGCCCATCTTTCCCTTCCCTGTCCCAGCAGCATAACAGGAGGCCATTTACTGAGAGCATTCCCTCTACCAGTTTTTCAGAAGGTGAAGAACAACTATTTTTGCTCTGGAGGAGTACAAAATCTTGTCAATACCATTTGTGGAGAAAAATCGTTGTGGGTAGATTTGTGCTTTGCCAGTACTGGAAATACATCACATGCTATGCTGTCCAGGTGTAGAAAACACCCTTTCATTTATTCTTGATCTAGAAAATGTATGAATGATGGTAAATATTGCCTGCTTCCAAAGAGATTTATGGATGAGCCTAATGTGGGCTTCTCAAGAAGGTAGGAGAGGAGAACATAAACTGAAACATGGGTGTTTATAATTGAACATCATTCTCCCTGGGGATCATATCACAATTTTTTTTAATGAAAATTCAGTCAACTAGATATTTAGTTTGCCCAAAGATATGTTTTCAGTTATCAATTAAAGGCAGTATGTGTGTTCTGTTGCTTGAAGATGCCTTATCTTAAAATGAATCAGGATACTGCATAATTATCACTTTACTCTTTATTAAATTGTTGCTTTTCCTCCAGCAGTGGCTGCAGCAGCTGTTCAGCCACATTCATTAACTTGTAGAGGGAAAGTTTTTATTTTAACCACAACTTACTAGGACTAAGGTTACTTCTTCCAAGTCAGTTTTTCAGCTGATAGTTGAACAGTGGAATCAGTATGAATTTAATCCATTTGCTCTTTAAGTATGTTTTCGCATGTAGGCAAATTTATAAGCACAAGTTTGGGATTGACTTAATTATAAATTTGCTTTCAGTGCTGTTGTATAATGTGGGTCTGTGTTGACAGTAAAAGTACAAAATGCCTTGCTCGTTTTTTAACACAACTGAATTAGAGCATTTATAAATGAAAAATGTTTTTTTCATTTCCTTATTAATAGGACATGATTATACATTTTTTTAAAAAATAATTTTAAAAAATCACTCAGAATTTAAGCCAAAGTACAGACCTGCTATAGATGAACAGAAGTTTAAATGCAGTGGTCAAGGTGGCTTTCATTGATTTTTACATTTGCAGGCTGTTTCAAAACTTAGTGGTCCTGGAGCACAGGAATAATGCTGCGAGGAGTTGCATACGCACATAAAAAAGGAAAAATAATTCATATTTGACAGTATCTTTGACTAATAATGGCTAAGAGAAATTTGTAAGTGTAACTTTTGCAGGGACTGGGCTGTCATTCCAGTCACTGCATTCCCTTGGCCATCTCTTCTCTCAGACCATATCAAATCTCTGATGGGTCTCATCAAATCTCATAGGGTCCACAAGTTCTGTATCCACCTTCTGCTCCATCTTCTCTGCTTCCCCTATCAGGTGTTTACACACATGCACAAGATCCCCCTGAGCTTTCTCCTCTCCATAGCAGAACAGCCCCAGCTCTCATGAGACAGATGCCCCAAACACTTAATTGTCTCTGTAGCCCTTTTTCGGGATTTGCTCCAATAAGCCTCTGACACTGAGGAGCCACACCCTGATGTGTCTCACTGGTGCTGAGCAGAGGGCAACATTGCTTCCCTTGACCTGCTGGCAATGCCTAAAAGCTCAGGAGGCTCAGGACCATCTTTGCCGAAGGGGCACGTTGCTGGCTCATGGTCAACTTGGTGTCCACCAGGACCTATTCTGCTTTGCATACATATGGCCAAGGCATGTGCTGGTGCCTGGGGTTATTCCTGCCCAGAGGTAGGACTTTGCACTTCCCCTTGCTGAAATTCATGAGAACCACCACAGTGAAACAACATGTTGTGAGATTCACTGAAGCTGAAGTTTGTTTCTTTAGAAGAAGTGGACAGAGGACATTGAATGTTAGATAAGATTAAAGGATTCACTTCTTTCCTGTGGTATGGTTAAACCCCTTCGTTCTCTAGACCAGCAGCTCAGGAACTAGCTTGCTGAACTGCTAACATTTGGCTCCCACAACCAGATGCGAGTTTCTGATTAAGAAGCTTGTGCCTGGAAGCACTGGAAGTCTGTGGGTGCCATTCCAGGAGGTGGAAAGTGAGAGCGATCCATCCTTCTTAGTGTTGGGTCATTTCTAGATGCAAAACCAATGTGGTTGGGTACCTAATCTTTGCCTCTTGTTTTCTGCAAGCTTTTCCTTTCAGAAAGCATAAACAACACTTTTTGGCTGATACACGTTCATACCCAGATAAGCCCAAATGTAGTGCAGCTTTTCCAAAAGCTGCAATCTCCACAATCCAGCTTTCCTGGCATTCACAGCCAGTGCTCAAAGGCAGGCTGACATGTTCAGTCCAAGCGAAGGAGTTGTGCGTACATTGAAAGACCTCTCATTGTTCTTAACATTAGCTGTGAAACAGCGCCGAGCAAGTGCAGGCAAGTTTTCTTTTGTGTTGTTTCAGCTTAACTGAAGTTTGAAAATGGATGAATCAAATTGCAATGTAGAGCAGAAGGTTTAAAAGAAAACAAACAAAAAAAAAAAAAAAAGGAATCAAAAGGGTTATGAATAAGCATCCGCTTGAGATTTTAAATCATTACTGTTAGAGATATTAAGATATAGAGACATTGTATGCTAGTAAAGATTTAAATAGTTAGATAATAATAGGGGCCAAACATTTTCCTGAGAATATCTGCTCTCCAGGAGAGCTGTTTGGCAGGGACAGAAGGGTCCCTTTTGTGGACTGCCCAAGTGCACTCGGTAGTTTGTCATCTGAAAGAGTAATGCAGTAATGCCTGTTCCTTAGGGAAGCTCTCACACTAAAATGGTTCAAAATCACGCACAGTCTCAGTATACCTTCATCTTGGACCACAGCTAGCCTGGGATGATGGAGGAACATGATGGATCAAAGCATTTATTTTTTCCTGGTCCAAATTAAAATCAGATTTCTTTCCTATGCCACCTTCTGTTTATGAATGCCAAAAGATTACACAATGAGTCCATTGCAGCTGACAGGCTGGTTGAGATTCCTCTTGGGTCCCTTTTAACAAAATTCGTGATGCATCTTTGTGCATCGAGAATGAAATGAATGAAATTAAATGAGAATGAAAAATGAATGAGAATGAAAAACTACATGCACTGGTGACTGTCCTAGGACTGCTCTTTCTCTTTTCTGGTTTTAAAGTGTAGCACAAAGCACAAAGAATCAAAATTTCCTGTTGCAATAATGTATATTCCAAAAAATGCTGGTGGGAGCTGGCACTTGGTTTTAACTGTTTGGAAGGGGCCCGAGGATGACGACGGGGAGTGTACAGGGGATGGCTATCTCCCCCAGCCAGTTGTCTGACACTGTGAAAAACCAAGGTGACATGCAGGAGGCGTATCTTTACAGCTCTGCTTTTCACATGTTGCTGCCAGCAAATCTTTCAGAAAGTATCAACACAGGAATAGGTAGGTTTGGTGTCACCAGCAATCCCACCCTAACAGCATCTGGTTGTCCTGCTTTAAGCTGTGATAGAGTTAATTTTCTTCTAGCAGCCAGTGTAGTGCTGTGTCTGGAAGTTAGGATGAGAACAATGTTGATAACACGCTGAAGATTTAGTTGTTGCTAAGCAGACGAGGACTTTTCAGCTTCCCATACTGCCCTGCCAGCAAGAAGGTGGGGGCACAAGAAGCTGGGAGGGGACATGGCCAGGACAACAAGGGATGTTCCATACCATACAATGTCACGTGCCATTTATAGCTGGCGGACAGCCAAGGGTGCTGAGCCTGATGGGGCTGGGGGTCTTGTGCAACATTGACTTTGGGGTGGTGGCTGAACCCCTGCCTGCTGAGGGAAGTGGTGAATGAAATTCTTGGCTTGCTTTGCTTGCGCGGGCACTTTGGGGGGTCTTGTGCAGCATCGACTTTGGGTGGACAGAAATGGTGCTGTTCATAACTTGTGTTGTTTATTACTATTATTATTATTTTGTGTGTGTGTGTGTGCCCTATTAAACTGTCTTTATCTCAACCCAAAAGTTTTCTCACTTTCCCTCTTAGGATTCTCCCCCTTGCATCCCACCGGTGGGGAGTGAGCGAGTGGCTGCGTGAGGCTCGGCTGCCATCTGTTGCTAAACCACAACACGGTGAAAACACAAAATCTTGAGAGTAGTTTGTGTGAGTGGGCTCAGCCAATGCGCTGTAACCTCACCTGCAATGGCTGTAAAATGCTGCTTCGTGTTATGAGGACAGGCTGAGGGAGCTGGGTCTCTTTAGCTTGGAGGAGACTGAGGTGGTAACCTCATTGATGTCTATAAATATGTTATGGGTGAGTGTCAGGAGGATGGATCCAGGCTCTTCTCAGTGATGGCCAGTGATAGGACAAGGGGAAATGGGTCCAAGCTGGAGCATAGGAAATTCCATGGAAATGTAAGGAAAAACTGTTTCACAGTGAGGGTGACAGATTACTGGAACAGGCTGCCGAGGGAGGTTGTGGAGTCTCCTTCTCTGGAGACATTCAAGACCAATCTGGACAGACCTGTATGATCTAATCTAGGTGATCTTGCTCAGGCAGGTGGGGGGGACTAGATGATCTTTTGAGATCCCTTCCAACTCCTGACATTCTGTGATTCTGTGTTTCTGTGTGATCTGGTCAAAGCATAACGAGGGATGGGAGAATAACTTGATACTG
Organism: Heliornis fulica; assembly: GCA_013399135.1. NCBI lineage: Eukaryota > Metazoa > Chordata > Aves > Gruiformes > Heliornithidae > Heliornis > Heliornis fulica. Next base: position 266,132 of record VXBZ01004297.1, on the reverse strand, counting down.
TAAAAAGTATATTCTTGTGCAAAAGTGCAACCTAATACCTGGATCAAGCTCTTCTTGTCCTGAGAGCTTTTGATTTAAATAATGCCTAGGCAAAAGCAACATTTTCTTAAAGTATGGCAGTGGTATGGGTTTTAGAATACTTTCTGATCAACTTCATTTCCACTTGCTGAGAAGCAGGGCATAATTTAGATTTATCTTGAGATCAGTATGATCCTAACATTACTGGATCTTGTTGGCCAGACCTAGCACAGGCTGCAGAATACTGAATGGGTCTGAACTTTTGTACTGAATGCTTTTCACTCGTTTACTTCACCTAAATCGTAGCTTGCAGAACAGGTGATTGAACCCTTTTTGTGGTTTGGTTTTGGTTTGGGTTTTTTTTGCACGTAAAATAATGGAAACCAGCTGGTGCATTGCTGGGAACAGAGGGCTTTTGTGCCATCACAGAATAGGTTTTAGCAAAGACTTTTTAATAATTAGATTTTTTTATCATGTTTTCTCAAATGCCATCATTTTCTTAATTCCATTTGCTTACCAGAACAAACACAGGGAAATATATGTTGAAATCCTTTTGGTTTTTCTTTAATATGAAAAGTTCATCTTTGGACAGCAGTTCTGTTTTTATTTTGCAGCTTTCAGATTCACTGCTAGCAATTTAATCCTGGCTTAGCTGTAAATGAACATATGACTCATTCTCTAGATGAGAGTTTGAAAGGGGAGTCTTTACATGTCTCCCTTGTTATTGTTTTACTTCCTGTTTAATATTTCAAGATTTGCCTTCCATATTAAAGTAGTTGGTAAGAGAAACCTGGTACTTTTCCAGAGCTGGCCAGTAGTCAATATTGGCAATAAGTCACTTCTGTTAAGATAAGTATCTGCTAATCTTTAAAAGCATTGAAAGTTTAGTAAATTTTGGGTTGTGCAATTTTGGGATTGGCTTTTTCTGTTGACAAAGTTTTGTACAAGATGACAGTTTATGAGAGAAAATTTGGAAAAGTTCAAGAAAAGCAATGGTCTGAAAAGGAGTGAAAACAAAAGCCTGTGATGGGCAAATAGAACTATAGGAGGGTTTGGATAATTTTTTGAGATTGGTGGATGACAGGTTGGCCATGAGCCAGCAGTGTGCCCTGGTAGCCAAAAAGGCCAGTGGGATCCTGGGGTGCATTAAGAGGAGCGTAGCCAGCAGGTCGAAGGAGGTGATCCTCCCCCTCTGCTCTGCTCTGCTCTGCTCTGCTCTGCTCTGCTCTGCTCTGGTCAGGCCTCACCTGGAGTCCTGTGCCCAGTTCTGGGCTCCCTGGTACAAAACAGACAGGGATCTCCTGGAGAGAGCCCACCTGAGACCACAAAGATGATGAAGGGCCTGGAGCATCTCTCCTGTGAGGAAAGGCTGAGTGAGCTGGGGCTGTTCAGCCTGGAGAAGACTGAGAAGGGATCTCATCAATGTTTATAAATATTTGAAGGGTGAGAGACAGAGGAAGATGGCCAACCTCTTTTCAGTGTCCTGTGGGAACAGAAGGGGCAATGGTCAGAGTTGAACCACAGTAGGTTCTGGACCAATGTGAGAAAGAACTTCACGGTGAGGGCACTGGAACAAGCTGCCCAGGGGGGATTGTGGAGTCCCCTTCTCAGGAGATATTCAAAATATCAAGATATATTCAAGACCCATCTGGACACCGACCTGTGAGACCTGCGAGACCTGCTCTAGGGAACCTGCTTTTACAGGGGGATTGGATTCGATCTCTGGAGGTCCCTGCCAGCCTCTACTATTCTGTGAATGCCCCAGTGTTGCTGTGGTACTTCTCTGAATCAGTCATCTTCTTTTAATACAGTGTAAGAAAAATTAAGGCAAGTGCTTTTGAACTAACCCTACTACTTTTTTAAGCTCTCTAATCAGAACCACAGTTTAAATATTGTTAAATTTACTGACTTAATCATAAAATGTTGCAATACAGTAGCAAACGCAATCAAGAACCAGGAACTACATCTGGTTCCATGGAAGAGCCTGGATAACAGATGCATCACTTCTTCCAGGAGAAGTCTTCTATCTGAAAATATTTCTACATGCAGAAAATCTAAAACAGCTAGATTTTCTCTTTAACAGAAAATTAAACAGCTAAATTTAATAGTAAATTGTGATTGCTGCAGTCCCTGCAGAGTTTACAAATTTTCTACATGTATTTGAGTTCTTTACATAATAGCAATATTCTTTAATTAAAAAAAAAAATATTTTGAAGATTTTCTTACAGCTCGTGTCTTGCTTAGACATCTATCTTCATGACTTGCTGCCAAAGGTAGCGTTTCAACCCTTAAAATCTTAACGCTGTGCCAAATCATATGGTTTATCATGACTGTGACAATATTTGGAATTTCTCTACTGCTTCTGAAGTCATGTGAAATTTTGTGTTTTCACTTTCATTAAGCAATAAAAAAGAAGTTTCTGGCCTTTCATGGTCTGGAGAGAAGAGTTTAGAAGTGTGACTGTAACAAGTGAAAAATCAGAAAGCAGATCAATCCCTCATATTGATTTTTCACCCAGGCTCTTGGTTGTGTGGAAGGGAGTCTGAGTTTTGTCTTCTACCTTCTACCAAGACTGACAATATTGTCAATATTCTGTGATCTCTGGCAGTATACTTTATCATTGAGATCAGTGTCTCAAACTTTATACAAAAATAAAACTATTGATGGACAAAATGAGGGTAGAACTATAGAAAAAAAAGGAGAATACTTTGGAAAGTAACCTCATGTGTGCAAGAGCATTTATTTTCTTCTTTCTGGAGAACAGAAGCCTCTGGGAACCTTCTAGAGGCATTCCAATACCTGGAAGCTGGGGAAGAACTGCTCACGAGGACGTGTAGCAACAGGATGAGGGATAGTGGTTTTAAACTAGAAAAAGTGAGATTTAGGTTGGATATTAGGGAAAGATTCTTCAGTATGAGAGTGGCACATCACTGGGAACAGGTTGCCCTGAGAGATGGTGAAGGCCCCATCTCTGCAGATATTCACGGTCAGGCTTGATGGGGCTCTGAGCAACATGATCTAGTGAAGATGTCCCTGCTTAGTGCAGGGGGTTGGACTAGATGGCATTTAAGTTCCCTTCCAACCTAACACATTCTATGATTCTATGATTTCTAAACATGCCCTGAAAGTTCTTTTCTGCAGGATTATTTATCTCTAAACCTGTGGCTGTGAGCGCATGTAAGTGCACACCTATATATTCATATGTGTTTGTACACACCTGTAGCTGGTCTTGCAGCAGAAGAAACAAACCTGCACGATCCCGCATAAGGCAGTATCAGGTTTATCTCAAGAGCTTTGATAGCTCAGAAAGGGTTAGGACTCCTTGCCTTTTGATATTCAGTGTTCAGTTTCACATCATACATCCCAACTCATCTCCTCCAGCAAGGAGAGAAAAGTACAGGGCAAAGTTTTACTGTAATTATAGCTGTAATAAACCACATTTATATTTCTTCAGAAGCAGTTAACTGAGAACACCCATAGCTTAGATCCAGCAATCTACTATTTTAAGATTGCCCAGAGCAAGTTAATTTTAGGCTTAGTGCTTTGTAATTTAACTAGAGAACTGCACCTAACATTTTAAGATTGAGTTTTGCAGACCTTAAGAAGATTTGCTTCTTTGAGTTTGTTATTATTTATAGTAGAAGTGTGTATAATAATTTGGTGTGTTAAGTGCACAAAACTACCACTACAATCCCAGTTTAGCTAATGGTAGTTGATGGCATTTTGTTTCTTCTGGGCAGTCATGGAGACGCTGTTCTGTGATCCTACCCTGATCTTAATGAGATCCATCCAGGAGTTAAAAGAACAATACCCCCTCCAGGCACACACACACGTTCCAGAAATGTCAATGTGGTTGTTTTATTGTTCAAAGCGTGGATTTGGAAAGTGACTGCAGCCTCTGTGAGCTGGGAGGTGTTGTGAGGGGCTGTTGAGAGGTAACTAGAAGGCCAACTGTGGTCGGTGGGTGTCTAGTCATCATTGGGACCTACACCTCCAGAGGCTGGATGTTTCTGAGAGGGCTAAAAACTGACACAGACTGAAAAAATGCTCATGTTTTGGAGTTTCCAGCTTAATCTAGAGGAAAACATAAATCCACGGCCTAAGACTAGTCTGGTAGTGTGGTCCAAATGCTCCCACTAGTAACAGCCTTGCCTTCAGCCCTGGTTTGAGGAGACTCTATCCCTGTGCAGGCAGGGTCCAACCTGGAAAAGCAAACAGCTCCTGTCTCCCCCATCCAAAAGATGTGTAAGTTGTCTAAAATGCAGTCACTGAATCACATTTATTTGTGCACCCAAAGAGAGTGGAGGAAGAGGCAGGGCAAGGATTAACTCTGTGTTTTTTGCTGTAAATGTCTCAGAAACGTGGGTCACATCCGAGCAGCACATTGCAGAGACTGCTCTCAATTTGATGTGGAAAGCCAGCCAGTTTGTACCACAGCCATCCTCTGACTGTGGGGACACCATGCCATTAAATTTAACTCTTCTGCTTGGAAATCTGTTTATCTGAAAGTGTGTTTCCTGATAAAAATCATGCCAGATGAGCTGTAACACTTGCAGGACATGGTACAGACTTGCTTCGTCTGCTTGTGGGTGCACTTCAGACAGGCCACTTCTGAGAGAAAAGTCTCTGGGTAAGTTTCCGTAGATCCAGGGAGGCAGAAGAAAACGGGAGGAAAAACAGCAGGATGAAGGTCTGAGTGTCCTTGCCTGCCTTTCACCATATGAAGTAGAGATAAATATTATGTAATTAAAAAAACCCAAGAACCCAACAAGGAAAAAGTCAGAGGAAACACGTTGAAACAGCAAAGGGTGAGTCAGCATACAGGAAGCTAACACACATGACTGCTGAGATTATCAGTAAATCTTCTTTCCCACTTTTCCTCTCCTCCTCTTCCCCTAAATTACAATGTAATGATGGTGCTTTATAGAAAAAGAAGAGAATAAAACTTCCCGTGAAATAAACATAAATCTTGCTGCTTTTCTGGAGTCCAAATTTTCTCTCTGTCTGGCTCGGTCAGCTTTTTACCCCTGCAGCCACTGAGGTACAGAGCCACGTGCCCATCAACCTGGGGGATAAGGACAGTTTAAACCCTTAACATGTTTTAAAGCTCTTTTGCTAATTATTAGGTTCAGGAGAGACTAACTTTGATTTCACAATGAGCCTCTTCAAGGCCATTTTTTAGGCATGCATGGAAAGGATTTTCAGCACTTTTGGTCGGGAGTGTTTAGTGAGAAGGTAATGCTGTAGGGCCTAGATTCATAGCATCTGCTGAGGTGCCCAACGCAACGATAACTTCACTTCTAATTAGAAGCACAGTCATTAATTTGGGGATCTAAAGTAATTAAAGCTAATTAATAATCATCACTAAGGTATAAATTAGATGGGGTGAATGCAGTTGGAAGGTCAGACTCTGATCTTATTTCTGTATGTAATGGAGGAAAGAGTCTCAAGAAGTCCTCCAGCTCGCTTTCAAAGATCTCCTGTAATGTACCTTGCTTAACTACTGATGCCAGGCCCCTTCAGATCCTTAACTCAGGGTGTCACTCTAGCATCTTTTACAACAGGTACAGTTTTAATGGGTTTTGGGGTGGGCTTTTCCCCCCTTTGTCAGAGTCGCAATACTTGATAGAACGGATGGAAGCACATGCACTGGCAAGTCTGCTCTGCTAATCCTCATGGGATGCCCAACTGCCTTGTTTCCTGAGTACATGATGTTCATCAGCGTAGGTTGACTGTGATGCAACTCCAGCCAACACCCTGAGTGTTTCATAGTCTTGACATAACTTGATTCCAGGAACAACTAAAGCCAAATCTCCTTTAACTTCGCCTCCCCCATTTGCACTTATTCACCTTGATTTCATGCCCGCGATTCAAGTTTGTAAAGTCAAACCACAGCTCAGGAGAGGAAGGTGTGGCTTCCTCCTTTGTTCCTCCAGATAGCCCTGAAACAGGAGTAGGGAGATGGTAAAATCTCCTTCTTTTAAAGAAGACGCATCAATTCAAAGTAGTAGGTATTCAATAACTGAGTTTGGATTCAGAACCTTGTTCACAGACACTGATGGAGATTTCCAGGGTGGGAATCCTAATGCCACAATTTTTAAGCCTTTAAATGAGGCACTTAAAGAAGTGGTCCCACTTTCAAGGCAACAGCACTCAGCCATTTGCACTCAGGCTTCAGTACAGATGTTGAGACAGTTGGGAGCTGCCGTACGCTCAACATTGCTTAAACAAAACCCCCAAATGCAAGAACCACCAATGGGGCCCTTTCCTGAAATCCCATTTTGCATTGGTGAGGCTCAAAATGCTGATTTCTGCTCACCTCCAAGCAAAGGGTAATAGCGGATGTTATGTTACTCTAAACGCTCTGATGACTATTTTTACAAAACAGACTACAGTACATTTACTAGTATGTGATGAAAGGGCATAAATAATTTAAACAACAGTTGTCAGAATAAATGAGCAAAGTGCATTCTGTGATAAATTACACTTGCTTTTTTAATGTGTTTCTCACTTAGTTGCAAAATTCAGTAATTTGCAGTGGATATCCCAATCATTAAAGTGAATTAGCAAGCCACTACTGTCTCAACCATAATTTTAATCTTAACTAGAAAGGAATTATTTAGTATTATTTTGGCAAGGGTTCCTCCTTAATATTCCTTTACAGCCACAGCCTTACAGTGTAATGTAAGTTATGTTTGTATCCTGGTGACTTGGATTTGAGAGCTGAAAGCTGATTATGGGCAGTAAAGAATTTCAGCTAGCATAAAGATATAATTGTTTTAAATAGAGCTTAACAACAATTCATATCACTGGCTGTTTCAGTCCTCTCATTGGTGTGCAGATGCCAACCAAATTTATAGTTGCTTAAGGAGTGCATAACAGGAAGCTATTTTTTAGAGGTCTAATACCAACATTAATGTATACACAAAGCATACATCTGCTTAATTTGTCTGCTTGCTTGTGTATAGGTTATAACCTATGTGATTGAACTCTGTTGTCACCAGTCTTTTTTTTTTATATATATATACATCTATGCTTCTTTTCTTTTATAGTTACCCACGATTGGGTTGGTTGTTTGTCTTTTTTTCACTTTCTTTCTCCTAAAGAGAAAGGAGGCTGTGACAGTTGAGCATCTCTGGAAATCAGAAGTGAAGTCACTTTTCCCTACCAGTCTGTGGGTTCCTCTGATGGTCTTTTGGTTTTTTTTTCTCATCTGGGATTATTTAAAAAGAAAAAACATGGCAGAAAAAAAAAATTGGCAGTGGGCTTCAGGTGCAGTAGTAATAGCCAAAGTATTTTTTGAAAGTGTTTGGCTTGCATGGACTAGTTATGGAGATGACAGTATGTTTTTAAATATATCATCCATGGTTAAGTATCACTCTGCATCCATTTTGGTCTTACTGTGAAATCAAAGAACAAGTTTCCCATAAGTGTTACTCAGAATAAGGAGAGACAAAACAGAAAGGCTTCAATGCAGACTTTTAGGGGTAAGTCTGGCATGCGTCGTGACACACAAAGGAGGAACTGGAATAGTGAAAAATATTTTTGTTTGGAGCTGTTGACAATGTAGGTGTATGCAGTAATCCCTGCCCAGACAGAGAGACAAGACAAAAATCTGATACCCAGACAGTTACATGTCGATAAGGAGTGTTTTCCTGATTTATCCCATGGGGCAGATTTGACTGTCCATGTGCTTGTCAGTGTTCAGTCCATAGACAGAGATGTCATCTTCAGAAAGGCCAAGGTATATTTGTCCCAGTTCTGGCCCTTTCATTTTTGCCACCGGTGACTCAAATTGGAACATTAAAAAAGCCTTTGTTTTGTGGAATAAACCTCAAAATCAAGCCTTTCATTTAAAGGTGCAAATGGGTTTTTCCCCATATAGATATCCTACCTTGAAATGGAATGTAATGTTTCTACTGGAGTGAGACACTATTTATATAATTTGATTTCAAGCTTGATATTAAAAGGCTGACACTTTGCAGACTGTTCCAGAAATGTAACATTGGGAGATAGTGTCTGATGGCACTGCCGACCAGTGTCTGATGCTACCAGTGTCTGATGCTACTGGCTAACCCCTGATGCAGCAAGGTTACAAGTGATGGGAGACCTTGGGGACCTTTAGGTCCCCACAGGGTGCTGGAGAAGAAGTCTTGATTTTATGGAGAAGATTGATTTATCATAACTTGGTTTTAAGCAAGAAGTCTTGGCTGTTCCCAGCAACGTCAGTAATTCTGCTGCCATGCAGACAGGTGAGCACCAGCCAAACTACTATCACAAACCTCCACAGAAATGACCGAGGGAAACTGATTTTCACCTTTCTGCTGGTTGCCATGGTGTTCAAAAGGCAAAGTTTCCAAACTAATTCTGTCTCTCACAATCCGATCCCATAAAACATTTTTAGAGTGTGTTATTACTCATCAGTATGTAAAAATGGCACCACCTTACCCCAAAAAAATCTGTTCCCTGTGTATTCAGATCTGTGCATTCAGCCTTGGTTAACTAAAATAGTTTGGTTGCTTTTCCCACCCACCCTTAGCTCTGTAGATGCAGCACAACTCGCATCTCATTTTTGCACTTGTTAGATGAGGTTAACAGTCAGTGGGGTTGGGCAGTTGGACTAGATGATCTTTATAGGTCCCTTCCAAGCAAGCTATTCTATCAATGAAAACATTGTTCTTCCACATTGCTAAATAAAATGTTGAGGTCCCATCTGCTTTCAGGTACCTCCCAGTTTTCTCTCTGTTACCACTGCAGCCAGCAATAAGGATCGGAGAGCAATGGGTTTTGAAGATGGTGACAAGAGGCAGATGACCGTCTCTGCACTGACTGTGTAGACAGTCTGCAGATGTAATATAGGTAACAGCAGTAGGTGTCTAAAAATAGTTGGATGTATCTGGGCCACGTTTTCATTAGCAAGAGCTTTGCTGGTGTAGCAGCCCAAAAATACCAAGCGTGGTAGGTAGACTTCAGGTTGAATGTAGGTAGCTAATGGTGCGTGAAGGGGAACAGACATTTTAAACAATTAGCTGATGTCACCTTCAGTGGTACTTTTGTCCTGGTCTTTAGTAGATGACTCAGTGTAGTGTCAAAATGGATCCAGATCCTTATCAGAGATTTTAAAGGCCATTTGGAGAGATACACTTAAGCTTTGGCTGTCAGAAGCACAGAAAGCTGTGTCTCCTTCTCAGCTTTAATGGAGAATGTTGCCAAGGTCTCCAAAAACTTCTCAGAGACTGCTACAGAGGTTTTGGGCAAAGAATATAGAAATATGGGGTAAAAAACATGGTCTCAAAACTGTTTCTCATGTTAGAACAGGTGGACTGGAGTTGTGTAAATATATTACCCACTCAGTCATGAGCTTGTATCCTAGACACAAGTCCTGCAGACGGTCTGCTCTCTGGGAATAGGGGTCCTTTTCTTTAAAGGTCGTTGCAAATGGTATCTCAGCATGGTGGCATGGATGAGTTGCTGGATCTGCAGAATGTGGGTATTTAGTCATAATCACTTGTGATTATTTTATATGTATGTGTAGTCATGACTGATAGACTTTGTGATATATATGTTTCTCATGACATTTTAGCTGGGGTTATTGCAGACACATAGCCTGTCTATATTCTAGAAAAAGATCCTGTCTATATTTTGCATTTATTGTGCAAAAAGTGTTTTGAAAGTGTTGTGCACGCTTATGTGCACCTCATGTTGTCACACCAGAGATGACGGCTGTCTAGTGACAAACACGGTGAACTCCTTTGTTCATGGCCAAATGAGTATGTGATTGTGCACTTGGTTTGTAAAGCACGCTTGGATGAGCAGCACTCGATAAAAGCAAGATAATCGCCGTTCATTAAGACTTGTTTTAAAAGATCATGTACACATACAGACTTTCATTTCTTCTACTTTAACTCCACATCAGTATCATTAATGAAGCTGAGTAATTTGCTGAAGCTGACAATGTGTTTATTGAGTATCTAAATTTAAATTTCAGCACTATAACGGCAGTGAATATTTTTCCCTGTAGTTTGTTTCTTTACAAATGGCATGTACCCCATTTGTCTAATCCATACTTTGATGATTACAAAATAGCCAGGTTACATAAAAAAAAAACCCTCTAAATTATAGATTTGCATACAATACTGCTGTGGCTCTGTGGAAGCCATTTTGGGCTGTTCAATGCTTATAGTTTCTTTCGCTGAAATGGTTTGTTATTTCACCAGCAGTACTGCAGGGTTGTTCCAGTCTTTTGCTTGGAAACATTTTTTTCATTATTCTACTCTGATTGCCACAAATGAAGTAAATAATATTTAGCAAAATAAGTAATAAAAGACAGTAAAAGAAAGTACTGCTAATGCAGTTCTTTCTGCTGTTTAAACCTATGGGATTTTTTAGCAGTTGGATTTCAAAGTCTTTGGGCAGAAACCAGCCTTTCGTTAAGTGTTTGAATAGCTCAGTGGGACCCTGATTCATGGCTGGGCACTGACAAAGTAACACTGCTAAAAATAGTTTGCAGAGTTAGGCCCTCCAGTAGTAAAAGGGAAGTTGGAGAATGCGTGATTTGAAGAAATGCTGTGGCTGTTGCCAGTGGGCCTGCTGTCCCTATTGTTATTCAAAACCAGAATTAGCCATGTCTGTTCGCTACAGCGCAGTCTATCCATTCGCAGGCCGCTGGCTTCGTTCTTTATTACCTTTCTAAATTGAGTTAAAGATCAGTGCTCTTTGGGAGGCCATCATCAGCATTTGGGGGGACACAAGCTATGGCTCCGCATTATGAATACTTTGCTTGTGGAGCTGGCAGAGGAAGGCTCCTGCCACTGCCCGCTCCCTGCCAGGACTGCTCCAGTGGTGGTGAAGCTCTAAAGCAAATCTGGGAAATTAATCCGTTTAAAGCTTTGGTCTTGCTTTTCTCATGGCCGTATTTCACAGGCCCATTATGTTGTGGGTCAGCCCAGCAGCAGGACAACAGAGAAGGGAAGGACGGATTGTAGGACCACCTCTGTCTCCACTGCCTCATGCTTGATCACATCAAATGGCACTCCCAGTATTGAGAGCATGCTGGAAGCACAGCCATGGTCTATCACGGGCTGAAGGGAAATCTGTCTCCATTGCACCAAGGAGCCAAGAGAACAGTAGCTTGGCGGTGCCCATGAGGCATCCTGAAGGCACACACAGAATGTGCATTCTCCTAAGCGAGGCAGATATGCTCATGTGGAGTTTGCGTAGATGAGGGTATTCACAATCCCAGTGTTGCATAAACCTTATACTTCAGCAGAAGAGTCTCAAACAGAAAGAAAAGCTTGCTTTCCAGGAGAGGAGGGTAGAATTATCGGATCATCTGTTTTGCACACCAGATTCAGTACTCTTACCTTTTTTCTGGAGATACCACAGGTTCTTTACTGGATAAATTATTGATTCTTTGAATCAGATGAAAAAAGGAGAGTTTTGAAAACCCTTTTTGTTCTGGGATTGGGGGAGCTGTGGGGTTTTGGTGGGTGTGGGGGTTTTTTTGGTTTTGGGGTTGTTTGGGTTTTTTTGCGGGTTGGTTTTTTTCCTTCTACATGAAGCCAGTAGTAGCTGCAAGATGAAAATCCAGGATGGATGGATTTCCTTAACTCCCTCAGTGGTTGGGGTGGATTTATGGCAGCAGATTTAGAAGTGCTTGCTGGAATGGCCTGGCCTGTGTAGCAACTGGGAACAACATCCATGAGCAATGAAGAAACACCTTGCAACTACATCAGAAGACTTAATTTCCTGAGACATTAAAATGAATTTCTGTCCTGGAATCTGGGCCAAGAGGTTGAAGAAAAAAGTTCTTGTTGGAGGGCTGTGCTCCAGTGATCACAGAGGCATCTCCAGGATGTTCCATTATGGCCACAGATACAGTAATCTCATGGGAGCCTCTAACCAGAGAAAGTTGGAAAAAAGGGGCAGCCTGAGCTGTAGTGGCATGTTGTAGTTACGCCCGAGCAAGGTGAGATCATTTCTCTTTGTAATCTCAGAGCTGAAAGTAGAAGCTGAATGGCAGTGCCATTAAGAAGTTGATCTTTAGCATGTTTACAGCGTTCCCAGTTCCCACAGCCTTTGGAACCAAACGCCAGACTCCTGGAGTTCTCTTCTGGAGACTAACCCTTTGTTAGTGAGGACAACTAAGGGGCAGTTCCTGAAGGCCTCACACTGTTTTTCTGACAAGGCTGCTGTTTGGTTTTGCAGTCTGTGCAATGTCATATTTTGGGGGTTTTTGCCATTCAGGTGTTTCGTCAACACAGTATTTAAATACAGCCTCTTTGGGAACCGAGGGCACAGATCCTCCTAGCTAACCAGTGCCAGCATCCAGCCTGCTGCAGCCTAAGCGGGGGTGAGCACCAGATACTAAACCCTTCAAGGATGGGTAGGAGGTGACAGTGAACAATCTGAAAAATGGCTTTGTGAATGATATGTTTATTCTTGGGCAGTCTGTGGCAGTGCCTGGGCTTTTAAAAAAAGATCTGACAGCGTGGCTGCCTGAGCAAGTTGGTGAGGCAACTGGAAGATCAACTGTGAGTTCTGAATGTGTGTTGCATGTTTTCTTCATTGACTGTGCGCCGAGCTGCCTTGCATTTACCATGGCGTAAGGTCATACACATGGACAGTTAGAGCAGAGCATCTGTTCCACAGTAAATCCAGACGCTGGTTACCTCATAGTAATGTGATCTCAGAGGCATACCCTTAATTATCCTAAATAGACAAATGCATGATGCAGACTGCAGATTTCAGACATATGGACATGCCAGAAGTTTTGATTCTCTTGTGGTTGAGGCTTTGGAAATGTCTTGAGGGGTTACCAGAACTTGTTGCAACTCCAGATCTGCTTTTGAATGATATGTCAGCACTTGTTTAGGATAAATACATAAAGACTTGTAAGAATCATCACAGAAAATTTTCACAAGTAACCTGTAAATCAAAGTTTTGTTGATGACTAATGAGACTTTGGTGTGCAAATCACTCAGGGTTTTTTGAAAATCTTGTCCATCTTCTTTCTAGCCAAATTCTGTTTCTGCTCAAGTGGCAGAAATTCCTCCTTCCTTCCTTCCTTCCTTCCTTCCTTCCTTCCTCCCTGCCTTCCCTGCCTTCCAGCAGAACTTTAATTGGGATCTGTACTTTCCTGGCATTGGAAGACAAATACCATGTACCGTTAAATATATTCCCCAGATTTCTGAAACACAGCTGTTCGTGCATGAATTGTGCTAAACTACTTGGCCTGAGATAAAGTGGTAGATCTTCTCCAGTCACAAATTCCTACCAGCCTAATTGCCTACCAGAGCTAAAATATGAAAGGTGTTGAAGAATAAACAAAGCATTTTTTTTTGCTTACTCTAATTTTACTTACCCATGTGAATTCCTTGACTGTGATGTTGATTTGTTCATATATTGCAAGTGGAAATGAAAAGCAAATCAGTGGCAGATCGAAACAATTTGGCAGCATGGACACAATAAATTATCCAGCTGCAAAATTATACCAATAGTGCTGAGCAAATAATTCCTCTAAAAAACTTTGGTACTTTGTGTATTGTTTGCAGGAAGCATCTCATTATCTCAGTTGTGTATATGAATTTATAAGAAGATTATTTACTGTGTAATTTCCTTGTCAAATTCCAATATCTGAGGCCTCAAAGAAATTTAGGGCTCTTATCCCTCACTGGAATCTATATCATTCTTGATTTCAGTAGAAATGTAAACATTAAACATGCTAATCCTGAACATTGCAGTACCTACATTTCACACACTAATTGGAATTTGTAACAATCAAATTAAGCACAAAGTTGCAATTCCTGTCACCTCTTGTTTGCGTTACATTGCCAGATACCTACTCTGAGCTCATCATTCAGCTCCCTTGATAATCAGTGAAGAGAGGAACTGCCAAAGCATCATTTATCCAATATGACAAGTAAGTAGGTGGGTCACTCTTCCAAAGGCCTGCCTTGGTCCACCACTTGTTGAGGAAGCCTAGATAACTAGCTTGCCTGTCTAGGATGGGTGAAATGTGTTTGTCTGTGCAACCACTGTGCAGACATAGAATCATGGAATCACTTGGGTTGGAAGAGACTTTTAAGATCATCGAGTCCAACCACTGCCTAACCCTGCCTAGTCCACCTCTAGACCATGTCCTTCAGCACATCATCTATTCATCTTTTAAACACCTCCAAGGATGGTGACTCCACCTCTTCCCTGGGCAGCCTGTTCCAATGCCTAGCAACTCTTTTAGTAAAGAAATTTTTCCTGATGTCTAACCTAAATCTCCCCTGGAGCAGTTTGTGACCATTTGCTCTCATCCTCTCGCTTGCTACCCAAGAGAAGAGACCAACCTCCAAGAGCCAAGTGAGCTGGTGCTCAGCACAGGCAGGGATGCCTTCTCCTACCCCACCTCTGTGATTTGCATTAGGTCCAGGTTCCGCTCTGCAGTTGTGTGCAGAAATACACAGCTAACTTTAATCAAGCTACCTGCAGAAATTCTACTGAATCATCTGAAGACCATTCAGGCTTATTCATTTAAATATCCAACCTTAAAGATAAGCTTCCAGGTGGGAAGGAGATAGGCTATATGGGTTTTTTAGTTGTTGGTTTAGGGTTTTTTCCATGCAGTTCCACTTTGAGCAGAAAAAATATGTATTTATTTAACTAGACATCAGAGTAAAGTCTCATGGTCTATAATATGGCAGATAAGGCTTCACTTTAACCACTGGGTTTCTGCTCTGCTGCATATTTTACTGTCTTGCATCCATCAGTCCAACCAGTATGTTCTGCAAGCAAAGAATCCAAAGAATGAATGAAAGTCTTTTTCCCGATATGACATTTAGCATAAAACCCCTCAGTATAAAGTGTAACGATGCCCTTCTGTCTGACTTTTAAAGGTCAATATCTACCTGGCATTAGATTATTTTCTGCCATTAAGTCTATTGGTCTCGTCCCTGATTTACACTGGGTACACCTCCACTGCAACAGCTGAGAGCATGGCCCCACCCCCAGCGCTGGATGCCCAGCCTAGACGGTGATTTCGTGTGAGGGTGAGGTCAGGGAGCATGCCATCTTCCCAAGAGTAGGCTTCCCTTGGGATGAAAGCTGAATTTTCAGGCAGCCAGGGTGATGTAGAGTACTCCACAGATCCTGTAATCTGCCCCACAGGGCCCACCTCAACACATGGCAGATATAGATCAGATCATCATGGGTTGGTCTCTTCTCCTAAATAACAAGCGATAGAACAAGAGGAAATGGCTCCAAGTTCCACCGGGGGAGGTTTAGATTGGATATTATGAAAAATTTCTTCACTGGAAGGGCTGTGAAGCACTGGCAGAGGCTGCCCAAGGAAGTGGTTGAGTCACCACCCCTGGAAGTATTTAAGAGACATATAGATGTGGTGCTTAGGGACATGGTTCATTAGTGAACTAGACAGTGCTAGGTTACTGAGTGGTCTTGATGATCCTAAAGGTCTTTTCCAACCAAAACAATTCCATGATTCTATAATTTCACTTAGTTTAGGGAAAGAGGGACATTACACGACATTGAGCTTGGGATGGCAGCAACCAAATATAGCATCATATCCACAGCATACTGAACAACCACTGTGGTCTGAAGCCATTTATATACATTTCTGTGCAATTGTATTCTCAGGAACATGTACGTGATGCAAAAGGAAACAGAAAAATATGCAGGTGCTTTGGATAGCCGCCAAGCTAAAATAATAGGGACGGGGCAATCAGAGCCAAGTAGATTTTGCAACTGATCATAGAGTTGCTGTGTGGAGCTAATTATTACTCCCTAAAAACTTGAGTGACTGAACATCTCATGCCCTCTGAACACTGGCTAGATATTCTTTTTTTCATACCTGTTGTGTTTTCATGAATGACTTCTTTGCTTGGCTCTATGGTTGATACAGCCAACTTAATTTCAGGCCTTGGACTTTATGTTTGACTTAAGAACTTCTTTGATACAATCAGCCCATCCTACATTTATTAAGCCCTTTTGCAGGGCATTACTACTATCTAGGGTCTCTGGTGGGTGTAGATCAAGATGTAGACTTAATAATCGCCTGAGAAACTCTTCAACAGTGGTAACTCATTTTGATCTCTGTAGTTCATGTTCCAGATGCCCACACACATGAAGCTAGACTTGCAGAGCATCAAGCACTCTCAGGTGACTGATCCATAACAGCATCAGTCCTTGGTTGGAAGGGGACCCTCTGCCTTTCGACCTTCCTTCTCCATGACATTGATCCTGTAGCTGAGAGAATTAGACCAGGGACCTTTGATTTGATTTTGGGTTTTTATAGTGGTGTATATACACTGTGCTAATTTTTCTGTAGACTTTTTCAAGGATGCCAATGAGATTGATAAGAATAAAATGGTGACTGCTTTTTTTTTTTCCCAGACAATGCAGTGGCCATAGAGGACCGTGCTGCTTTGTAACATTGATGGTGCAGAGATTTCCCCTTCAGGTGGCAATCAGTGAGGTGCAGTTTACAGATAAAATCAGACTTTGGAAGAGATTAGGAGAAAGGATCATGTAAAAGCATATTGAGAAGTCTGCACGAATGGTCAAGTGCAGCATTTGCCATCTTTAGGGTCCTGCTTGTACCCCTCCTTGAAGCTGCAGCTTCCAGACCCAATGTACATACTACAGGAGCCTCCTTAAACCTCTCCTCCATAGGGTTTTCACCTGTCTAATGAGCCCCACAGAGCTCTGATGGCCTGAAGCTCTTCAAGCTGAAGACAGAAGCTGGTCAGACAGCACCTGTGCCGTCTGTAAAGATGTAACTCTCTTTATGCCTACTTCAGAGTTGTAAAGTAAGGTGATATCTTCTCACTGACATATCTTGAAATTGAGGCATTTTGTTTGTGAAATAGTTGTACACTGTGGCCATGTCTTCTATTAAGAGTTTGATGTTGGGCATTAAATGAGGTGGTGGACTGGGTGCTGAACTGCAAGGATAAAGCAAAGTGCAAAGTAGTATTGAAATGCACTTTCTTTGTCATGTTTGGTGCTTGCGGGGGTCCAAAAACACAGTGATAGTGTGATATTATAATACACATATAGGGTGTATATATCATAATCCATTCCTCCATAGGGCTAAAGAAAGTTACTTGTTCAACTAATAAGGGAGGGGAACTGATTTTATAGGCTTTACGATCTGTGTTTTGCTATGTAGTAAATGTGTGTGTGCATATGTGCAGTCTTTTAAGCAGTTCCAGTAGATTCAATTTCCCTCTTCGCTTGGTTAATCACTTTGAAACTTCCATTTCAGGGATCCGCACAGTGAATATCTCCCTAAAGGTGGATACTTTGTTCCACCTATTGATCCTGCATACGCTCTGTGTAAGCAGTGAGGGAGATGTAGCTCTAGATAGTTTCCAAACCCTTTTGCTATAATACTTTGATTTTTCTAGTGGAGTTTTTGGTTTCATCTGATTATGTTTCTTAAGTTGAAGCTTATCTCACTGAAGATCCTCAAGCAAGTAACAGGATGATAAAACAGACAGGACTAATTCCCAAATGCTGCTGCACACTTCTGAACGGAATAAGCTTGAAAGTGTCCTGCAGAAGCTGCAGAAGAAACACGAGAACAAGTTCCAGGTGATGATCAAAGCAGCCACCAAACCACTGCAGGCCACTGGGGACTGCGTGGTTAAGCACCTGGTGTGCATGCTGAAGGTACCCCTGAAAACCATGTCTTTTTGCACGGTTCCTGGTGCTTCATATTAAACCACAGCCTCTCGAAACAAAGCAGTAGCTATGCAGAGGCTCACACCCGTGTGCAAGTGGCTATTTGGAGCCACAGAGTGTGGAAGACTATTCATCTGTGACAACCTTTTCACTTCCTGCAGAGCAGCCCACAAGGACTTGTGAGATCAAGAACTGATTGCAGGCAGGCAGCAAGAGATATGCGCGATAAAGCATAAAGTCAGCAACCTCATACGCATTTCCAGTTTCAGACGGTACCAGCTGAGCCTATCAGACTGCTTAGCGTCACATTCCTCTAAACCTTTCTGTTTGCTATACTTTGAGCCTCCAGAGAAGGATGCTGGTGGACTGCCAGTTCACTGTTCACAGCGATGGGTAAGTGTGCAGCAGGTCAGGAGAGTTGTTTGAAAGAACCTTTAAACACTAAGGAAGTGGTTGGATGCACTTTTTCAAAATATTTCAACTGCTCGTTAGTTCGAGGAAATCGTCATGATCTGTATGTTTGCAGCAGCGTGTAGGGGGTGGGATGTACGAAGCATC
This sequence comes from Heliornis fulica, assembly GCA_013399135.1. Classification (NCBI taxonomy): domain Eukaryota; kingdom Metazoa; phylum Chordata; class Aves; order Gruiformes; family Heliornithidae; genus Heliornis; species Heliornis fulica. Next base: position 247,865 of record VXBZ01004297.1, on the reverse strand, counting down.
TTGAGTAGGGATGAATGAATCACTTTGAAAGAAGAATGAGTCTCTCCCAGGATTTTGTCTGGTGTTTGAACCAAACACTTAAGCTCGGGAAATTTTCATGTGCTTGTTAGGCTCAGGCATAAAAAGGACATAATTCCTTGGGACAGATTTTTGTTCTGAGGTTTCCAGATTTAACGCTGTAAAATCAAGCTCAGAAGATACTAAAAGGTTTTTAAGAACAGAGCTGGAGGGTGAGCTCAAGCCCTTTTGAGAGCTGTCCACCATAAACTCCTGTTTGAAGGGAAGGGGTAAGGAACTGAAATTCCTGCATAAGTCACCTGCACACAGAATCGATGTGTATTCTCATTTTGTTCAACCTAATAAATTTGCTGAGAGTTTTTCTGTGGTAGGGAAGCAGGAGCTGTGCATGACTCATGAGGAGACTCTTGGCTAGTCTGACTGTTTGAGGGCATTGAATAGCTTGGTGAAATACATTTTGGACAACTACATTTTCAACACATTCTGTGTGAACCAACTGTGTTCCACAGAGCAGCTGCGATAACCTCTGACTAATTGGCTTTTCAGAAGGTTACCTGCTGAGAGCATCTGCCACGACATCCATTCTCCCAGAAATGTTTCATCTCAGAGCTGCCTGGTGCAGGCTATAGAGCCCAGCATCACAGGCAAGAACTGAGTTTTCTCTGGAGTCAGAATACAGGGGAGAGGATTTGCCTGACCCTGTTGAATGTTCATCATCCGCCTTGATGCATCCTGTCTAAACTCCCTTTTGAAGGCCACCCTGAAGTCTTCCTTGAAACAAGATTTGCTGTTGATCCAGACAGCGAATCTGCATGTGAGCCAGAATCCTGCATACCCACGTACTCGTGATGGCTTATTAGGGCTTTCACACTGCGTCAGGCAGCATCACGCACAGCACCGTGCCCGAGCAGGCTGCGCACAAGCTGTATGCCAGCTGCTGCCTCAAAGCCCTTGTGTGGACCTGGGACCACTCGGACTGAGCAGTGTAGCAACACATAAATTATGCCAAGGAGTTTATTGCATGTAAAATCATTCTCTTCCATAAATCTCATATCGGAATATTTATTCGGCAGTGTGTTTATGGTGATGGTGTCAACGGATACTAGAACTCTATCCAGGAGGATTAAGTGTACCTTATGGGAGTTATGGGAGCAAGTTGTCCAGAAGAAGAAGTGTCTTAAAAAAAAAAATTAAAAAAAGAAACCCCAAATTCATCCTTGCAGAAATACCAATTCACATGTCAGCTGCTGTTTGTTTTAAGGATTCTGCTCCTGGAGTCTTCTGGTAGATGATACGTCAAGGTCCTTGATTATGTGACCAAAACATATATTGTTTCATGGTTGGGTTTCATAATTCATGACATTTATGTCCTAACTGGATCCTAAAAAAAACGGTGCTGATGGGAATGCGACATTTATTTTTAATTCCATAATTACAATTTTGCATGGCCTCATTAATGAATATTGCTTGGGATTAGGATTACTGTGTTGGATATTGTAGATGTTGTGCTCATAGATCCACATTTTCTGTCAAGCTGCTCCCAAACTAAAGTGTTGGGTTCCTGCTTGGTGAGCAAATTGAAAAATCAAAAGCAAGAAGAGACTTCCCAACTTCCTTCCTTTCCCCCTCGGTATTTTTCTACTGCACTGACACTGTGTTTGACAAACAGCATTAAATAACCCTCAAGTCCATATCAGCTACCAGGCCATAATAATGAGGGGAAAATCAGGCAAGCCAGACCAAGACATGACTGGTTGGAAATCAAAACAAAATTGTCAGTCTTATCAAAACCCACCCACATCTCTGTTTTCTCTCTCTGCTGGGTGTTGTGTTCAGTCCATTGATTAATGTGTCACTGCTTAACACAGGCTTGCTGGGCTGTGACACTTGTGGTGAGGCAGCTTGCTGCCTGTGCAGCCCTGACGACTCACTGCCTGCACAAGCGGGGCCACTCCAAGGAGAGGAGGTGGCGGGGAGGTGGACGGAGCAGGCTGGCGAGGGTTGCTTTGCCACCTCCTCTGGGCTGGTTCCAGGTTGCCACAGGCATACAAACATTTGAGGTAACCTTGGATCTGTGGCACTGTTTGCTCTGCTTATCAGTGACCTGTTAGGTAATAAGGATGTACAGCAATGGCTTCGTTTACCTAAGGGTTAAAAGAATTACTGCTGTTCTCCTCCCAGAACACTAATGACATGACAGAGTGAAACCAAACTCTGGTACAGCTTAGGTCTCATTTGACCTGGGGCAAGTAGTTACTGTCCCTGCCCAGGCTGCTCCCAGCAGCATTTCCCAGCCCCTGCTAATCCTTCTTTTTTCCTCCACCATGGTGCCTGACCAGGACACTGTCGGGAAGTGATAGGAAAAGGGGCAGTTGGTCCAAGATGGAGCACAGGAAGTTCCATGTGAATGTGAGGAAAAAATTTTCCACTGTAAGGATGACAGATCACTGGAACAGGCTTCCCAGAGAGGTTGTGGAGTCTCCTCTGAAGACATTCAAGACCAACCTGGATGCGTCCCTGTGTGATTTAATCTAGGTGATCCTGCTCAGGCAGGGGGGTTGGACTAGATGATCTTTCGAGGTCCCTTCCAAGTCCTAACGTTCTGTGATTCTGTGATACTGTGACCAGCACCTCCCCAAGAAGGTATTTTGCTTTTACATTCACGTCCATGAGCCTCACAGAGACAGCTCATGCTCTCACACCTCAGTGAGGATAATTCAATCCACAATAAATCTACGTAATGTAAATCTACAAATGAGCCACCAGCCTTTTGGTCGCATACAAAACCCTTCAAAGGTAGTGATATCTCTAATTAGTAAGTAGCAAGGTGCGACAAGCCCACAATAAAGTGCAGCATAATGTCTCGATTGACGTGAGGAGCGTGAAGTGAGATACCTGTGGCCTGTCTGGCACAGGAAAATTGCCAGTAAATGTAGCTGACTGCAGTTTTTCACCAGACTCCAAGGAATAGTTAGTAGATGGATATTGGAAGGATTCATTTCTCATAATAAGCCCATGTTTGAAGGGTCCTGACCTTAGAAATACAAAATTAGTTCCAGGAGAAGAAACTTGCAAAGGTAACAGACACTTGTTTGCATTATCAGAAGCCCCCAGTGATGAAACTGTGACACGTGGTAATACTGCTGGTTGACCTAAATTAACGTGTGTTTAAAATGAATGAAAAGATGACCCTTTCCCAGGTAGAAAAAAAATCACACAGTACAGGTACTCAGAAAATGAAAGACACCTCTGGCTTTGAAATTATTGTTGTCCTTCTACAGCAGCTTCTTGAAAATGTCAGGTGAGATTAGATCTGCACGCCGTTGTGTTGGTAAGCGTATGAACCCCCTGCAAAGGGCAGTCTTCGTTCCAAGAGCTTACCATCTCAGGCAAGGCTTTCAAAGACCACTGCTCATTTGTGATACCTTTTTAAAAGATCTTACTTTCAGAAAACGCTGGGTACATACTGCTCGAAAACAGGTCCTTAGAGAAGTCTCCAGCTGGGCATCAAAAATTACATAGTTAATGAGAAAGAATAAGTGCTTCTAAAACTCTGGCTTCAGAACACATAGTCAGAAGGGAGGAAACGGGCTACATCACCACTAGATCCTCAGTGCTTTCTCTAAAGGCAACACTTAAAGAGAATGACAACTTATCCCTTGGTTGGTGCCATCAGTTGTGTCCAGACTGGTTCTTCTGGGTGTCCTGCACAGTCCAAAGCAGTTGAGCATCCCCTGCTATGTGGATGGAGCTCAGGTTGGGACCGGTCCCCATTTCTCCTCATTTGCAGGCTTCTGGCTCATTTCAGACTTAAGCATGAGCACATCCAACAGCTTCAACACTGGAGGTGATTGGGGAATTTTGGCACAAGTGCAATCTTGAGGCCTGATCTGATATAGTTACCCTGTTTTACCTGTTTTATTTTCATCCTGTAGCTTTGTGATTAGGCAAGATATTTTCCGTCACTTGTGAGAGCTTTTCAAATTTTCTCCTCTTTGTGGCACATAAGCTTTTTTAACAAAATAGTTCTAATTCTCCTTTGTGAGACAGACCTGTCTCTGTTGATGCTACACAGATGGGAGATATGCTCCAGTTCACCCAGAGGTGAGGTACCAGTTTGCCTCTCTCAAACCAGGCTTCCTCTTTATCTTCATATCCGCTTAATATCATCATTGGTTTCTTTTCTGACCTGGGGAATGGAGCCTAGACCAGCTGAAGGCTCAAAACCTTCTATGGAATAAAGTTGCTGGGTCATAAATGTGCATCTTTCTCTGGCTACTACTGACTTGGGTATCTCATGTAGTACATGGCAGTAGGTGTTGGTGAAATCACAGCACTAGAGAACCTTGAGAATAAAATCTAGGCAGCTGTAAAAACATAAATCAAAAGTAGCACCATAATCAGGTGAATATAGCCATGTAAGGAAGGAAACAGCTAAGGAAGCTGAGTGCTCATGTCAGCGTAAGTTTTCTACTGTGTTTTGGGGTTTTTTTTAAATCTTATTCAGCATTCTTCCAGCACCTGCTGTTTTAACATCCCATCCTTTCCCTGCTTGATCAGATCTTCATGTCCATTTCTGTAAGGGTTTGGAGTTGAAAGAGGTAAACATGGGCAAACTGACAGCTTAGCAGAACCAGTCATCCCACCCCCTGCAGAGACGAGCCCTCCAGGCATGATTTTGATGGGGTGAGAAGCAGAAAACCACTGCCAGCCTGAGTTTTAGCTGACATGAATTCTGTCTTTGCAGCATCAGTATCCCATTAGCTTCAAAATTTGGGATCTGCCCCAAAAACGCAATGATCCAGCTCTTCTCGTGCTTACAAATATGTGCATTCATGCAAGAGGCAGGACATCAACTGGGAAGGTCGCAAAGCCCACCCTGATGAGTCCAGTCCCAGCACAGACCTGGTCAGAGATCTGACAGGTAAAAGTGGTGATGGGTGAGGCTCTCTGAGAAATAAAGCTGTCCAAACATGTTGAAATAACGGGTTGAACTTGCCTCTGCGTGTCTCCTTGGCTCCAGAGGCTAGTGTAAGCCCGTGATGGGTTAACTCGCATTTTTGTGGCTACCTGCTGACTAAATGACTGAATGCAGTCCTGCACCAGCAGAAAGGCAGAACAGGTAACACAAATCCCCCTCAGAAAATGCTTAGTCACAATGTTATAATCTGCAGATTATTTCACTTAACCATGCTCAAACAAGGGCCAAGTTGGGCTGATGAGGCCTTGTCCAGTTGAGTTGCAGATAGCTCCGTAGGTGGAGATCACACAACCTGGTCAGGTAACTTGTTCCAAAATTTGACCACTGTTACTAGGAAGAACATTTTGCCTTGTATCTAGCTGGAATGCTCTTGCCATCTTGGCCAGCAGAATTGGTGAGGGAATATCAACCCCTACTTCGGTATTTGGCAGAGCCCTTCCAGCACTTGGCTATCTTCAGTAGTTAAGAAGTCTTCAGTGGTTAATGCAAGCCCAACCAAACCTCAGAGCCTGCTCTTTGGCACTCATAGAGGAAGAGTAAGCAGTGCTTTCACACAAGGCAACAAAATTCAAGTAGGATTTGTTAAATCATACACGTGATTGCTGGTCTGCACGTTTTATTTATCTAAGGAATTGATTAAACGCTGAGTTTTTTGGTTGATGAGTAAAGCTGATTAAAGGAAGTACTGGGTTCACGGTATATATTCTATGAGTACTGGGTTCACGGTATATATTCTATGAGTAGTTCGTCTTTACAGCAGAAGTACATTTACTCAGCCCAAATCTGACCTTTTTTAATTTAGTTGAAAATGAAATGGTGAAAATCCCTTTCTGTACTCACTGTCTGGTTCTGGTTTTCTGTCTTCTTTCCTACAGCCCCAGCAGAGAGCTCTCCGTAAACATTTCCAGCCTCTAAAGCTGCTGTCCTGCCACATGATATGAAAGTGAACTTTCCTTCATGAAAAGAAACCCATAATAAATGGCACCGCCAGAAGGTGACCATGGAGGATTGAAGATAAACTTGAAGTAAAGTCCGCTCACTCAAGATGATGCGACCTGGGAAGACCTGGCTGGCTGTGGAGTAAAAATGTGGTGCATAATATCCAGTGCTAATTTGTCGAAAATGGTCATCGACAGACCATTAGCTGGAAAATTTCTTCCAGTTTTCATCACTGTGCATAACTTTTGAGTTCCCTGCGGGGGACTGTCTATGCCCTTCACTAGAAGTCCTGTTTTAGCATGGCAACTACTGGATTCTTTTATTATGTATGCAGATGGCATGATGTTTTAGGAAAAACTTATGGCAATTCTCCAGTCTCAGTGGATATGTTCACAATATTACACCCTGATAGGAATGTAAACGTCTTGTATATGTTAGTTTTGCGATCTAATGGTATTCTGTTAAAAAAGATCAGCACTTCATGTGTGCTTTCTGCACAGAACTAGCACAGTCCATATATATATATATATGTAATGGTCCTTTTTTTGAATACTGAGGATACATTTCAGTATTTGTGCTGAGACTGCATCCAAACTGAAGTCCACTACTAGCATACCTTCACCGATTCACAGTAGGTTCTGTAGATAGATTTGCACGGGGCAGAGATGTGACTTCTTTTATCGAGACTTAGAGAACAGCTGCCACAGAGGTAGCCAAGAACAGGGTAGGCTGAGCTGTAGGACACTGGGTCTGCTCTCCCTCATGCGCCAAATATCAAAGGATTTTGTTTCTAGTGTGCCAATGTGATTTCGTATTCGGAGAGGGAGTGGCAAGGGAGAGAGTCTCCCTCAGAGATGTGTGTGACCCTGGGTTTGGTCTATGATAAAACCAGAATAAACTGGAAGAATTGGAGTTCTTTATGCTGGACACCATTGATGTTTTGGGCAGGACTGGGGAATCGTAGTCCAAACCAAACTCTCTGAATAAGGTAAAGTGTCAGACAACACTAAGAGCAAGACACTCCCATTGGGGAGGGCAGACTTGTTCATTAACTTTTTCTGCTTTCTATCCAAAACAGTGTTTTGGTAGGAACTGGGAATAAGTAAATGTTTCCAATAAGCCTTTCAATATACTGTAGCAGGCTCAAGACTGTTGCATTCAATCTGAGCGTTGTGTTTTTGTTCAGTCCGTGAATGGCTGGCCTCATCACTGGCTGTATCACAGCTGGCTGTGGTACTGTTTCTTCCATGGGGACTCAGTGGAATTAGTGTCTGTCCATCACATCAGGACCTTCTTGACACTCTTTATAATGAACTGATGCCATCAACATACAAAGGGGGCTTATTTGTTCCTTCTTGCTTTAATATCAAAGGTAGTTTTTTGTCTATTTAAAGGCCATCTCTCTCTCCAGTCTGATAGTCAGGTACTATAGAGGTATGCCAAACTAGGTGAGACACCATACAGGTGTGAAGATGCAGAGATGGAGAGAAGGTGCAGCTACATCAAGCCAAAGGGATCTTTTTAGAGGAAGCTCCTGTGTTATAAATCTTAAAAGCTATTGTACAGTTCATTGCTAGAGAATGGAAGGTCAACCACTGAGGTTGTCTGTACAACCAACAGATAACTTCAGGGCTTAATTTTATTAAGTGAGTAGGGGCTTCAGTTTCAGCTCTCCACCCATCTCAGATTCATCATGTTGGATACTTCTATAGTATTCAGTCCAAAGGAAATTATTTTAATGATGACCAAGATTTTCAGAAGTCACTAGTGATTTTTAATTGTATGCATCTTTCCATGGGCTCTTAAATGGAGCTCCCAAGAATTACAAAGCAGTAAACTTCTGCATTCTCTTTCTGAAAATCCTGGTCCCTAATTTTAAATTAATTGTTGTAAAAATTCTCCTTTGGATATAAAAATCTCTGCCAATAGCAACACCTGCATCTTTTAGAGCTTTTCATAGGGTTGCAGGTTGGAATCGGATACCAAGAGACCTGGCTGTGCACGTGGCACAGGTCCACTGTAAGCTTCAGAAAATTTTACAGCTCTTTCTGCTACAGGATTTAAAAATGTGCTCTGGCAGCTGACATCAATTCCATGTTGGTACAGCCATTAAAAAACCCCACTTTGATATAGGATATTTTAAAAGAGGAATGCAGTAGCTTCTGCAGTAGCGATTCTCTTCTTTTACTACCCAGTGAAACAATCCAGAATAACCTGAATGATAAGAATTTATCAGCGAGTGGTATCTTAAAAGGGTGTACAAGAAGTTGAGTTAGGCAGAGAGCCACTAGAAGCATTTTTTTGTATCAATGTTAGTTCTGAACATCTTCCAGTGTATGGGCATGAATTTAGATGTGTGCACTTCTCCTGTTAAAACAGTTTGTTTTAAAAGCTTCCCAGGATTTTAGCTACAGTGACCTAGAAAAGCAGTGTTATAGGCCCTGAGAAATGTGAAAATCAAGTCCAGACCCTTGTGTAGCCGGACTCAGGGAGGAGTCTGCTGTACGTGCCTATCGGACAAATCTCCTTGGAAGTTGGTGTAGGTCTCCATCCTACAGCTAGCCTGTGCATGTGGATAACTCCAAGCATAGTTCCTCCGAGTCCCGTGACACTCCTCACGTGTGTAGCTGTCTGCCGGAGCCATAAGGAAATAACTGTACTTTTTGGCTTGTATCTAACTATTCATCGTGTTTGGGTTTTTTTAATCGCTGTTATTCTCCCAAAGTAGGCCATGCTTCCTCAGGGATATTTATGAAATTGTTCTACATCTCCTGAACAACTATCTGGATCCCAGCGTTTTCTTCAGAAAAACTTTTTAATATAAATAAACATGTGGGAGAGATTTTTGTTATTATGAATGGGGGCAGGTACTGTGTTCTCGGAAAGGCTGTTGAGTGCAGACAATCAAGTCTATTGCATTTTTTATGCCGAACACCTTATTAATAGCAGACACATCCGCTTTTGCCTGGGTCGCAGGAACAGTTCAGGGGAAAGAATGCTTTATCTCTACTCAATAAATCATTTATGTCGAGAGTGCCAAAGACCAAGTCGACATGAAAGGGAGCAAATAAGTTATTCCAGCAAAGGAAGTGAATTTAAATAATACACCCAGAGCCATTAGTTCAGTGCAAAAGAGTGGGAGACCAACGCTATTTTCAAAAAACAGCAGTTATCAGCCCTTTGGACATAGATAATTCGCATAAGTCGGTGCTGCCGTTACACCCATCACTAGTTATTGTCTCTGAAACAAAACAGTGCTGCGACCAGGGCACCACTTCCCGTGTGCAGACCTGCAGCCTTCCTCCCGTGCCGCTCCCTGCCGCCCCGCTCGCCTGGTTCCTTTGTGTTCAGAAAAGTTGCAACAGCAAACTCTGCTAAGAAACGCTGACAGAGACTCAGCCATCCCAAGTGCTTCAGACCATGAGAAGTCCTGCACTAGAGACCTGGAGGAATTGCTCACCGCAGAAAACACGCTGCAGCTGAAAGCATCCTTGGCTCTGCTTTGTCCCTCAGGGTTTTTTCCATCTACGTGGCTTTCTGTGCCCTCACGCCCTGTTAGGTGACCTTCTGTGCCCTAACACCCTGTAAATGCTGCCTTCTAGAAGGGGAGTTTGAAAAAGCCCCTCAAGGCCTTTGGTTTTGCCTGTCGAGCTGCATGGCGATGCTCCGCCCGTGAGTTTATCCCTCCCTGCCTGTTCCTTAGGGTAAGTGGCGTCACTTGACAGCATCTGCAGTATCACTGAGGAAATCAAACCATTAGACATGACAAAGTGCTGGGTTTGTTGGGCCCTGAATTTCCAAAAGACCCCAGTCCAGACTGCTGGCAAACCTATGTTGACACTGCTCCTTCAGAGTCTCCAGAGATGCGTTGATGACCGTCAGCCATGGAGGCAGGCCTGGGGTGATTTTGGTTATCCCAATCACCGCAAAGCCACGAGATCTTAATTATTTAGAATTGTCTCAGGCAAGCAAAGTAAAACCCAACAGCTTTTAGATCAGTTCCCTTTTAACAAACAACATCTCTGCCATCAGAGTGCCCTTCAAAAGCTCAGCTGCAGGACTGTGCTCAATATAGACTGTGGTCAATAAGATTTTAATTTTAAAAGAAAAGTTCCTCTGGTATAATTAAAATTGATGGGCAGAGGGAAAGGACTACCAGCATTACCTGCAACCTCCCATAGTGAAATTCAGAAGGGTTATCTGGAGTGTAAAAAACCCCACCAGCGTAACATATGGGCAATTAGGCAGGCTCATGAGGATAAATTGGCAAATAAGAAAAGTAGATGTTTGATGCAGGAAGCAAAAATTATGTGGGAAATCAGTGGCCAACAGGTTAAGTCTGGCTAGACCAAAGACTTTACATATATCCTAATAAATGCCATCATAACAAAGCTAAGTCTGGTGTTAGATGGGCACAGCACAGCAATTGTTCCCAGTACATGCAAAAACCCCAAGTATTCGTCTTTTGTGTTTGGAAACAGTAGAAGGAGGTTGTCCGATGGCACACTAAAATGGAATTCTTCCTAGTCCCTCAGCAATTACGGGTAATATTAAGCAGCAACTATCCAAACATATCTTTAAATTTGTAGAACTGAATCCAACAGTGAAGGAAAACTTGCCTAGGACTCCTCAAAACCAGAAAGCATAAAAGAAGCTTCAAATGACACCAAAACCTCGATAATTCAAAAGATTAAGTGATATGACCCAGAAAACTCTAGGCTCATTATCTTCCTATTGGTCTCAGGCAAAATCATGGAAATGTCAATACAGCACAGTCGTTAAAACAATTAAAAATTTATAAAACCCCCCAAATATTTTTTATAAAAATGTATGACACCAAATAAACTAGCTATAATTTTCTGGGATATTGAGCTCTTACTGCTAAAAGGAACTCTGCTGGCATGCTATACTTAGCCTCCTATAGATCATTTGATTCTGATAAAGAACAAAATAGCGCAACGCAACGCAAAATCAATATCACCCATATTAAGTGGATTAAAACTGATTACAAGCTAGATCACAAAGAATAGCTGTAAATATGAAATTGTCATCAGCAAGATTATTTCTAATGAGCTCCTCCCAAGGTATGCTCTATTTCCAATATTGTTCCCAGGGAAAGAGAAACTAACGTTGAGAGAGAAACAGCAACAGCCAGAGATGACCCAAGCAGGAGTGTGGTAAATAATGATATGGAGCAGGTCAGTGGTAGAAAGAAACCTGGAGGACAGCAAAGTCAGATATCCAGGAGATGTGGCAGCAAGTCCCACTTAGAGGCATGGGGAGTCCATCTGGCATAATATAGTGCCTGAGAAGGAGATAAATAATCCGTTCGATGTCAGCCCCAGAGATGCTCTTGCCAGCTGGGATGTAGGACATGGCAGTAACGATGCTGGTCTGGTTTGTTCAGTTTCTGCCCGTCTTTCAAAAAGGGTATCAACAATTTGGAAGGATTATTTTCAATAGCTCCTGGTGTCATTCAAGGGCAGGAAAACAGGTCTTATTATAGTGTCAGACTAATGAAGCTGAAGCTATTAATTTATCAGAGGCAATTTGAAGAGGTGACTTGATCTCCATCTGCAATCACAATCTTCTACCTGGGCAGAGAAGTGCTGTCTGAAGGCAGGTAGCTCTTTTATTTAGAAGAAAAGGGAATGATGTGCTCTACTGGTTAGAAACTGATTTCAGCCTAGAAATTAAGTGCAAATGCTCGACAGGGAGGATAATAACCCATGGAGACAACTTACTTAGTTACCTGGCTTGTTCTCCATCACATGAAGTCTTTAAACGTATGCAGAGTATTTTCCTAAGTCAATAAGCTCTACCTCAAACTGAAATCCAGGCTCAGTGGGGCAATTACTGGATGAGGTTATTAGGTGTGTGTTTTGCAAGAATTAGACTAGATTGGCAGATGTAAACTTCTAAATGAAAAATATCTTAAAGTTTCCAATATTACAGGAGGCCAGGGCAACCTGTATCAATCAATTATGAAAATGGTCTTAATGTAAACAGTTTACATGAACAGAGCTGTGCTTGCCAGCATTTGGTGTGAGCAGTTGTGAGGTCCTTCTGCATGTAATTAAAGGAAGAAAAGCAGGCAAGAAAGGACATCACAAACCCTTGGACATACAGAGAAAGTCTGTTGTCTTTCACTGATAACAGCCCGAGACAAAATGATGCACTCAAATGGTGGGGCCAAGTGGAAGTGTAGTCTGAGCAAGGAATAACAACTGTGGGTTTGCCTCTTAATTAAGGAAGTAGCATCTTGCTGACAAGAAACAGATTTCCCTGCCTTCAACAACCGGCAGAGAAGCTGTGGTGCTGATTGAGAATTATATCGTATCGCTGTGCTGCTGAACACAGTACACTACTTCCTTGCTTGAAAACCAGCAAACTGTTCCTGCTGTCATGATGAGCCCCATCGGAGCCAGTTAATAAAGCCCTAGAAGTGAAATGACTTCAGTGGGACTACCCAGAGTAATGAGGACTGCTCCCAGCAGTGATCGGGCCCTATTACCGTTGGCTGGTTGGAGCGTCGTACCTTTAGAAATAAGCAAAGGAGCGCTCAGCGTCTGATTCAGGTTTCACAAAACTGCTGTTGATAGGTGCAAGGCAAGTACAAACCATCAGAGCCATCTTCTACCAGGTTTCATCCCGTGGTGGGGTACAGCACGAATGACAATGTACATTTTAAAGAGCAAACAGTTCACGCAGACAAGAGAAACCATAAAAGCAATGCTTACTGCAAATTGGTATTGAATCGACATCAAACAGCTGAAATAAGAAGGGAGCTAGCTATGGCCATAGCGAAGAAGATAAAGATCTTTGGGGATTCTTACTCTAATCCAGTGTGAAATCCTAAGAAAATGAGTTTGGTCTAGATTTATTGTTTAAAGAACATTGGTACAAGCCGGCTGCCTGTCAAATAAATTCTCCGGAGTCAGTGGCTTTGGTGCGTGATGGCTTATGAGTGTCCTTGCACGGCTAAGACACCTTGCAGCTCTGGAGGAGAGTGGTCCTTAACAGGCATGTCTGGGCTGGGCAGAGAGGAAGCTGAGCTTGCAGATGGCTGTGTAACGTCTGCTGCTGCCGTAGAAGTAGGATCGCCAGCTTTATTACAACACCGCCAGGCTTAGTCTGAGAATGGGATGAAAAGCTCCTTTCTCATTTTAATTCCAAATGCATCCGTATTCCAAATACTTTTTTTAGAAAAAAAAATAAATCTCTGTATCTGTTGTTACATCTCTAATCACATTACTTCTATTAAGTACTTACCTTGAAATCATCTATTTAATACCATAAGTCACCAAATTAAGTAGTGATACACAGAGCTTTCTTTAAAGCAGAGATCGATACTGCAGAAAAACTGCATGTAAGCAATAAGAAACTGTGCGAAGGAGAAAAGAAAGAACCTCAATCTGCCCCATCAGATGCTCAGGGGACTTGTTGGGTTGGGTTTCTGTTTACTGAGAGCATGGTTTTACAGCTACACAGACGTTTTCCCAAATAAGACAGGCTCTGATCTCAAGACCAATCTAGATAAATGTTTGGGGTCCTCTTACCACTTCATCTGCATCCATTGTTCGCTGGAGTCTCCTCTGCTTTTCTTCGGAGAAAGGTAGAAAATACTAAGTGACAATAGAGAAAGCACAGAGGGACATGAGCTTCCAGCCTATGCAAAGCACCTCCACATGAGACCCAGCTCTCATCCTCCTCCCCATGACCGAGGGGAGGAACAGGGGGTACGTGCTGGGCTGAGCCCAAGTGAAGCCCAGTGTCCTGTGCCATGCTGAGCACTCTCTTGAGTGTTACCATGCAGAGTCTGACCTTTGTTTCAGGGCATAAGCTGGGGTTGCTGCTGTCTGCTGGGCTGCCTATAGAGATGAACTGCACAGGGCAATGCTCTGGCAGTGGGAATGACCAGCATCTCCCCATCTCCCCAGGGAGGCTACAAACTGAGGAGAAGACTCATTTGCTTTGCACTAGCTGCTGAGTTACTTGACGAGCCTGAGAGTAGTTTTAAACTTCCCACAGTTATTCAGAATCTGAACATGGAAGGGATGTACTTTGGGACATGCTGGGCTTGGCTGTCAGTTTCTTGTAGGGATTGTAGCTACCTGAACTTGCCTTGCATTTACTACTTCTTTTTCACAAGTGGGGGTAAGGTGGGAGTAATGACTGTGTGGCTCCATGCGGCGTGAACCAGCAAAAGGACCTCTAAATGTGGGGGTCTGTTTCAGGGAGTTGAATTTAGGGTTGATTGAAGCTGACCTTGAGGAGAGCAGAAGCAAATAACTGACAGCTGGAATCATAGCCATGCCTGAGTTGTCTCCAAAGGTTGCCCCCAAATCAGTAGCTCATGGACAGAATCAGATGCCAGGCTGTGTGTGTGCGCATCAGCACCAGCAGCTGATGATGGACATGAGTTGTGGGGAGTGAGACTGGGATCAAGGTCCTGGGAAATGATGGCCTGGTGCAGGAGAGCAGATGCAGCAAGGCTGAGTGGCAGCCCCTGGCCATACTGTATGGTCAGAACGGTCTCCTGGGGATGGTGAGTTGTGTCTTGTCCAGCTGCATTTAGAGTTAATTCTGCTTTCCATTGACTAAGAAAATACTCTAAGCCAGTGATCCCCTTTTAACGTTAACTTGGTTAAAAATCTTGCAAAACGCCAGCACTCAATGGGCTAACAAGGGACACGCTGTTATTCCCACTCCGTCAGCAGATGAACTTTTGAGACTGAGCCAAAGGAGGTGTCATAAGACAAAAGTGTGCCTTTTGTTTGATGTACACTGCATTTCCCCAGGCAGCCAAGGTGTTCATCTGTACAGCAGTACTTTTTTTTTTTCCCAAAACAGAAATTATCATGCAATCTAATTTTTAATATACAAAGTGGCCATCACTGTTAATCCCACCCTACAGTTTTTATATTTTCTCTTTAATTCCTTCTGTTTTCAAAAATCAACAAAAAATAAAACCCAGGTAGGAGGCAGGAATTCTTTTAAACAATGAAGTTAAAATCAATAAAAGTTTTTGGGTATCTTTGGGCATGATCTCTGGAAGCTTTGGATATCTGCTTTATCATTTTGTATATTTGACAATTTTGTACTCTGCATTGTTTGACTTCATTTGTGCATGGCAATGTATTAAAACATGGAATTTTTATTATAGAGTAAAAGCATTTATTTGATTCAGGCAAGGCCAGGGCTTTGCTCCATTGCGTGAACAGGACAGGGAAAAAAAATAGAGGTTTTTGCCAGCAACTATTCTCACCTGACACTCTGACTGGTCTCATCTAGGGGGATTTCCAGCACCTCAGCATTCATAGAATCACCAAAAGTTGGAAGGGATCACTGAAGATCATCTAGTTAAACCCCCTGCCTAAAGCAGGATCACCCAGACAGCATCCAGGTGGATTTTTAACATCTCCAGAGGAGACTCCACAACATCTCTGAGCAGTCTGTCCCAGAGCTCTGTCACATTCAGAGTACAGAAGTTTTTCCTCATGTTCACACAGAACATTCTGTGTCCCAGTTTGTGCCCATTGCCCTTTGTCCTGGTGCTGGGCATCATGGAGAAGAGTCTGGCCCTATCCTCTTGACACCAACTTTTTAGATATTTATGAGCACTGATGAGATCCCCTCCTGGTCCCCTCATCATCTTTGTAGCCTGCCACTGGACTCTCTCCAGTAGTTCTGTGTCCTTGAACTGGGAAGCAGAAAGCTGGACACACCAGGAAAGAGCAGAGGGAGAGGATAACCTCCCTCAACCTTCTGGCCATGCTCTTCTTAATGCACCACAGGTACCAGTGGCCTTTTTGAACATGAAGGCACACATCTGGCTCATGGAGAGCTTATTGTCCTCCAGAAATCCAAGGACCTTCTCCGCAGAGCTGCTTCCCAGCAGCTCTGCCCCTACCTCATGCCTGGGGTTATTCCTCTCTAGGTGCAGGACCCTACACTTGCCTTTGCTGAAGTTGATTTGGTTACTCTTCACCCACTTCTCCGTTCTGTCCAGGTCTCGCTGACTGACACCACAGCCTCCTGGTGTGTCGGCCACTCCTCCCCGTTGTGTGCCAACAGCAAACTAGCTGAGGGTGCACTCTGTCACCTCACTGATGAGTATGTTGAACAAATTTGGACCAAGCACTGACCACTGGGGCTCACCACTGGCTGCAGGCCTCTGCACCACTTATCACAAACCTCTGGCCCCTGCCAGTTCTCCACTTGCCTCAGTGTCCCCGCATCCAACCCACACTGCCTAAGCTTGCCTGCAAGCATGTTATGAGACGGTGTCAAAAGCCTTGCTGAAGTCAAGGTAGACAGAAGCTACTGCTCCCCCTTCATCTGCCCAGCTGACTATGCCATTATAGAAGGCTGTCAGAGTGGTCAGGCCTGATTTCCCTCCCACTAATCCAACACACCCATAAATGAAGCAGAAGGTGTCAACCGAGCAAAGGGCTGGGTTCTGCTCGGCTGGGTTCGGGTCTCAATCCAGACCTACTCCGCTCGATGTACCCCAATTTAGTGCAATCAGGCACTGCACACTGCAAGGAAGAATTCTGCTCTCATTGTCTTCACTTCTCAGGCCTTGGGGAATGCCCTTGGAAGCAGTGAAGCTTTCTCTAAGTGGACCACACCAAAAAGGAGCAGGTACAAGACTGTTTATGGTGTGTGGCATTTCACTCCTATCCCCTCCACCCCTCCCACCCCACACTCCCCCACCTTTATTCTCAACATTTATGGTACAAGAATAACTTAAAATTCAGTGGATGAAGCAGTTAAAAAGCTAATGCTGGAATTCCCGCATGATATTATGCTCTCCCATATATGCTTTTTTTTTTCTTTTCAGCTGTAACTCTGAATGTTCTCGTGTTTGTAAGGTAGAGGCTGATGACATGTTTTGGTCAAACACAAAATACTGGGCTTAATACAAAATAATAGATCAAAATTATATAGTGTGCAGTATAACTGACAAAGTCAAGATAAATTGTCATCTAAAAAAAATCATAAATCATTTTTTATTGTAAGATCTCGTGATGGGGCTACAATTTACTAGATTCTGTTTATATCTTTGAAAAGCTTTCTACTCTGTAAACTTTGTCAGTGAGAAGAATATCTTAGCAGAGAAAGGTCCATTTTCATACAGATCTGTGCATGTTATATCTGGGGCTGAAGGAAATTAGAACAATCATGCCAGTAAAGAAAACAGTTTCTATGTCACATACGCTTTCCACCATTAGGGTCTCCAGAGGGGTTACGGTGGCACCATGTTATTACCAGTCTGGGTGCTGCACACTGAGATTATTTCCATTACCAACAATATGCCACCTAAATCAGATCTGCTTTATAATGAAACAGCAGCTCTGATAATGAAATAGTCCTCCCTGGAGACAGAGGAAATAGCTACTGATGCAGCAGAACAAGGAGTTGCCATGTGTGCTCGTATGGGGTTTGCGTTATAAATCTCACCAATGGGGTTGCACTTTCTCCACTCATAGTTTGTTACTCAGAAGTCACCGGTGGAGCAACCAGTTGTGCAATTTGGATTTTTGATTGGTTTTCTTCCAGTGTTAATCAGTTCTTGATACAACTTGCATGATCTTACATTATACCCATTTATGTCATATAGATCCATCAGAGCTTTCCTTATGTGAGCAGCTACACTGGGTTACAGGCCCATGTCGTGCTACTTGGATCCTTGGGCTGTAACACTATGTCCAAAAACTGGATACTTGAACTAAGAATGTATTAGCTGAGCTCATGTCTGTCCTCATTTGAGGAAAGCCATGTGATGTAAGCAAATGTCCCTAGTCTATAGTGAAGTCCAGTGAATGACACAAAAGCCCAGAAACACTAGTGATGATCTCGATCCCACCATTCACATGCCATATGTGAAGGAACAAGTCCCCTCATGTCATCTCTTTGTGTACTCTCCTCCTTATCTGTAAAACACAAACTACATTTACCTGTCACTGTTAAACCTTGAAACTGTAAGTCTTCCCAGAGGATTGTGGTGCAAGCAGGATTGGCTTGAACAGACCAGGCATCCTGGTACAAAAGAAACACTTCATTTGGAAGAGAAGAAGTTGCCATCCACAGTTTGTGCTTATCTGACGTTCAGCTCTTGTTGCACCCAGGCACCGATCTGTCAGAGTCTCGGTGTGTGGCATGACACTTTCACGGGTGACGTGCCAGATCAGCCCAGATTCAGTTTGTCTGAGGTTTATTCCTATTCTGTGCATTCCATTGTCTCATTCATGTTGCTGCTTCTTCATTTCCTTCTCCTTGCTTTTCTGCACCTGACATCATTTCTTGCCTTCTACTGCTATTAACATCAATTTGGAAATACACTGAATTACTGCACTTTCAAGTGAAGCAGTTTTGCTTTAACTAAATGGCAACAAGGCACTGGCCTTAGGAGAAGACAAAAGAGGACACGTTGCTAGGGGTTTGTTCTAGGGCAACATGGAAATTCATAGAATCACAGAATCATAGAAATTCCTGAGTTGGAAGGGACACATAAGGATCTTCAAGTCCAACTCCTGGCTCCACACAGGACCAGCCAAGTCTGAGGGGCAGATGCTTCTTGAACTCAGTCAAGCTCAGTGCTGAGATTAACTTCATCTTCGTATCTGTGCTGGTGCAGCAGGCTGAAATGGCAGTGAGAATGACAGTGGACACTAGGAAAAGCTTTCTAGGATCAGGAATGCTGAAGCAATACCAACCGCTTAAAAAGATGGAGAATAGCTTTGACAAGCATCCATCAGCATGGATGAGCATGTGGTAGTGCAGGAGGATTGACCAAGTTGTCTACCAAAATCACTTTCAGTCCAATTTTTCTGCAGATAAGACTTGAATGGGAAGCAAAAAGATTAATTAAATATTAAAAAAATATCATTACTTTACATTTCAACTGGAACTGAATGTATCTCTTCTTTTTCTACTTCTTTGAGGTAAAAACCTACAACTACTTAGCTATGAGAAATTCCAGATTCATTTAAGTCAAGGACAAGACTGTCCTCTGAGAAACTGGGACATATCCACTGCCATGGCCCAGGGGTTGCAGCAGGGACTACGCCCACCTTCTTGCCCAAAATCACTGGGTTTATTTCGAGTCCAATTCCTGTGGATTACAGCAACAAATAGCAGCAAGTAGTGAGAGTAAGAACACAAAAAGGGTGCCACCATTTACAGTCATGGTGAGGATCATGCTCCAGATCATCTCCAACCTTTTGGCCAGACCTGAGTGGAGCCAGGAGTTGGAGTCGATGATCCTTAAGGGTCTCTTCCAACTTAGAATATTCTATGATAGTACGAGCCAAGCTTTCATCTGGTCTTCACTGGGCATAATCAGAATATTATGTGAAGAAGAGGCTGGGGGTGATTGGGTTAAAAATTGAAAAAGAGACCACTTATAAGATGAAGAGAGGCAATATTTTCTAGCCAGATGACCAAAGCCTTGAGAGATTCAGCCATCCATTGCAGAGGGCAGGCTGAGAGGGGGAGCGTGGTCATCTCCAGCCTCCCCTGAAAGCTGCAGGCTGATTAGGAAAAATGCTTTCCCTTCACCAGGGAGTTTTACTGCTGAGAAATTAAGCACTCCAGGGCACAACTATGTCTCAGCTTGAACACTCTGCTCTGGCACTTTCCAGGACGAGACGGGAGAGCGTGGTTGGTGCTGATCAGATGCTCAGCCTGAGGGGCAGTTCAGCTCTCCTCCCTGCTGCGAAATGGGACGGAGATGCTGGCTACGTGGGAGGCAAATTGTTTTATGGAAAATATTGAGAACCATTGTACTAAGCTGATTAACTCATTTTAACAATTTTATTTAGCTGCAAAAGTTGCCCCACATGAAAAGTGCAGCTGCAAGCATTTGCCTGAAATCGCTCCCACATGCAGGAAAGCCAGATAAGCCCCTGGCTGGCGGCGTTGCAGCACGAAATCTTGGTACTTGGGGGAAACGTGTGGTTATTTCTGCCTTTGTTTAAGGTTCAACACAGAGCATGAGGCAGACTGTTATGCTAACTGGTTTTGTACATCTCCCTCGCATCCCAGACTCAACCTGATTTTGGCAATTTTTGGAAGTAAAACTTTGACAGAAGCGTAAGGAGTTGCGGGAACCTGGTCACCCACTGCCTAAATCCACCTGGTGACAAGTGCGGCTTGTGTCACTCCAGGGAAGGAGCTTTTCTCCAACTTCCCTGAGTTGTAGGGATTTAGGTTTTTTTTCATGTTTTTCCCTCTTTTTCTGTGTTAGTAGTCTCATAATTTCTTAATCCCAAACTATTGATCTTTTGGATAGTGTTCTGCTAATCCCAGGAGGGACATGGCAATCAACAGGAAAACCAAGATTGTCTGGAATATTATCCAAACACATTGGACCAAAGACCACTTCCAGCCTTCAGCACTCCTCTTGGGTCGCCAGTTGCACCCCCTCCCCTTTAAATTAAAAGCACTGTAAAAGCAGTGTGGTTTCAAGCACTAGCAGCAGGGCATTTACATGGGATTTTCTAGCTGCTACTTCTCCACAGGCTAGTTTGGGACCCCATGAGTGTAGGATGTTGTCTCAAAATACTTCCTGAAAGCCATCAAGAGGCATTGGTATCCAAGCACAAAAATAATAGCTCTGTCATCTCTGAAAGTGTTAGCATTCAACCGGTTTTGTGCTCTCAGTTGTTTCGGAGCTCATAGATGATACTTTTACTCCATAGAATCGTAGAATCACTTGGGTTGGAAGAGACCTTTAAGTCATTGAGTCTAACCCTGCCCAGTCCACCTCCAGACCATGTCCTTCAGCACATCATCTATTCACCTTTTAAATACCTCCAGGAATGGTGACTCCACCACTTCCCTGGGCAACACATTCCAATGCCAAAAACTCTTTTAGTAAAGAAATTCTTCCCGATATCTAACCTAAATCTCCCCTGGAGCAGTTTGCAAGCATTTCCTCTTGTCCTAACACTTGTTCCCCAAGAGAAGAAACTAAACCCCACCTCTCTGCACCCTCCTTTTAGGTAGCTGTAGCGAGCAATAAGGTTTCCCCTCAGACTCCTTTTCTCCAGACTAAAAAGCTCCAGTTCCCTCAGCCGCTCCTCACAGGACTTGTGCTCCAGATCCTTCACCAGCTTCTCTGGTCATGTTCCAGCATCTTAAAATCCTCCTTGTAGTGAGGGGCCAGGATGCCGTTGGCCTTCTTGGCCACCCGGGCACACTGCTGGCTTATGCTCAGCCAGCTGTCAACTAACACCCCCAGGTCATTCTCCTCCAGGGAGCTCTCCAGCCACCCTGCCCCAAGCCTGAAGTGCTGCCTGAGGTTATTGTGACCAAAGTGCAGGACCTGGCACTTGACCTGTTTGAACCCCTTAAGGTCTCTGCCCATCGATCCCACCTGTCCAGGTCCCTCTGCAGAGCCTTCCTGCTTTCCAGAATTCCAATTTCCATTGCTCTGATTATAGAATTGGAGAAACAGCAGGTCTTCATCAGCAAGTTGGGGTGGCTGCAAGTATATGTGCTCCCAGGCAAGTCATTGAGCTCTCTGGGTGACAACTGGAGAAACACAACATTTAGGAGTGGATCTCCATAGAAAAATGTACTTTGGAAACATCTGAGTGATTCTGATCGTTCTGCCATTCGCTTTGTTTTGAATGGTAGCACTGTTAAAAAATCAATAAGGCATATTTTAAATGGAATATGGGGCAGTTAAATGTCAGGTCTCTGAAGAGGAGTTGCAAAAGAAAAGTGATCCCATGGGAGTTTTTGTAGAGGGAATATTCAGGAAGCTGTTCTTGTCTGTTTATTTTAGATGTCACGATGCATAAACAATTGAATATGAGTTCCCCATGTGATGCTCTTGCTAAAGGGGCTAATATGACCCCAGGATGTATAAATGAGAATATTGAGTGGTAGGGGAAAAGTATTAGCTCTATACCTGATATTAAAGAGACAAAAATAGTCCGGTTCAGCTGTCAGCACTTCAAAATCATGTTGAAATAACTGAGAAAGGTTGAGAGAAGTGCCATAAGACTGATTGAAAGAGTATCTGACAAAGATCCAAAGGAGCACAATCCATTTATATTATCAAGGAGGAGTATAAGAAATTAATTGATCATGATCTGTAAGTATCTATACATGGAGGAGGACTGCAGTATCAGAGGATTACTTAACCCAGCAGACAAAGGCATATAAGCCAGAAAGGTTGGAGCTAAAAAAAAAAAAAAATCAAGTTGAAAAGGAGGCACATTTTTCTCCTTAATGGCCTTGTAATTAACCGCTGGAGGAGCTGACATGGGATATGGTAGGTTCTCCATCACCCAAAAAGATCTTTAAATTAAGCGTGGATGTCTTTCGACATGATGTAGCTCATGTATCGGTGTGGGAATTGCTGGGCAAAGCTCCATGGTCTGCATTATGCAGGAGGGCCGAGGAAACCACCATGGTGGTGCCTTCTGGCTGTGAAATCTGTGGAACTATCAAAACAATGATGTCTGCATATCACAGCCCAGCAGCAGCCAGCCTGTTTATGCAACACATGTTATGAAAGACTCTTTTAGGGATATTTAGAGGGCTTTAAATATTTTATTACAGTTTTTTTTATATACTGCCTGTAAAACCAGGTAGATGAAATAACCCTTAAAAAAACCCAACATACCTCCTGAAATAGATTTCCTATACCCCCAAATCCCAGTATTAAAGGCCAATATCTCAGGATACTCATGGCTTTTAATGTGATGCTCCAAGGACTCAGCCTTTCATCATGGTTTAAAGCTCCTATTTCACAGATTTATAGATGCTAAACTCAGAAAGGACCACTGTGATTATCTAATCTGACCTTGTGCATAACAGAGGCCACAGGGCATCCCTCAATTACTTCCAGGCTACAATGAAGCCTTCCAGACTCCTCCTTCATACATAAGACACAGTCTTTCCCCTCCTTCTAGACAGCTAAGCTCCACATCATCTCACGTCTCACCGCAACATCCCTCCTTCTGCCCCTGACAAATGAAATCTTTCCTGGCACATGTCCATTCAAATTGCTGCCTCAAAGATCATTCACCATTCCTATGTGTCCTTGCTTGCCTCACTGTGTTTCCCTTCCACCTTTCCAACACACCCTGGTCCCTACCTTGGCCTCTTCATCACACTTGGTACCAGCTCACTCCTGCTTGCTCGTGGACCACTATTGCTCTGCCTTCACTGATTCTGCTCTGTGAGGAATGGCAAATATCTTCTTTGACAAAGCCTCATGGCTTAGAATTATTTCTACTCATATTGCCCAACAGGTCTCTCCACATGAATTCACAATGACTACCTTATTTTGTGTTACCAGCAGAGCTGAATCCTTCTGGAGCACAACTGCATTAAATTGCCAAAAAGCTGACACATGTCTCTGATCCATGTTGCCTATTGACAAGCAGCCACCTCTGGCCAAATGGAGAGGAAAACATCTGTCACAAGGAATTAATGAGACCATAGTGTGGTGCCGGCAAGACCCTACCAGCTCAGCAAGACCAGACCAAACTCACGTTCTCATTGGGTGATCACAGCTACCTACGGTTGCACTTGGCTGTCAGGGGATCACACACACACGTCCTTCCTCACACAGATATTTTATGAATTTTAAAGTTAGCAGGATGCAAATATGCCCTTTCAAGATCATCTGTCAAAGCTGTGCTTTGGCCAGTACCTTGCAGAGGCTTGTGCAGGAAAATGAGGAGGTATTAAAGAACGTCATAAATGTCCTCTCTGAGAAAGAGCAGTTGAAGCATGGGGTGGGCAGTACTTTATTCTTTGGCAGAGATGTAAATTTAAACGCCCCATTGCTTGCAACTCGTCCTGGTGCTCTGTTGGGTTTTGTGGGCAGTTTGGGCAGCTGCAATCTTCATACCTGCCCGTGGGCCTGAATGAAATGTTGCTGCTGGAATAGGTGTGTGGCAGAATTTCAGGTTGTCAGGCAACAGGACCATGCTTCAAACAGTGGTGAGTTAAAATAGAAGGAAGGGAGTGGAGAGAGGAGAGAAGGGAGGCAATAATTCACAGAGAAAACCTTTATTTAATTAACTAATCATTTACATTTTACTGTACAAATCAGAGCTAAGTATATCCATCCGAGTCAATGTATATGATTCACAGTTTGTCAAATAGATATTTTGGAAGTGAGAAGTTACAGAAATAAAAGCTGTGAATCATCAGTTATTCTTTTATGCTTGTGGACAGCATCTTTTATTACACATAAATTCAATTTATGACCATTGCAAATAGAAAAAAATAGCTGAAGTCAAGTTTGCACAGATAGAAAAGTAACATGTCTTTGGGAACAAAAAATTTCAAGTGTAAGGATAGATTCTGATCCGTTCCTTTAGTGAGATCCACCTGACCAGCAGTAAACATCTCCAATGTCTGTTTATGGTTTCCACCTGGGGATTCTCCATCCCAGTTTATAAAAGGTAGCTACAATGACAAGGTGCATCCAAAAAGCTGCCATTTTGCGGAATCACAGAATCAAAGAATATTAGGAGTTGAAAGAGACCTTGAAAGATCACTCAGTCCAACCCCCCTGCCTGAGCAGGATCATCTAGAGTAGATCACATAGGAACGTGTCCAGATTGGTCTTGGATGTCTCCAGAGAAGGAGACTCCACAACCTCTCTGGGCAGCCTGTTCCAGTGATCTGTCACCCTCACTGTGAAAAAGTTCCTCCTTATATTAAGATGGAACCATTTCCCCTTGTTCTATCACTGGCCACCACTGACATGAGCCTGGATCCTTCCTCCTGACACTCACCTTTAACATAGTTATAAACATTAATGAGGTCACCCCTCAGTCTCCTCTTCTCCAAGCTAAAGAGACCCAGCTCCCTCAGCCTGTCCTCATAAGGAAAATGTTCAACTCCATCATCTTATTTGCCCTGCATTGGACTCTCTCAAGGAGTTCTATGTCCTTCTAGAACTGAGGGGACCAGAACTGGACACAATACTCCAGGTGCAGTTTCACCAAGGCAGAGTAGAGGGAGAGGAGGACCTCTCTTGACCTACTAGCCACCCCCCTTCTAATACACCCCAGGATGCCATTGGCCTTCCTGGCTATGAGGGCACACTGCTGGCTCATGGTCATCCTGCTGTCCACCAGTACCGCCAGGTCCCTCTCACCTACACTGCTCTCCAGCAGGCCAGGCCCCAACCTATACTGGTACCTGGGGTTGTTCCTCCCCAGATGCAGGACCCTAAAATTGCCCTTGTTAAATCTAATTTAATTTCTCCTTGCCCAGCTCTCCAGCCTGCCTAAAGCCTGTTAAATGACAGCACAACCTTCTGCTGTGTCAGCCACCCCTCCCAGCCTTGTGTCATCAGCAAACTTGATGACTGTGCAATCTATTCCCTCATCCAGGTCATGAATGAATACACTGAACAATACTGGTTCTAGTACCAACCCCTGAGGGACTCCACTAGTTACAGTATTTCCCTCTGTTTGTCATCAGAGAAAGTTTAGATAAAAACTGTAGTTTATGAAAGTCAGGTGAGATGAGCCTTACTTGCTAAAGCTCCTTGAAGACACATTCATAGCTCTGGGGAGTTTTGAAAATTTCAGATGAGATGACTGGTTTGACATGCGAGCCCTTCTTGGCAGTATGGTGAGCTTTGGTGGGGCTACCTACTAGGATAGAAGCTGCAAATACCTCTCTTCACACATGTTTAAAAGTCATATTGGAGAATCTGAGCTGAACAGCCAAAAAGAACAGCTCTTTTTGAATGGGAGGTCTTACTGTGCCTATTTCACAGCACAGTCACTTGTTCTCATGTGGGCATATCTCAGCCCTGTCCTCTTCCTGAGATTCATCATGTGCTTTTGCCATGGCTCACTGGTGAGAATACACATGGTTTGGTCTGCAGAGGTGATAAGCACATTTCTTGATGCTTCTTTGACATGTCAAGAAATGGTAAGGCTTTGCAGAGTGGGAAGAAGAGCCCCATCCTGAAACATCTCAGGTGGGAAGCCCCAGCCAAGGCAGTTCCTGTATCTCTGTCTTCTGAAGTTGCATCAAAGAGGAGGACATCTATAGCACATCTAAAAAACGACACAAACAGTGGTTCAACTGGCTGTTAGCTGCTTCGAAATTTAAAACACAAATGTAAATACCACTAGGTATCTGGAAACTAGTGTTTTCTACTCTGTCTGAGACAGCAAAACGAACAGAGAGCAATATCCAAGCACTGAAAGTTAGCAGAGTAGGGACAAAAATATACCAGTTGCTAGGAGATGCCATTTAATCTAGAATTTTAGGCAATAAATGAAAATGAAGTTATAAGAAGAAATATTGTTTAGGGCAGAAATCAACCCAAAGCAAGTGGTTGTTTCTGAAAGGGAGCAAAGTTTCTGTGGTCACAGAAGAGCGAGGAATGGTGCTGGACATCACACCGCAGAGGTGGAGGTGAACGGGTAGGTTATTGACTTCACCGGGGAACAAAACCCCTGACAGGGAATGACATTGCAGACAAAACTCTCACCTAGTTGAAGTTGCTGGGAGATGTGCCTATTTACTAAGGTAAATAAGGGCTGTACTTCAACCTGCAAATATCACCTTTGCCTGAGATGGAAACCCAACCAGAACTTAATGTTGTGAAACTCAACTTGCTCCCTCTGGTCATGAAAGTTACAGAAAAACACAGCAAATGTGAATTGCTCGTGAAATCAAATCCCAAATCCACCAGAATCTGCTGGTTTCTTTCCCCTCTGGAAACAATACTTTCTTAACAGAATTAAAATTGATAAATGCTGGTTTTTAAAGACTAGAATGTCTTGTGAAACCAAACAGGCTTCGATGGCAAGGTCAGCAGCACAAGGGCTTGGCTGGTCCTTATAGCAGCCTAGCTGTTGGTGGGATTTACTTAACTGGGATTTTAGTCCTGGTGAAATCAAGGGCAAAACTGCAATATATCTCAAAAGGTCATTTTGTCCCACACATCCACAGGTAAAGGTTTGCGTGTAATCTAGACCAGCGCATGGTAATCACCTACATCTTTTGAGGATGCAACCTTCTTCTGGTTCAGGTAGATAGTAACTACATACAGGTCTTAGAAGCAGCATCAACACTGCCCCTGGGTAACTTCCATCTCAAGCATTCCCTTGACCAATGCACTTCTACAATATTTGGTTATGGTGATTCCATTAATTAGTTGGACTGAACCATAGGGTTCCCAAGGACAAGATGGAAATTCAGACTTTCAGAACCTGATTACCTGAGATCATGAATGCTGAAGCACTACTTGTTTAGACTTGCCTCGGATAGTGCTTTTCAGAGTGATTAATAATTATCTCTGGGCAGCAGCCAAAGATCAGAATCCATGCTGATGCCTGAAATCTGCCTGGAGGTTTTGATATTGTTACAGGGGTATAGTCAAGCCTAAATAACCACTGGTTGAGTCGATATGTACTTCTCCCTCAGAAGATCCAGAGGACTGGACTTTCTGCTGCCCCAGCTTGTCTACTGAAACATAACTGTTGATTGCAAGCGTTGCTGGCTGCTCCAACAGCCTCTGCAGACTTATATGTGCTGGCAGGAAGAGTAACCTGTGCACTGTTACATTAATAATGCTGCTGGCACCAGCATCTCCTCTTTATGCAATACAAACAGCACATATGATACCATCACATCTGAATCTGCATGCTTGCCAGGGTCCTCTGCAGTAAGGAAGGGTTGAATAAGGACCAGTTGGTTATCACTTGATCCCTCTGATTGATCCCAAAGGTCTGGGTGGGAGAGTATCAGCCATGGATGGTTGGCTGATCTTTTTCATTATGTGTGGTTAATAGCTCAGCCACCACAGGCACTGACCACGTCCCTTACTTTACCACCTCTGGGTGACGCTACTTGAGCAGGGTAATACTCTCTTTTCCATCATTGTTGGAGGATGAAATATTGCTTCCTGGCTTCCCTGCCTCCTTTTCCACACATGAAAAGCAGACCAGACTCTCCCCATCTCCCTGCTCTCCCAGACCTGTGTGTTGAGCTACAGCTGAGCTTACAGCAGGACTCATCTACCTTGAGTCTTAAAGGAAGAGAAATTGGAAAGCCCTTGCAGGAGGATTGGACCAGATACCTTCCAGACATCCTTTCCAACCTCAACCATTTGATGATTCTCTGATTTCTGTGCCAATGATTCCTGAATGCATGGAGCTGAATGAGAGACCACACCATTAGGAAATTTGCTCTTTCCACTCCTGTGAGAGGTCCAGTGCAAGGCTTTCCAGTTGCACAGACATCCTCCAAGAGGAACCTGGAGGATGGTCTGAGGGAGGATGATAATGGTGATGTACACCTAGCACAGGAAAGCACAGACCCTTGCAGCATCATGGCGGTGCACCTAGGTCGCAACAACCTGGTTTGGGGAAAGAATAGCTTGAAAGCTGCCTCAAAGGAAATGGCTGGGGGTGTTGGTCAACAACCAGCACATGTGAGCTAGCAGTGTGGCCAAGGAGGGCAAGAGCATCCTAGCTTCTATCAGACCTAGTGTGGCCAGCAATTAGGGAAGTGATCTAAGAACCTGTGCTCTGCACTGGAAAGGCTTCACCTGTACAGTGTGCAGTTTTGGGTCCCTCACTACAAGAAAGACATTGATGTTCTGGAGCATGTCCAAAGAAGGGCAATGAACCTGGTGGAGTATCTAGAGCACAAGTCTTATGAGGAGTGGCTGAAGGAACTGGGGTTTAGCCGGGAGAAAAGGAGGCTCAGGGGAGACCATACTGCTCTCCACAACTACCTGGAAGGAGGTTGTAGCCATGTGGGTGTTGGTGTCTTCTCACAAGTAACAAGTGACAGGACAAGAGGAAATGGCCTCAAGTTGCACCAGGGGAGGTTTAGATTGGATATGAGGAAAAATGTCTTCACTGAAATGGTTATGATGCATTGGAAGAAGCTGCCCAGGAAAGTGGTTGAGTCACCATCCCTGGAGGTATTTGAAAGATGCGTAGATTTTGTGCTTAGAGACATGGTTTAGTAGTGGACTTGGCAGTGTTAGGTTTTCAGTTGGACTTGATGATCTTAAGGGTCTTTTCCAACCTAAAAAATTCTGTGATTCTATGATGTCATGACCACTCTGGGCTGCAGTAGGCTTTTCTCCCAGAATGACGAGAACTGCCTTTGCTTCTGCCAACAATGAGCACAGATTTATCAGCAGGTGATGCAGGCAGTAACTTCCACCCCTTCTGTGTCAGGTGGGAAGAGCTAGCTAGCCACACTGTCCATCTGTCCACACTGTGGATGAGCCTGAGGCTCCCTTCAGCCCAAAATGGAGTCTGGATGAAGATCTGAAGGAAAGAGAAATGTAAAAGAGGCTTTAGGAATCATAAGATTTTTTTCAGTTTATTTTGAAAAGATCGTGTTGCTGGGCTTCCAAGGGCCAGCAAGAGGGTTTTGTCCATATGAAGATGATCATAAATCAGGAGAGAGGAGCCCAGAGTATCCTAATCCAATTACTATGAACTTGCAAAGTGTGCCAGAACCAACTATCTCCTAGGCTGCATAAGAAGTGTGATCAGCAGGTGATCATCCTCTAGTCTGCTCTCATGAGGCACCATCTGGAGAACCGCATCCAGTTCTGGGGCTTCCAGTACAGGAAAGACATGGAGCTGTTGGAGTGGGTCCTGAGGCGGGCCACAAATATGATCAAGGGCTGGGGCACCTCTCCTGTGAAAGCAGGCTGAGTTGGGCTTGTCCAGCTGGAGAAGAAAAGGCTCGGGGGAGACCTTATAGCAGCCTTCTAGGGCCTATAAGAAACATGGAGGATTGTTTACAAGGGCATGTAGTGATAGGACAAGGGGTCATGGCCTTAAGCTGATGGAGGGTAGATTTAGATTAGATATAAGGAAGAAATTCTTCCCTGTGAGTGTGGTTAGGCCCTGGCACAGGTTGCCCAGAGAAGGCTGCTATAAGGTCTGCCCCCTCCCTGGCAGTATTCAAAGCCAGGTTGGATGGAGCTTTGGGCAACCTGGGCTAGTGGAGGGTGTCCCTGCCCATGGCAGGGGGTTGGAGCTAGAGGGACTTTGAAGTCCTTTCCAACCCAAACCGTTCTGTGGTTGTATGATTCGACTTTTAAGTCTTGTGTTCTGATTTTGGGGAATTTTGTGTACTTTTAAGTTAGCAACACAAAGCCTAAGAAGGTCTGGGAAGAAACTTTTGTTTCTCCTGCTATCCAGGGATGAAAATAAAGAACTGATTAGTGATATATGTACCCTCCAAACCCAAGGACCAGCACACAGACCAGTCAGTGAAACCAGCAGCCACAGGGCTCCTCTGATGGAGCTCGCTGTTGAGCAGCAGTTTTCAAACATTAACAGGGATGTTTATCTGCCTTCAGAGAAGCTCGCTTCCCACATGCATGGACTGTGTGCGTGTCAGGCCTGCTTATCTCTCGATACAATCAATATGCAAGGCCTGCTACACTTTGGTGCCTTATGCAAGCTTAATAAAGGCAGAGTAAGTGCTGCTATTTCAGTATCAGCTGAAGAAGGAAGTAAAACCACAGGGCACTGCCAGGGGTCTGATGCCAGCACTGTGTGTATTGTAAGAAATATAAAACAGGGGTACAATCTGTTAACATTTTACATCAAGTTTCCTATTTCTCTTCTTTTAAGATTCAAGGAATTTGAGTCCTGCTGTAACCTCAGCTGTAGCTCAACACACAGGTCTGGGGGGGAGCAGGGGAAGAGGAGAAGAGGCCAGTCAGCTTTTCATGTGTGGAAAAGGAGGCAGGGAAGACAGGGCACAATATTTCTAAGGTCTACTTATGGCTCAGTGGGGATGCCAAACACCACCTTCCTTGTTGGTTTAAAGTCACAGAAGCTAGATGTGAGCATCCCAAAGAGGCTGGGGTCCTGAAAAGAATAGAAATTACTGCTAAGGGCCCTGCAGTACAATGGCTTGAAAAATCTGGGGGGATCTGCAGAGCCAAGCTCAGCCCAGTGATTCTTCACTTTCCCAGCTGAGCTTAAGGATTCTTTGTATTTCCTCAGCTGTTGCTTTGGGTTTACACTCCTCACATAGCTATGGAAATGGGAATGGGGACTCACACCCTCTTACTCCATGCAGCAGAACAGGACATTTATTCCTCCATTATGTATTAATTATTTGCAGTCTCTAGGCCTCATTCTGTCTTAATCTCGTTTAAAACACATTTTCAGTTGAAAAGTAGGCAGCATGTATAACAAACATTCCAGTACCTAAAGAGGCCTACAGTAAAGATGGAGCAGGATTCTTTATCAGGGAGTGTAGTGACAGGACAAGAGGTAATGGCAGTAAATGCAAGGAATGTAGATTTAGGTAGTTATGAGGAAGAAATTCTTACTATGAGGGAGGTGAGACCTTGGCACAGGCTGCCCAGAGAAGCTGTGGTTGCCCCCTCCCTGGAAGTGCTCAAGGCCAGGTTGGATGGGAGTTTGGGCAACCTGGGATAGTGGAGGGTATCCCTGCCCGTGGCAGGGCGTTGGAACTAGATGGGCTTTGGGGTCTCTTCCAACTCAGACCATTCTCAGATTCTATGAAATCCTTTCCCTTGGTTTGATATTAATCGAAGCCAGCTTAGATGTATGATATAAATACTCTTTGACGGGGTGAAATCACAGAATCACAGAATTATAGGGGTGGGAAGGGACCTAGAGAGATCATTGAGTCCAATTCCAAGCACACTTGCCTAGAGAGCTAGAAATTAGCTAGAGATTAGCATAGAAATTAGACAGAAATTAGTACACTTCCCTAGAGAGAGGCACTTCCTTGATGAACCAACTGCTTTTACCACCAGGCAAAGCATCTTCCTCCTTTGGTGCAAAACCTGGATTCTGACTGCAGCAGCATGGTCATACAGCTGCTCCTCTCCCTGCTGCGTGTGTGAGGTTTTGAGGAGGTTCAGAGGCTCTGCATCCTGCCCATGGCATAGGGTGCTGCATGCAAAGCCTCACCTGTTGACCTGCCACTGGGGAAGGGGGAATTTGCAGGAGGATTAGAAACCTGAGGAAGGGTGAACTAAACACATGACAGTGCAACAAGCCAGCAATTGAGGGTTGTGCAAGGAACAGAGCATGTGAATGGAAAGGAATATGTGGACAAGATCAGGATTTGCCTTCAGGAACATGTAAACCCAGAGCTGGAACTTAGGTCCACTTCAAAGTTATCAAAACGTTTGGCTGCAATATTTTAGCCAGTTGGGGAACAGAACAAATCAGTCTTCTGGTGAGTTCAGTAGCAGTATTTGCTTTTTTTCCCTTTCTTCTTTTTTGATTGCTCCATACTGCTTACATAATGTAGTTCTTTTGGGAAGTTGCCCTGAGACTGATTGATCTGTTTGAGCCAGTGCAAAGGGCATACGGAGCCACCAGTGCAACTCACTCATGGCAGTTTCACTGCAGTGACGAGTGGTGAGAATGGAACCGGCTGACTGAAGCTGCCAGTCGGACTCACTGATGTGATGGCAGCTGAGCTGGCTCAAGTCACCAGCCTCAACCACTGTGGCTGCTCGTGCTGGCTTTCTCTCCGCTCTGCTGAGGTCTGGCAGTCAAACTGCAAGGAGCAGCCTCCTCACCCTGCTCCAGCACAGCATCTCAAGTCAGCTGTGACTCCTGGAATGGAAGGGTTTGCTCACCTGGATCCTCCGGGTAGGACTGGGCGAGCAGCAGTATTGGAGCTGGGGAGGGGATGGCCTTTGGCAAGATACAGGGCTGAGCAGAACAGCACATCTGATCATGGTGTTAGTTGACTAGGAACAGCTTGTGGCAAACTTCTTTCTTCTTAAATGCCTCCACAGAGTTTTACACCAGACTGAACTGGTTTGAAAAGCACTCACATTAAATTATTACAACTTCTACCCATGGATGAGAGTTAAAGCAGCTTCTAGAGCTCATTTACAAAAGGGGTTGGAAAAGTTATTTCAAGTTAACAGCCTACATTACAGTAGCAGTTATTTGAACAGGTGGGGACTGGGGGAAGCCAGGACATTAGCCAAATCATGAATCATAAGCTAATCAGATTGCCACCCATGTTTGCACCAAAATAAAAAATAAAAAAAAAAGCAGCACACGAAAGTACCACACGTTGCCAGCTACAGAACTGACTCAGCAATGACCCAAACTTTTGTTGGGGTTTGCAAGGGTCAGCAGCTACACTTCCATTTGTTTTTGGGCATGGGCTCTTTCTGAAGGCCATTAGAGAGGCTGGTCCTCTGACTCCACCACCTCTGAAGGCCTGAAGCTTCTCTGTACTTGTTGCTGCCCACCACATTTCTGCTTCATCCAAGCAGGGATGAGTCTGGGGTCTTGCTCTCTTTGCATTTACCCTTCACTGGGTCCTCTCTGCCAAAGTGATCAGTCCTCATATTTGGGGCCCAATGAGCTGGTAAAGCAAAAAGCCCTTTGGATGTCCTAGGAGAGCACCCCAGGACACCCACAGCCTCCACTTCCTCCAGTGATGCTTCAAGCTCTTCTCTTTGGTGCAGAAGGATTTATTTGGCTGTCTGGGAAGAAGTGGGTCACAGACTTGTTCCTTGACCCTTCCAAAATCCAGGTGAAGCACTGTGCAGAACCACACCATGCCCCAGCTGTGCTGGGTAGCAAGGGCTGCAGCGGAGTGGGGGTTCTCCTCTTCCTGAAGCGCAGTCACTGAGGAGTCCCTGGAGTAAAGAAAACACGGAAATTTTACCAGATTAAAAATAAAATAAAATAAAAGCTACACTCTTGAAACTCTGTTGACGCTAGTGGAATTCCTCGTGTCTTACACCAGTGAGGAGAAAATCAGATCTAAAGTGCTGAGGCTGCTGGCAGATGCTTGCCTGTTTGTGTGTGCAGTGGAGAAAAGTGCTTGTTTGGTGCTGATTGCAGACTACGGAATAAGAGCAATTTCTCATCCCACCTCCATAGAAGCTATTTAAATAGTTCTACACCCACTTTGAAAGATGCTCAGTTAGAAAGGGAGTAAATCTGGAAGTTACTACTCCTCGAAGGAAGAAGCACCGATAAATAGGCTGAGCTAAGACTGCCGGTGCTCTCGGGGATAGCACTGCCTAAAAGCTACAGTTCCCTCCACCAACTTGCCTCTGCCATGAAACACTTGCTACTGGGTAGCCCAGAGTCAAAGCACATGCAGCGAGAAAGAGCCCTGTGGCTTGTGTCTGAGGAGCCCTTCAAGCCCACTCTCCCCCAGAAAAACTACAGGCTAAAGCCCGTCTGGCTACTTGCAGACACCTCGCAGGCTGCACAGCTGCCACACACTCCCCATCCAGCACAGGAGAGGAGGGAGGGCCAGCAAAACCCAAGGACATGCAAAGCAGTAGGGAGAGCGCTAATTAGAGAAGCCCTTAGTAATGCCAGGGATAAGGCCATGACTGTGCAGTCGTTAAATGCCTCCCTTTCCCCTCTTTGGGGATTCCTGGACACAAACTCACTTGCAAAGTGAGCAGCGTTCTCCAGCTCTTTCCCAAAACCAGCTGTAGAGGTTTAACCTGTGGCACAGGGCTGTAGGCCTCCCAGCAGGATGCTGCCCGCCGCCCGGCCATGTTCCACATCACACTCTCTTTACTAACCCTCCTGCCCAGCAGGACTGTGCAAAACATTGGAGACCCTTCCCCAGAGAAGCCACTGGCCAAGTCTCTTCTCAGGGAGGTATAAAGGGAAAAGTTAAACCCAAATGGGAACAGAGCCACCAGCTCTGTGCATGGGGAGCCAGGTGTGAGTGAGGGACTTGCTGCCAGTCTCTCCCAAGACATTTTCAATGCTGGTCATGCCTGAGAGCAGACGCTCAGGCAGCCAGAGAGCTTTCCCAATCCCACCACATTATATGTTTGAGGATTTAAGGTGTTTCCAAATTAGGCTGCACCCAAAGAGAGACTTTTATGAATTTATGCCCTAAAAATAACTGCAGAGTGTGTAAATCCTCTAATGAGTCGCATACAATGCTACTGTCAGAGCCAGCTGCTCCTATTTGTACCCTCTCAGCACAGTCATCCTGCTCTGTAACGCAGCACACCGGGGCCCCGACCCTACAGCAAGTTTCAGGCAAAGCTTATTTGTCTCCGGTTTTCCCCCAGCAGAGCTCTACTGTGAGATTAAGATCTTAATATTTATAAGCCTCTGGTTTTACTATCTGTTTAATGTCACAGTAAATCATGTGACTATGCTGCTATCCTTCCATCCCACCTGAAACCCTCACCTTCTTAGCAAAGGGCAGTTATGTTTTTCCTTAAAAATAAACTAATTATAAAACCACAGTGATTTTCTCACATTTAAATAGCCTCTGCAACAACCAATTTCTTCTGAGGACATGAGAAACAGCTGTTGCAAGGCCGAAGCTCAAACAGTTACATCTCAGCTATTTGAATGGATAAGAGTTGATAATTTTGTTCCCATATGATATTACCAAGATGCGATAAACAACCATGGCATTAGTATTAATTTGTAGAGCAAAGATCACTTTAGTTTGCTCCAAGCTGAGGAATAATTTCAACAGTGTACTACCACAAACAACAATTTAAAAGTCTGTTCTGTCTTTCCATCCTTTTTTCCCTCTTTTTTGTTTTTGATAAAACAACACAAACCCTGCGTAGGACAGTTTACAGGCCAGTCTTAAATCTTTCCAGATATGGCAGCAGACATAAAAAAAAAATGTTTTCCAAAGTCTAACCTGGCTCTGCTGACTACTGAATAGGAGAGCACTGATTTTACCTCCTGGGGACCTTCTCAGCTCCAAAAGGTGGGAGAACATCACACAGGAGTCATCTCTTCTCCTGTGGCCTTTATGTGAGGACTTCTGCAAAAAGTTGTACTCTTCCATCTGTTGGATTGAATCAAATTATAGTGGGATTTGTGTGTAATCGGCATCTGCACAAACTGGGCTGCCTTCATTTAGGCTTGTAAATCCAGAACCAAGCCTGGAGCTCCAGGCCACCAGCTCTGAAAGGTTTTGCCTAGTTCTTGGGAAATCCTTGCTCTACTTAGCCACAGAAAAGGACGTCTGCAGCACATGAACTACTTAATCAACAGGGTAACATTTTTTAACTGTGCACATGCTTGTAGCCAAGCAATCTAGTAATCTAGTAGCATGATTACTGCAGGTAGTTACCTCAAATAAGCCAGTCTCTGGAGTTACGCACTCTGGGAGGATGCTCTCCTGGAAGGCATGAGGGTGAAGGCCAATGGCATCCTGGGGTGTATTGGAAGGGGGGTGGCTAGTAGGTCAAGAGAGGTCCTCCTCCCCCTCTACTCGGCCCTGGTGAGACTGCACCTGGAGAATTGTGTCCAGTTCTGGGACCCTCAGTTCAAGAAGGACATAGAACTCCTTGAGAGAGTCCAGCGTAGAGCCACCAAGATGATGGAGTTGAACATTTTCCTTATGAGGAAAGGCTGAGGGAGCTGGGACTCTTTAGCTTGGAGAAGAGGAGACTGAGGGGTGACCTCATTAATGTTTATAAATATGTAAAGGGTGAATGTCAGGAGGATGGAACCAGGCTCATCTCAGTGGTGGCCAGTGATAGAAGAGGAAATGGTTCCAAACTGGAACATAGAAAGTTCCATCTTAATATAAGGAGGAACTTTTTCACTGTGAGGGTGACAGATCACTGGAACAGGCTGCCCAGAGAGGTTGTGGAGTCTCCTTCTCTGGAGACATTCAAGGCCAATCTGGACACGTTCCTATGTTATCTACTCTAGATGATCCTGCTCGGGCAGGGGGGTTGGACTGGATGATCTTTCGAGGTCTCTTCCATCTCCTAATATTCTGTGATTCTCAGTCTCCTACTTGGGCAAACACTTCAGGCACATAGTTACTGGATTGAAATTTTAAAAAGAGGGGTTAAGGACAGGTGAGTATGTGATGAAATTTTCTTTGGTGTTTTATTTGGATTTCAATCCAAGAAGCAAATTTTGTGGTTCAGGCTTGAACCTTATGGGCAAAGTAGATGAAGGAACATCTAACACCCAATGTCAGTCAAGTACTTAGCAGCATCTAAACTAATGTGCATTCAAGTGCTCAAAGCAGTAGGAAATTTTTCTCATTTAAAATTGTGGAAGATACCTGGACAATATGTTCCCCCAGAGTTAGGTGGCAACTGAGCAAAGAAGCCTGAGGAATTAAATTCTGGAGGCATCTAAAGTTACAGCTGGACACCAAGAGGAAGACCCAAAATGAAGAGTCCACACTAATCCACCTCTTTAAGAATCTGGCCCCAAGTGACTCACCACAGATTGGGTATGTGTTAAGTTGAAAAGTCAGAAATAGAAAACCAATTCCCTCTCCTAAAATTTCTTTGGAGGGCTTGACAGGTTCCCAGACAACTGCCAGCCATATGAAGACCTAAATTATTTGGAGGAGTACAAAGGGTAATGGAGCAGGGTCAAAAGCCACCTGCAAGCTTTCACACCCTTAGCATGCACCAGCAGCCAGAGCAAATCTAGGGGCTGTGACTTGTGTTTTTGCCATGTGAATACTTTGAAATACTGTTTCATCACCAATTCCTCCTTTTCTCCAGGCAGGACTTCTATTATACACTGGATTTTGCTCCACCATTCACCTGCGTGATAGCAGATGCAGACAGATTTATTACTGCAGAGAAAGGTAGGCTTCCATTTCTGGAGCACGCCGCCTCCAGCACCCACCCAGGCTGCAGATAACTCTCTGGTTGAAGAGCTGAAGGCCTGCTGCATGATTCCCATCAGCTGCCACAGAGCAAATGGGCCAGTGAAATGGGGTAGAGACAGGCTGATTTCATTGTGTTGTGTAGGAAAACAACAAGCAGTGGGTGATAGCTAGTTTAGAAAGTTGGTCTTCTTAAAGGTAACCAACCACCACAGCTGCTCTACCCCCAGTTAGGGACACACAGGTTGTCTCCCTAAGTCAGTCTTGCCTGGTGCAAAGGGTTCCAGATCGGTCCAGAGCAATCCTACTGCAACTCAGGAATCCTACGGATAAAGCCCAGTAGCAGTGATCTGCAGAGCTCTGTATCTCTGTGCTCCAAAAGGACACCTTAACTGACTCTGTCCAGATCCAAATATTTTTGAAGTTTCTGAAATGTTTTGAAGTTTTTGAAGTGTTCATTGCTGTGTGAAGCGTGGGGACCTCAAGCACAGGGCAGTTCCACGGGAAACTGCTTTCACTTCCCTCCTACACTTCTCCATTGCAGCAAGCAGCACTTTTGTGCCATGGGCTCACCAGAAGCCCATCCTTAAAATCTACTCACAGCAACTACTGTCCTTGGCACAGGCAGCAAAGCTCTCAGGCTTTTCTGTTTGAAACTGGTCCCCAGAGGCTTAATTTGCAGACGGTAATGGGATTCCACCTTCCTGCACCTGACAGAAGGTGCCTCTGCGAGCAGCCTTGGTTCACCTTTCAAGAAGCTGACCTCTTTTTTCTTGAATGGCATCCCAGTTTTGGTACGTGGGCTGTGACAAATGTTTCAGAGAAGGATTACAGGGTTAATGAACACATTAATATTTAATATTGCTTCCCTGCTATCAGGTCACTGGCCAAAATTTCTGCCCCCGGTCCTAAATCTATGCTGGCCATAAAAATTACTTTCTTCTCAGAATCTGACTTTTTCTTATTATCATTCCCAACTCCTTTCTTCAGCCTCAAGCCCTGCCCTCCTCCCTACAACAGTCCTCCCTACAATCAAATTATTTTGGAAAGAAATTGTCTTCTCTCATCTCCAACTACAAGATCAAACCTCATTTACAGTCAGTAACATGCTCTTCCATGGTAGGCTCTTGCCTCTTTCAGAGGAGGTATGCTGTCTTCACGCACATTATCATTACATTTCTCCTTCTTGACTCTGCAGAAGAGGAAAGGACACCACAGGACCCCCAGCTCATCCATGAGACAAGCATGGAAGAGCACAGGGATGGGGAAGCTTTCATCCAAGATGGGTTTCCTGTCCCTCAGCTGGTGTGAGACACATCTGGGTCTGGAAATGGGAGGTAGGATCACACTCTGAGAAGGTGAATTGTTACAGCTTCAACATGGGATACGAGCAGCAGGGAAAGCACGTTGGCACAGGCTTCAGCCTCTACATCCAGCGTCTTGTGCAACCAGCACAAAGCCCATCCCATTCAGTTTCCCTGCTGTTACTTGCAGACCTACACGCACACACTCACCGGCAGTGCCATCACCCCTTCCAGCACTGCGGGTGCCAGAGCGAGCCCAGGCTCCCAGCTGCGCTCCCATCACCGCTGCAGCCAGGCCTTGCCCCGTTTGCCACCCAGCCCTGCACGCCTGAGGGGCGCGGGGGTCTCCCCAGCCCCAGTGCTGTGATGAACCGAACCCCGAGGAGCAGAGAGATGAAGCCCAGACTCGTGGCTGCAGGGACAGTTAGATGCTTAGGCAGCCCGGCAGGAGTTGCCGATGGCGGGGAGCGGTGGATGCCCCTAGACTCCACAGCAACCCCGGAGCAGAGCCACGTCCGCTCTCTGCCCTCCCGCCACGCCGGACGCCTGTTCCCGGCCGCCCCCGTAACGGCTCCTTTGTTTCTCGCTGGTTGCGGTCGGTCGGGTCCGTTCCTCCGCTGAGCCCCCTCAGCCCAGCTGTGCCTCCGGGCGGCTCCAGGGCCGCGCTCGGCAGGGGGCAGCAGCGCCTCCGGCAGAAAGGCGGGCACGGCTCAACCGGGCTGCCCCAACCGGGGGTTGCCCCGGGCGGAGGCGGACGGGCGGCTAAGCGGGCGGGGAAGGAGGCAACCCCGGGTACTCGGCCGGGCCTCCCTGGACCGGGAGGGGGGAAGGGGTGGGTGAAGACGCAC